>JAOTON010001953.1:0-270868 GCA_034440635.1 Lepas anatifera
ATCTTGCACAAAAACACGGCAGGACTTTGCAAACAAACCCTTCATAGCGTTAAATTTCACGATATATAACTTGGGTTTTGTAGTAAAATATCAACCTCTCAAAATACATTGAGGTGAAAGTGTTTTGAAGGCAGGTTGGCATAGATCTGTGAGCCTCCACCATAATTTGGCACCTAAGTTACTAAAACTGTGCGTTTGGGAGTCTTTTCTCTTCCGTCAGACTGCACAAACTAAGTTCGTCCAGATAAACGTATTTTTATATTGTTGTAAATAGGTTTGAGTTGGGGAGAATCAAGCCTGGAGATTTCTCCTAGGTCCAGTGGGATTCTGGATAGATTGACACTGGAACGACAGTACAAGACCTATGCAAGCCCTATTGGATACCCATAATTCAGGGGAGGTGCTACCCCCCCCTTCCCAACCAAATCCCCGGGATCTCCACTCGTATGACCCTGGCAGTTGGTGCGTCGTTAACCCCCCGGATCTCCACGGATCGTGAGAATTAGTAATTTTTCCTACCTCTGTTTCTGTCACATGCAGGTACAGTCTTGTGATATATCAGCAGATCAGGGCGGTAGCAGCTCGTCCACTGAACTGAATAGGCGGATCCAGGATTACCAATCGGGGGGGGGGTGGTGCCATCTGAACCAGGGGGGCATTTTTGGATGCAAAAATCTATCAGGTGGGAGCCAAATCCTACCGAAAGGGCGTCACCGTATTGGTCCTGTAAGTATAAAATTCCGCCGAAACTTCAATTAGCCAGGGATCCCAACCAACCCTTGCATGCCAGAATGGAACTATTGCAGTTCAATCATTTAGTATTATCACCTCTTATTTGTTCAGCTTTGCAAAAATCACTATTGAAACATCTCCACGATTATGCAGTGGCTGTTCTAATGATTCTCGCTGTGAAAGTGCAACTAGGAAAAACACTGAAGGATCAGGATAAATATAGGATTGTTGTATGCAAGTGAAACACTGAAATCCCGGCTTGACCAGTCACCCCAGCTGCTGCAGGTGGTTTTGGGACTGAACTGGGTATTTGGTCAGGAGTTAGAGCTGCAAATGCACTTAAAGATATCGAATACAGTTAGGAAAACATGAAAACAAAATAAAATCTGAAGACACGATGTTTCATGAAAATATATTTCCATTTTGGTTTCTCTCTTCTGCCTCTGATGATGCTCTGCTAGAAAATGGTGAACAAGGTGGATTTCTTCCAGCTTAACCTTCGCCCGGGTGGGGTCTTTTAGACCCCCTCGGGTTTTTCCAAAGTGACCAAAAAACGGCAGCGCGCAGCGCCGCCAAACTTGGTCTAGCTGTTCCTTCATCATTTTTACGTCTTTCCTGAAAATTTTGGCTCAAGGTCATATCAGGTCAGGTCACCAGGCCAGGTGAAGTGACCTCGCCTCAAAAATACTTAGGACTGCATAACTAAAAGAAAGGTTAACCGATCAAGTTGAAACTCATACCACATATTGGGCCCACCAGGAGCTACAACATTTGTTCCGGGATCTTTGATATTGGTGACCTAAGGTCATGTGCAGAGCATGACCTCCCCATTGTCAATACATGGAGAAAATCACGAAATGAGCTTTTCTCAGTAAGTATAGATGGAATCAACTTCAAATCATCGGTTGCGACTTGCTCTTGGCCCATTTCTGGAGCTGATGCCAAAATTTTTACTTGTGACCTTTAAAAGGTCACCTTAGGTCAAATAAACATTTTTGGTGTTTTTCTCTATAACTTTTGAACAAAATAAGATAGAGCTTTTATTTTGTCACCAAAGTGTTTGTATAGTCACTGGAAGTCAAATGATATACATCATGACTATACCAGGTCAAGTTGGGTCAGACCGTTGACCTGGGTCAGGTCAAATTCTTAAATTTGATCTGGCATAGCAATATCATATATCATTCAATTAGTATTGACAAGAGGATTGCAATGGTGCATAAACTATGGCTGTATCTTGTTTGGTTTGGAAGCTATTAGCGAAAAAGTAAACGCCCTTATGCATGGATGCCTATGGACATTCCCAAGAATATGCCCAATATTCAGTGACCTGTAGCTCCCTAGGCTTTGACCTGACACGAAAATGAATGCCATAGTAATAAAAGCGCATCTCAAGAGCTTTCGAATGGTGTTAGAAACATGTTTCTAGCTATCATAGTTTCTGAGATATATGAGGTTTTCTTAGTACACATCATATTAGCGATTTTGACCTATTTTGACCTCTGGTGACCTTGATATTGACCTGACAAGAAAAATGACCAAGTATTTTCGATATCATTTTCGAAGAGCTTTCGATTGCCGTTTTGCGCTTTTTTCTAGCTCTCTTAGTTTTTGAGATCGTGGTGGGTCTTTTTTAGCCCCCCACCAGGGCGAAGGTGGCTCGTACCTGCCACCGGGGCAAGGGTTAATAAATTTCCTTCCTTTCCCTGCATCCCATTTCTTCATTTTGATCCATATTTCTTACCAATTTTTCATCAGTTAATCAAACCTTACATATATATGAATCACATATAGCATATTACATATCATATCATAAACCATAAACCTCAAGTTGTTGGCTCAAGCGGAACCTAACTGTTCTTGAGGACCACCCACCGAGGACCGCAACCTGCTTTCCTTTGTTTTAAACCGGAATTTACGACCGGCTTGTTTTACACAAGCCAGGTGGTAAATTCATGCACATTTTTATGACACTTGTTTCAACAGCCATCGCCAGCGCGTTGAATCCTCCATGTTGAACGCTGCACTATGACCCCGTTCAACTGCGATTTATTTCACGACCAGCCGATTTCTCCGCGCTTCTATTGGCCACCTGTGGAGCTGAGAAGCTCCACATACCATCCGATGCAATATGGCTCAATCATATGCAAACTGTAGCGCTGGATCACTTCGTAGAACCAAAGGCGAATAGCTCTCTGGAAGAACACTTCGCCCACCTGTCGAATGTGGTTAGTTTCATCGTTAGAGTTTGGACTGCGTAGCGTCCAGTACATGTCGGCATTCGGTCAATAGAATTGGAGCAACGAATACAGCCCGACAGAATGACGGCTACCAGGAATAGCTATTTATTTCGTTTTATTAAGTTCGCTCACAACATACACACTTGCCGAACTATAGAGGGTATCATCGTGGGTGTTTGAGGATCCTCTCCACCGGGTTAGATGCGGTACAGAAGGTGGCTTCCCGCTGTGGGGATTGAACCCACTTCAGTCCATGCCATCGCGATCTGGATACAGGCACTAAAGTCGCTAGGCCACTAGGCCCTCATCAAAATTCCTTCAGAAATTATGCGAGTTCCTCTGTTCTTCCAGGCAGTTGGCTGCACTCCGCTCTCATGATATCTACCATGAAAGGACTGGACGCCATTCGGAGCAGTTTAGAATCATTAATTAGTTATGTTAGAATTAGAATTAGAATTAGTTAGAATTAATTATTAGTATGTAGTTAACCAGATAATGTCAGTAATGAGGAAGCCAGAAATCACCAACGCCCACGCTACATGTCCTGTACTGTATTCATAACTTCGGTATGAGACAATGATTATGTATACACACACACACACACATATATATATATATATATATATATATATATATATATATATATATATATATATATATATTAGTGTACGTCGGCAAAATATCTTCTTGTAAACATATTTTATTAAAGACGAGGGAAGGCCTGCGTTTTAGTATTTTCTTTGTGGTGTTTTCGATGTCACGTATGGTTTTCCTGGGTTCTTCTTGTAACGAACCAATAAGGTTACCGAAATTCATATATTATGGCCTTTTCTGACTTTTCAGAGTGCCTACTCCATTTTCAAAGAAATATTTATCATAGTTTTATCTAATTATGCACTTTCAACACTCAATACTTGATTATAAAAAAACAACGATAAGGTTAACATGATTACGAATTGTGCTACTGTCTAATCTTATGTACCAGTATGGGAAACACATAGAGATCTACTATAACTAGAGCGGACATCCTAAACAAAACCTCAATACCCCGACGTCAAAATTGAAAGTTTTGTTAGTACAAATCTTGGCCAGGTTAATTGGAGAATCACGTGCTAATTTCAACGAGAGCCTCTGGATCTAGCCCACCACTAAATAATTGTGGCAGAGAAAGCCATTATTCATTGCGAGGATTAAGTGGTACATTAGATCGTTGTCATAGCAACCGTTTGTTGAATTAAGCTGTATTAAGGCGCTGGTTAAATTTCTCAGTTTGGCCTAAGCTGTGAAAGAAGTGACAATCATTCTACCAAGCATTCTATGAAAAACATTCTATTAGGCAAAAAGCAGGATCCTCGATTATGGAACTGGCTCGCGCAATGAGTGGAGACTGGGAGAAGAGGTTATTGATAAAGCAGCCGAATACTTCCATCTAGGCATCGCCATGTCCCCTCGAGCGGTAGCCAAAAAACGGATCGAAAATTCCATGAACCGAGCCAGGAGAACATTTTATGCAAGATTTGACCATGGATTGAGTATTAGAAGAACGAGCCCCCTCACTCTCTATACCACAAGGAAAATATATGCGGAGCCAATACTGAGCTACAGCCTGGCAGTTAATCAGACGAGCATGACAGACATGTTGTTTCTAGAAGGCATGATATTACGGATATATCCGCTAATGCAAGGACTACCATCAAGGACACAGAAGACTATGGTGTACACCATGCTGGGGGCGCCATCATGCCGGGTATTCATTGTGAAAATCACATTGTAGTTTATCGGATTCCTTCTCCGTGCAGCAAAGGAACATGAAATCACATACCTACTATGTGATACTACATGGAGCCGTTAATGATGATCGGAGAACCAGCCTTGTCCAACAGTGGAACAGAAAACTAGAAGGGCTGCAGCTTCCAAATATTACTGCTGAGCTAGGGGAACAGAACCTGAGCGTAATTATCGAACGCTGGAGCAAGATGGCCCAGCAGGCATTAGCGAGCTATGCACTGACTGAAACCTTGGAAGCCGGAAACAAGCCCATGGGTCTTCACTGGTTGCCCAGACTAGTAACTGAAGAAAATGCATTCCTGAATGCAAAATGCAGCTCCTGAACTCTTCTGGCCTGCAAGTCGATACAGCAGCATTGGAAGACAAGCGACACTCACGAAGATAAATCTGCTGACTGGACAATCCTGGGTTGCGACTAGCATTATAAAGAGACACACTCAGGAGAACCAGGTGTGCCCCCTCTGTCAAAGTGGTGATGAAACATTGGAGCACCTAATATTTGAGTATGCAACGTTGTCCGAGGAGCGAGCATTAGCAGAAATATCAGACGCACCTCCGAGGAAGAACCTCAGCCATGGAGTAAATATTACAAGCGAACACCTCTGAAAGTCTTGTAATCCACTATATATATATATATATATATATATATATATATATATATATATATGCAGCTAGAGTCCGGAAAGCACTGGAAATAACCTGAATGTATGGATCCTCATGTCAACCCTGACTCCCTCCTTGATTAATGGGTGGCTTGTGGTGCATGGAGCATGAGGTGCATGGGAACGATGTAAAACCAAGGCAGCAGATAGCTGCGCATCTACTAGATGGAGCCGACTCGATAAGTTCAAGTAATTAAGCATGAAAGCTTGCACGATAAATGAAATGGATGCCGAAGCCCGCCGCCGCTAGAAGTGTTTAATTTTGATACTTATCTAAGTTGGGCATCCGACCTGGCTAAAAAGTCACAGTGAATTTCAACGCTGTTGGAGCCTAGAACACCCTATGTATTCCTATATGAGTAATTCTGAGCGCCTAGTGTTCTTCAATAGATGATTGAAATTTTAATGTGTTAAGAATAGGACCATCGTCAAAAGCATTAAATTTATGATAAGCACACCAGTCCTTGATCTTTACCATTGGCTGATCCTATCTTATCTATTACAAGATCCAACCTTGCCGGAAGACGACATGTAAAAAGTCATCGTGTTTTTCAGTGGCCTCATTATTCTATGTAGTGAAAATGAAATAAATACGGACATTTTAAATTTTCAAACCTGTTCCAGGAGCATCACCTATATGCTACAGAACCGCAACTTTTTAACGAACTTTAGAACTTATTTGGTAACCAGAAGTTTTCAGACGCTTGGCAGAGAGGTGTTTCAGTAAAACGTCACGAGCTTCCCCACAGAAGCCCAGATTTGTACTAACAAAACGTTCAATTTTGACGTCCGCACAGGTGTGCTGTCCGCTCTAGTTATAGTAGATCTCTATGGGGAAACAAGTAAGTTAGTTGATTATTTCTCGTGAGAAATTCTCTCGACCTCTGCTAGTAGAAGGCAAGTAAACAACAAAGAAGATTTTCATCCTACACTAGGTCGGCTGAAAATCTCTAAGATATTCGGCGATTCTGCCTGGACGTTTATGGCGGGGCTATTTTGGGCGATGAGTAGGGCCTCCAGGATGGCAAGGCGCCGCTTGTCGTTGGCTCGGCCGATGATGGTTGTTTGCTCTACTAGGTCCTTTCTTGTGAGTTCTGTTTTGTGTTTTTGTTTGTCGTGCTCTTTAATTGATCCAGACTGAAGATGCATGGTGAGTCTTCTTGAGATGGTAGTGGTTGTCATACCAATGTAGCACATGTCTTTTCGAAGCAGACAGTCTTCGTGGGTACATTCATATTTATATACCACATTGGTTTGCTTTAGCTTGTCCTTGGTTTTGTTGATGTTGTTCTGGATGAGTAGGCTGCTGACTTTGCCGCTCTTGTAGTAGATGACGATGTTCAGGTTGGTGTCCTTGTTGGTGCATGTCACGTTGTTTTCGATGATTTTGCGGATGGCCCGTTCGTAGTTTTTGTATGATGGTGTCATTTGATTTTGGTAATAAGTCTTCAGGGTCTTGGTCTTGCCCTTGGCTGTTTTTGCGGTTTCATGTTGTTGTGAAAGTACTTTTTGGATGGCAGAGTCCACTTCACTGTTTTTGTAGCCGTTATTAACGAGAAGTTGTTTTGACCTCTGTAGTTCTTGGTGAACTGAGTTCCAGTCCGAGCAGTGTGACATGGCTCGCCGGATGAAGGCGTTTATCACAGCCCGTCGATACCGATCTGGGCACTCACTAGCTGCATTCATGCAGTCTCCTGTGTTTGTTGGCTTTCGGTATACTTTTGTCCGAATACGTCCATCATCTTCTGAAGCCTTCAAATCCACATCCAAAAAGGCAATGCGGTTATCAATGCTCAATTCCGTGGTGAACTTCAGACAGCTTTGGGCTTCCATTTGCTGTTTCAGAATCCTCAGGTGTTCTTCGTTTTGAACATCTATTAGAATGTCATCAACGAATCGACAGTACAGCGCAGGTTTCAGATCACTGTTTTCCAGAACTTTCTTTTCGAGATGTCCCATGTACATGTTTGCAAAGAGACAGCCCAATAGGGAGCCCATCGCTACGCCGTCTCTTTGTTCGTACATTTTCCCACTCGGTGCTCTGAAAGCAGCTTTCTTGGTGCAGGTGTTTAGAAGTCTCTCCAGTATCATCGGTGGAATTTTAAGGGGAGGAAGTGTCGGGTGGTTAGCTACCCTCTCTAGGATGATAAACCATCAGTATCAACAACGAAACTGACAGTACCTTATCCCTGATCAATTTTGCGCATCTGGCCAAATTTTTTAGGTCAGGTCATGTCAAGCCAAGGAACTATTTAACCCGCGCCCCACCGGGGGGTCCGGCGCCACCTTCGCCCCACCGGGGGGCCATCGATGGCCCCCCGTCTAACTCCGAAAATATGGGCGTTAGCGCAAATCTGCAAAGTGCAATAGAAAGCTCGCGTGAATTCAGTAAGAAATTACTTCGCATGTTTTAGTGCTCAGGTCAATGGTTTGACCTCCAGAGGTCAAATTAGGTCAAGATCGGCTATTTTCACTAAAATATGCAATGATTAAGCAAACTGGTCATAACTCTTATGTCATTAGAGCTATTGAGGCCTGGTAAAGTTCATTTGATAGGAAATTGCCAGTACTTTTCCCGCTATGTGGAACGTAAAGACCTCCCGCCAGTGGTTTGACCTACAGAGGTCACCTCGTGACCTAATATGACCTGAGGTCACGAAAGGTCACAAAGTGACCTTGCCGTATATCAAATGAAAGCCAGTGACAAGACAAACACGATGGTGTTTATTTCACCGCGCTAGCTTAATTAGGTCAAAAGTTATTGTCAAAATGCTGTTTTTGACCTCTGGTGACCTTGGATGACCTTGGAAAAGTCAAAGGGTAAATATGACCCCTGGGATCCGTGAAAGGGTGGCCAAAAACGCTGTTCTGAGCAGTCTGAGTATTTGCAATCATTTTTGTGGCTTTTATATCATGAAATAGCTTTTCCCCATGCTTTTCCAATGGGAGAGGTCGCCTCGTGACCTGACCTCAGGGCACGAAATCGAAAAATCCCGGATATACACCTTGTAGACCCTGGAGGGATCATAAAGTGTAGGCAGTTTCAAATCGATCGACTTTGAAATGTAGCTCTTACAGAGCTCTAAAGTTGAAGTGAGGTGACCTTGGTTGACCTCGTCTGGTGACCTGACCTTGGGTGACCCGGGGTAAAAATATTTCAGGGATGATGGGAAAATGATGCAGTGAGAGGTAGAGCCCTCAACCGCGGTGCTGCGCCTCGTCGTTTTTCTGCTATCCCGGAAAAACCTTAGGGGGCCATCGGTGGCCCCCGGTGGAGCGAGGGTTAAAGTCAAGTGACCTGACCTCAAAACCCAAAATCACGAGTTTGAAGCAGTGCCTAAGGAACATCTGCAAACCGATCAGTTTGAAACTTTAACAATATGATGAAGTCATAAGGGTCTACAAATCTATTATCTCGGAATTTTGATATTGTTGACCTAAGGTGGGGTCAATTTTTGGTCACCCCATTATAAGTCTATGGTGAAAAATAGAATGGGCTCGTTTTCAGTAAATACTGAATACATAAAGCTGAAAATCCTCAAACCGTCTATTCTTACCACGATCTTAACCATAAAGTTTAGTTTTTGAGCATCTGACCTCTCAAAGGTCATGTCAGGTCACGGGAGCACAGAGTGATTGTTTTGCCAATAACTTCTCACTGAATTGAGATAAAGCTCCCATTTTGCTTATATTGTCACGAGGAGTCGATTGATATGCAACATGACCATACCAGGTCACTGTGTGACCCTGACCTAGCTCGAGGTCAGGTCATGTTCACTATTTGACCTACCAAGGTCATATTATGCATCATTTAGTTCGCCGCGATGAGAGGAATCCAATGATGCACAGAAATTTTACCTAGATCCCCTGAGGGCAGATTTAGAGAGAGTAACGTACTCTGCTCTGTTTTAAGCCTATAGAGTCTTCTTTGACCTGTGCTGACGTCAATATTGACCTGACATAAAAATACTCCCTATAACTTCTCTTCGTTTTGTCAAGAGCTTTCGAACGCCGTCCGTAATTTTCCTTTAGCTTTCCTAGGAAATGAGATACGGAGGGGGCGAAATTCGCCCCCAGCGGGGCGCGTCGTGCCAGGGACCCCAGCGGGGCGCGTGTTAAAGAACAAATGGTAGTGAAAAAACATACTAGCTCTTTTTACAAAACTCATTACTAATCAGTAAATAAAAGTTCTATTTCAACAGCTTGTTTCCGAAAACTCGCAATATCCAACATACGAAAAAAATGATAGCACATTCACTGTCAACACCGCACTTATTGCACCATAGGCGGATCCAGGGTCTCCCGCATTAAACCAGGATCGATGCCTCTTTCCCTGAATCGTCTGCATCCAATTCTCTGTATGGTTTCCAGAAAAACTCTTCCATCTTGCAATCCGACGCCTTTGAAAGAAATCCAATTTCTCTCCAATCTTTGGGATATATCTCCTTCATGTCATGAGTGAACACAAGGTGCCTTCTACCAAAGTCTTGCCTTTAAAAATCCTGGATCAGTTTGCACGTTCCAGTGTCTGAAGTACCACTTTACGACGGAATCCCCAAGAGATCCCTTCTGGCATTACATCACATGAAATGCCGAGATCATATGGCATCACCAACTCTCACCATGCTGAGAGAATTGGGGATCAGGTAGTCCTTATTCAGTACTCCCACCGGGATTTGAACCCGGATCAGCGGCGGGGAAGTCAAGCACACTACCACTGCGCCATCACACCCCCAGAGGTACTGCTTTCGAATAAAGAAAACAACCATCGTCACTAATCAATAGGAAGCTTGCTCTTCAGGCTCAACCTGTGTGAAAACGTCGCGCTGGCTGCATAGGCGGATCCAAGGGGTAAGGGGCGGCATGGGGGCACAGCCACCCGATCGACCATCGGCGCCCCCTGAAATGGTCACGGCGCCCCCTGAAAGGTCGACGGCGCCCACTAAAATGTCGCTTCCCACGCCCCCCGGATACAAAAGTCGGCGCCCACCGACAGGATTTGGCGCCCACCTGGTAGGTTTTGTCGGTTAAAAGTGGCGCCCCACTGGTCCGGACGGCGCCCCCCGATCGGCAATCCTGGATCCGCCTATGGCTCGCTGGTGACTTCGCCTATATATCGTTCTAACAGGACCTGTTCTGTTTCAGGGACTACTGGTGTATGTACTTCCTAGAGCCAGTGACCCTGGGCAAGCCGTGGAGTTTCGAAGACTTAACTCCTGCTGTTAAGTGAAGGAGAACCGCGATAGTTACGTCGAGAGGTTTGGGTCCGAGTGAGGTCCCCAAGTCTCGTTCCGAGAGAGTCCGAATGTCATCAGACTGCTCACACTCTGCAATCCTGTGAAATAGTGCTTCATCATGACTCTTCTCACACCCATTCGTATTTGTCCAATTTTTATCTTAGTCTTGGGCGCAACGGCTAAGCCGCTCACCAGCGAAGCAGCTTCAGCGTGGAAACAAAGTGAGGACCAACACACACACTTTACACACACCAATGGTCCTCGCTTTGACGTCGACGAGACAGCGTACACTCATGACTGGAACCGGCTTCACAAGCTGTCTTCTGTGATAGAGCACGCCGAGGGAGAGCTCAAGGATGGAGAGCGATACAAAGGCCACGTTCACGAGATGCTCAAGGCACTGAACCTCTACCAGGCTGTTCGGTGAGTTAATATTTCTTATTTGAAAGATAGTTTTGGTTGTTTAGGCCACTGGGACTGATATCATGTTACCAATGCAGCCTAGCAAATGCTGGCTTGCCATTCCTGGAGGTACCAAAAATATAATGCCACAATTTTCACCATGCACACTGTTAAGAAATGTGCATTTGCGATTTTTGTGCCAAATTCAGCCCCCGTTCAAGTTACCTGGCAACATGGGACGCCGACGTTTGCGTCCCAACGCCGGAGGTATTTTTCAGCATGAGCTTACGGAGAGTGGAGTGTTTTTGGGCGGCCGTGGAAAGAAGATGACAACATTCATTTCGTTGAAAGTGAGCCCGTTCCAAAACTTGAAATGATCTATCTAAAACGTGCATTATCTACCTACTTACCGTCAGAACACTTACATTCTAGAGCTTGAACCAACCTAGTATTCTAAATCCTTGGAATAAACTGGCCAATAGCTAAGATGAGATAGCATGCCTGTGAGTTCACACGTCCGACAAAGGGCGTGGGGTTAATTTTTACCCGAAATGTTTTTCCACGATTTTTAAAATTAAGGCACCTTAAATCAGGGTCTTATTGCCCTCACAATGGTTTTATGTTCATTTTATGATTTAAATGATACCCCATTCGGCAGCAGGATCACGACAGGGCAAGTCCATCAGACAATTAATTCTGTCCAAAAGGGCGATATTGTTTGTAGGATTTTATATTTCTGGACATAGCTTGAATTTGATTATACTACAGTATGCAAAACAGTTTCTAGAGGTTACAATTGATACGCCTGGAGCTTGATTAACCTCAAGAGTCCTAGTTTTTGACTCATGCTTAATAGGAGATGAAGCAGAGTAATTCGATTTCCGAGACTGTATACGCAAAATATGGACTGACTGGCGTGCACAAATTTTTAATAGACTTTGACTCATCAGTTATAAGCATCAGTTTTTAGTTTCAATATCAGGAACACCTGTTTTGTTTTACAGATCGGCACTCTAGAGACGGGTTCAGGTGTCCTTTGCTCCGTTTCACAGGCGTGCAATCTCTCCAAATGGCAACAACCAAACAAAGGATACAGTCTACCAATCAGGTTTCACTGCCAACCCTAGTGAAGCCAGTTTCGACCAATCAGCATCCAGGGGAGCCTCAGTGGGCCAATCAGTGCCTGGGGCATCGAACCGGTGTCAGTGCCTCGTAAAACGAACTGGAAGGATTCTGACAGGACCGTCTGAAGACCAGGGCTACCTGTCTTCTACCACCTTAATGGTAAGCTAAACTCTCCCTCTCACTCTTTCTCTCCCTCTCTCTCCCTCTCACTCTTTCTCTCTCTCTCTCTCTCTCTCTCTCTCTCTCTCTCTCTCTCTCTCTCTCTCTCTCTTGAATCATGGTGCTTCATAACCATCAGGAAAGGATAATCCATTTTGCAGACGATAAACTTGGAAGAATAAAAACGCTCACAGCAGGCGCTCTTTAAACATATGATATTATATGGCTGAAATATTTATGTATGACACGTATGTGGAATTATGACATATAGTTAAATATACATACACTGTAGAGTTTATGCGTATTGGGGTTTATGTTTATGAAATCTCTAAACACTACGTGTGAAAATAGCCCGCCCAGTCTAAGGAAGAATCCCGGCCTATTTGTGCGGGCCTTCATACTTGCGCATTCCGTCTCAAATTTGGAGTCAACATTCAGTATTCTTGTGCAGCATTCGACGACAGGGATGCGGCAACCAGTCGTGGTCCTGAGGGAATTAACACCTCAACGCTTATGTGGTAATCCCTTCATGGTCAAGCAACTTTGAGTTTATTCTCTTCAATACTATCATGATTATTGTCATAAAAGACTCAGAGCAACAGCAGTTTGATAACCATCACATCTAAAGTTAAGCGGCAAACAAATTCAATCATTACATAGAGAGACGGAACACCCATTAGTTACTACCTCAAACCAATCCTCTCTGTCTCGTCTGTTTTGCATCAGTAAGTGTAGCCGTGCACAGGGATATTGTAACAATAGATCACCCCACAACGACCCGCATCATTGCTCTCGTCTAGGCCTCGCTCACTCTCCTCTGGCACTACTCATTTAGTCCGGTTGGCCTCCATTCCATTCAACTTCCATAATGAAGTGTGCCAGACGACATGGTTTACTGCCCCCACACTGAACCTCAACTAGACTGTTTGCTTCTATATGGGCGTGCCCGATAATGACTATCTGTTTAGCCGTTGTTATCTATATACCCTACGAACTCCAGTTTAGGGCATGGACTTGGCTGGAATCTCATGTCTGCACACTATGCAGCTAGTTCTCAGAGGCTTTCACGAATGCGGGTGAGATGAAAAAAGTTTTTTTGTCTTCAACGCACATCGATGCTTAAACAGGAGATTATAATTGTGGATTTTGCAGGCATAATTTACGAAACTTAACAATGATAATTTTGTTGGGTGGGACTATTCTTAACTGCGTTAGGATGGTTACCGTAGGTGGGAACGTCGAAATAGCGCAAGCATGTCGATAATGATGTTTGATGATGTCTGGTGATGTCTGGTGATGTTTTCAGGAACTGATGAGGTAATGTGTTCAGTCTAAGGTGTACTTAGCATCGAGGGCGTCGCCACAGATTTTTAAAAGAGGGACGGAGCAGACTTCGACGTGACAATGGTAGGAGAGGAGAGGGAAGGGTTAGGATGCAAAACCCGATTTATATACATCTCTCTTGAAGAGTGGTTTCAACACATCATTTAAACTGAAAGAAGGAATAGTTACGTAGGTCCACGCCAATAAAAGTGAGGAAAGGCTAAAATTTACGCCGAGTCACACAATTTGGGGACGCTTGCTTCCGTCACCCTACCTATTTACCCCTTACCCCTAACTCACCTACTCCCCTTTCTCCTTCCCACGCCCCCGGACGTGCAAGTATCATCGTTTGGTTTTGGTCTAAAGTTATGGGTTGGTTTCAGCTAGTTAATTTGACACCTATTTTTTAGTTGACCAAGCTTGAAATGGGATGGAGCTTGTCTAGCTTTACGTTGAATGGATGAGATGTCTCCTCCATCTAATGCAGTGTCAGATTCTGGGGTAAATATCAATGACGGCGGAACGTCGGACTTTAAGGGGGAAACCATGGACTTTTCAACCCAATTCTCTCCAGTCACCGTCATATGGTTAGTGTTAAAATTTCTGATTTAAGGAGGGCACCGTGCCCCGGTGCCCCCCCTTCACTTCAGTTCCGCCACCAGCGGTAAATATGAGTATTTTCTTACACAGGCGGCCAAAGGTTTCCGGCGAATGGATGCAACACCCTTGAACCTCCTTCCACACCTCCGCGCTCACTATTATCAGAGTCCAAAGTCCGAGCAACAATTTAACGCTAGAGGCCGCTTAGATACCGTTTTAACAGAGCTGCACCGCTCGGTAATGATTTAACAGCACACTTTTGAACATATAAAGACACTAAGCAGTGCCATAAAACACGCCGTTCAAAGAAACTTCGATGACGTTCCTTTCCGTTTCATTGGCGTCATTTCGCAACCTCATCCGTCCCTTTACCGATGCTTGGTGGGTGTGAGAAATGCGGGCCTAGGAAACTAGCATCTACCCAAAAATCTCAATTTTGCTGGATTTCACCGTAACTAATTTTTTACCTGATTTGTGACATTACTTGTTACCCCAGTTCCACTAAATTAAGTACCGTGCGGGAGCCGACTGTTGAAAGTCTGTGCAATAACAGGAACACATCGACTAATGACTAGAAAAAAGATAACTAGTGTCTAGTTAGGAGCATGACATCACTCATGTTAACGGATTATTGATGAAGATAGATATTCCACAAATCAACTTGCAAGCCAAGAAATCGAGAGCTCTGAAAATTCTCAACATGTCTCTTGCAGTGGCAAAATACTTCAGAATCAAGCCAGCGCGAGCAGATTTGCTCGCCAAACATAATCACATGCCATACTCATTTAAGGAATTAATGTTTTTCCAATGCTATCGACACATCACACTGTACGAAAAGTTAACCCATATATCAACCCACATACACAAAATGTATCGCACACCTGTTCTCCTTCCTCAGCACAGAAACAGACATTTATAATCCACTATCAACATCCTTGCCGCCACGCATGCAGGTATTACAACCCACCTCGCGACCCCTCCCCACCGAGGCTTGAACTCGGCGTCAGCGGTGGCCAGCGTGAACTCTGATCTCTATACCCCGCAGGCAAATAGTATTCCACTGCGGATGGCGAACGCTTATTGGTGGAGGCGCGTTCACCGGCATTGAGAGAAACTCAGCAAAGATTTGTCACTGAAATTGTACTATCTTAAAGTATGCACCAGAAAATGTACGTAGAGTCATATTTTCAAAGATTCCTACCGATACTTTACTCTTTATCGGCTTGATTATCTGCTCCACCATCCTAAGACTGTTTTTCAGTACAGGCGAGACGGCGGCGAAGTCGGCACAGGCCGGCCGGCGGCCGAGTTCGCTGAAGTCAGGAGCGTTGAGATGGGTTTCTGCTGAGTGGAGATATGTGAGGCCCGGCCTGAAGGTAGTCGAGGGAAGGCGGCTGAGCATGGGTGCTTGCCAAATAAAACTCTGACAAGGCATAAAGATATGAATTTGAAGACAACACGACATTTGAAAGTACCCTATAATTGTCCTGAAGTTCAAATGTATCGGCTTGGATTTAGAGAAGGGGAACAAGACACCCGTAAGGCACATGTTTCATTTTTATGACATACTCACTGGCGAATTCAGAGCTTGAGTTTGAGAGAGGGGGCAACCTGTCCCAGATTTTGGGGGTTGGGGGAGCGGCGGCGGGGGTGGGGGAGATCTAAGAGACAAACCTAAAACAAATATTTTGATGATTTTAGTGACACTTCTACCTTAAAAGCTGCGGGTTCTATACATCATATAGCAGCTGACGTGCCCTTAAACCCCAATACAACTACGATCTCAAAAGCCGAACTTGCAAAAGCCTAAACAAAGTTTATAATACCAAATTCAACACTTAAATCCTTCTCGAAACCACCAATCAGCAAAAAGGTGATATACCTATTCTCAATTCTGAGTTTATGAAAACCCCGAATTAATACACATGAAAGTAAGAGTTTCCAATCGAGGGGAACACGTGCTGTATTGCTCCATGTTGAATGTATCAACAGGAGCGAAAATTCATTCGGGACTCACACCCATTCAAATATTGAGCAGGATAAACTCCAGTATTCCGACGGGAACCGGCGTTTCTGCATGGTATGGCCGTTGCCTTCCGACGGAACTGTAAAGACTGTCGATGTTTTGTCGTGCTTCTTCTTTCTGACAACTTTATATATAGTGCAAGGGTGTAGATCTGTGGAGAAGTTAGGGTAGCTTCTCCGGTCTGGTCGATGAAAAGTTTGTGGCAGAGAGTGGTGGCGGAATAGCCAAGTATACCCCTAAAACTATAAATATTTTAGGAACTACACGTCTTAGACGTATTCATTACTCTCGCATGTTGTCTTTTACTGTGAGCCAGTTTAGTTAGCCAGGCACATATGTGGTTTAAAAGCTTTACAGGTGCTTTCCGACATTCAGGGGGGGGATTCTCTGACTTTTATGAGGGCTCATACATCCTAACAAGTGTAAAAGGCTACATGCCTGCATTTGAGACAGAGATGAAAAATATAAAAATAGTTTTAATAGCGTAACGGAATGGTTAACGAATAATGATAATGAAAAAGCAGAGGGGGAGGGCGGTGGGGGCACCCTTCTTCTTATCTAACTCCATGTGTACATTACATCATACGTCTATACATCGAAATGATTTCAATTATTTTGTATCACCACAACCTATGGTGTCCATTATTTATCAGCCAAAGACATCACTGAAAACATAGCTCATCGGAAACGTTTCATCCCTACTGGTTTATCAAACGACACCTCTAACCATGTTGGTAGGCTGGAGGTTTTTCTTTGCAGAGATCGGATCGTGAAACCTGTTTCTACATGCATGTAATTACCCCATTTGCTGCTGTGGTAAAAATCCCTTCAATCTCATGTATTACTATTTCAAATCCCCACAATCCCGCCAACCTACCAATTTTCGCATTCGTTTAATCTCCGTGCTCGTCCAAGCATTCACTAGATTGATTTATGGTGCGAACTAGCTACCAATCAGGCTCAGTATTATTATCACGAACTGCAAATGATCACTGACGGATACAGAACTGGGATTGAGGGAGAGAAGCCGACCTGGTCTTTTTGTGAGAGGTCAGATCATGGGCACCGAAAGCGACAAGGACGGGGGGACGCGTCCCCCTGTTGGTCAACGAGGGGGACGTCCCCCAAAAAATGTTGGTCCATCGTCATTAATGCTGTCAGGTACTGAATATGCTAAGAATTCGCCTCCCCCGGTCAGCACCAGCCTGGGTCCGTCCCCCTGTTAAAATTTCGTGGCGGCGCCCCTGGGTGAGACCACGCGAAACACTGCCTCTGGGAACGCACACCTCTGCCTTTGAACACATCAGTTCAACTCGATTCGATACTTATTTCAGAACATTCTCTAGCTAAGAGAGGCTGTTCACATTTCTTCCTTGACAGACTATCAACCACGGCGGAAAGTAAAGAGAGAGAGAGAGAGAGAGAGAGAGAGAGAGAGAGAGAGAGTCGCTTTTGTTCACCAGCTAGTTGATTTTCGTTTCTTGGAAACCGTTTTCTGGCACCAAATGACCACTCGAAGTTGTTTGGAATCTCCACGGCCCGGTTGAGTCACCCAGATCATTTAGAGCAGCCGATGTGACAAAGAAGACCCCACCATTGCCGCGTTGCATGCAAGACATCGATTCCATTAGACCGTGCAGTCTTTACCGGCCGCAGAATAGTGGACCCACACCCAGAAATGGCTAGCCGAGTCGATGATTAGAGGCGTGAGCAGAGGCGAAAAAATCCGATAAAACCGGCATAGTCGAGGGAAAATTTCAGGGAGCCAGACCATGGAATATTTTCAAAACTGAAGCTGTTACCCATTGATGTGCGAATATTGATTGATCGATTTCCTCGTGGGGAAAGTTTTCATCTCGGAAAACACTTGGTCTCCGTTGGGTAAAATGAGCAGTACCTTTTCTGGCCTCTGGCAGTGAATCCGTGGAAAATTCGTGTTGGCAGCCTGGTACGCAGCGCTTGGTATTTCCACAGCGTACCAGAGACAATTACGTGTGCCCAGCTGTCTGGGCGCAAATTCATAGGCGGATTCAGGACCTCCCATGAGACGGACACTGTGGTCAGAAGGTTGAAATTTGAGTGGAGAGGGTGCAATTTGGACCAGTAAAGCAAATTCTTGAGGTATAACCTATCAGAAGGAGCCCAAACTGAAAATTGCGGACTCAAATGGGAGGTGGAAGGAAATGCTTCAGGGGGCGCCAGGATGCGGTATGAAGGCTCTGGGCGGATCGATAATGATGGGAGCCTGACTTTTTGTCCCTTCCTAGATCCACATGAATGTCACAAATTGATGAGAGGACTTACCGCGGACTACGCGAAACAATTCCATTCAGATCATGGGTATCGGAATTGGGAGAGGGTGAAGGGGGCATGTGGTCAACAGCTAGTGAACCACGGTGGATGTTCCCCAAATTTAGGGGCTCACCCGAGGTTTTTTCCATTTTCTTTCTTCAGCCGGTAAAAGCTCACTTAGACCCTTTCAGTTTTAGTGCTGGTTTGCTGCCTCGCTAAAGTTCTCCAAAGTCCAGCAATAGTGTTCAGCATTCTCCTTCCCCCCGCCCCCGCCCTTCCCCGTCATCGCTAGGTGAGAGTCCGTTCCTCTTCCCTCTAGTTAAAACCCGCGGTGACGCCCCTGCTTCAGGTCACCCTGGACGTAATCACCTTACTACCTTCTTCAACCGGTTCCGAGTCACAGGGTCACGGCCCAATTGCAAATGAACCGTTGTTCGAAGAAGCAGCGAATCACCACTACTGCCGGGCTGGGGCTCATAGCAGGCAAGCGCACCTGCGGGAAATATCGTGCAGTTTAGTGTCGTCCTTCAATGCAATGCAATACAATGCAGGGCTGTGGTTATGCGTGAAGACAGAGTCAAAAACGTGAGCGTAGAAAGCGGTGAGGGAGCGCTTCCACCAAATAGTGAACAAGGGTGTAATTTTGGGACTCAGGCCAGGTTGTATGTACGCCTTTTCTACCTTGTACCTTTGTGGACCTATGTAAATGTTACTAGTTGCATTAGTCTATTGAGCTACTTACCTTGCGTTTTAAAAAAGTTTTTCAGTTTGTGTTTTGCTTCGCCCTCGCCCCCTAGCCCCCCCACTCCTCCGGTCATTGGCAGTCATTCGTGTCGCATCAGGTCCAGGTTTTTTGCGTCGTCTTTTCTTGTTCCTGTAGCACATCCCATTAAACGCAAGTGACTATATTCAGGGGTGGTCAAGTACATATCTTGGAAAGTGACCAGGAATCTCTGAAAATTAAAGAAAAAACACATTTGAGGCCAGATGAGAGCATTCGTACGCGGTAAATTTACTGGAGACGGCTTGTACTAATCATCATCACCATAATCCCTTTACACAAAGACGCGATACTTTCTGTTGACTTTTCTTGGGTCAGTTAAACTGGCAGCTGATGCTTAGGCATCTGACCATACACTTTCTTGTACGTTACTATGATCCTCTTACCCTGTTATCTCTCTCTCTCTCTCTCTCTCTCTCTCTCTCTCAAACAATATTTTCAAAGCATCCACATTGTTTTCAAGTTCAAAGTGACGTACTGTACCTACGCCGCCGCATATTCGAGGCATTGTTCATGAGCGACCCCGACACCTTCCCCTCCCGTTCTCCACTAGTAGTCATTGGCCCCGTTCATCTGTCAGCACCAATCAGCGGGCCGTGTTGCTCCTACGTCACAGGACTGCAGTCTCTTCCCGGGAACTGGTCCTAGAGGTTTTACGGGCTGAAAAAAAGTAACAGCACGATAGCGGCAGCCTACTATTTTTTAATGGTAGATAAGTATCATGTTTCAGTTCCGTTTACTTAGAACAAACTGGAGGCGATTGTGGTGCTGATGTTTCTTTTCTGGAGGAGAGGTTAGAGGGCCTGCTGACAAAACTGCGCTGCAGATCAAACGGGGCTACTGTGCGCCTCAGGGCATTTACGGCGGTGCCTCGTAACTTTTGACCTCGGCGCACGCGATTATGTTTAGAGGACGCCACCTGACTAGGTTTCTGGTGCAGATAGGTTAAGCGACGCAGCTTATGATGCGGACGTCGAGTTGGATGATAGGAATGTAGGTGAATCGCACACATGCTTAATTATTAATGCCCAATAGGAAGGAGCTTGGCATGCAAAACTTGAGCGTGAAAACTAGTGTGTTCGGCCCAAAAGAGCTTCATGGCTCACTTTTTCATGACTGTTGAGAACTGGGATAGCGCACACGCTGTGTTGATGTTTACGTCTTCTGCTCAAAACAATTCACAAGTCAATACTTTTAGCGTATGTATAATATATGTTTATGCGTTAAGTAAAGAAATGTTTCGGAGCTAAATCGACCCAAATATCAGAATTGAAGAGATGCACTCAATTTTCACCATTCTGTTGATACAAAAAAACGACGCAAAATAGTAAACAAATTTAATAGCTTCAAAACATGTTTTCGAAACCCCAAATACTTATATCTGTACATGCATTCCACAATGGTCTTAAATAAAGTGAAAAACAAATGTATTGTAACCGTTTATCACTATGTTTTCTGAATTCTTTTCATTGGTGCCCTGGCTGCCTCTTCACCGCGAATAACCATTCCTAACAATCATACAACTCGACATCAGCATCATAATCTGCATTCTTTGACTAGCTGAGCCTGATAAAATGGACAGCCACAAAGTGGTATTTTCCCTCCGTTCCATTACATCCTAACTCCGATGATAAGTTTTGCGCGGGGTTGGGACGCATTGGCCCCTTGGTTGCCTGGCTGATGTGTAACATTGTTTCAATCTTGGTAAACATAAATATTTTGATATTACTGCGTGGATTCACTTGACCTGGTCTTCTGACCTGACCCGAAATGACACGGTCCTAAACTTTGACAGTATTTGCGGGAAGAAGCAGACACAATAGGTAACACACAGTAGGTACGGTGGTGTCATGTTTTTTTCTGGCCACCTCACTGCACCCGAGATAACACTTGAGCCCGCGTTTCCCCGCATTTCCCCGAGTATAGAGCTGGAGAAGAAAATATAATCAAAGTCACTGTGGATGAGCTGACTTCATAGCCGCTTTCCAGTCACCAGTTTGGTAGTCGCCAGGCCCTGACAGTAAAGGAATCGACGGCACCGTCCCTGGTCACAAATATGCAGGAAGCGTGGGAGCATGGGCAGAGGACGAGTGAAGTTTAGCCCACCCCAATGTGATGGCATGGGAAGAGGGTTTGCCCCTAGCCTCCGGGCTGCTAAGCGGCGAAATGTGTAATGGTTCAGCTCGGGGCCTGGAGATTTCACTGAGCAAGGAGCAGAGCAATCCACGGCAATCTCTGCAAAGAAGGAAACATTTAATGCCGGGTTTGAACCTTGACATTTGTTGCATGGATGAACCCCAAAGTTTTTTTTTCTTCAAAATAACCTAGCACAAAACCATATAAGAAACAAGATGTTTCATTGAAATGAATGCCTTTAACGCCAGTCGGCTCCAACATGGAGTGGTTTATAGACGTAGCAGTCTAGACAGTAACACCATATACCCTCAGAAGCCGCAGCATTCCCGCTGGTTCAATTGAAGGAGGAAGGTGCCGACACCACAGTGACCACCCCGCAAACCCAGTGTAGGATACCTAGCCACAAAACCACCGGGGTTAAACTCAGCACGGAAGTGGTAAAAGCGCCAGTACACACTTAACCTCTAAACGGCGTGTGGGATCATTCAACTTCCCGTTCTCACACTCGAGTGGCATGCTGGGAACCATAACCTGAATATAAACAAACGTCAATAGGGTGCATTGTGACCAACACGGTCTAAAAATAGCAGCCGTCGCCTCTGCTTTCGCTACAGCACTGGCCGTTCAGTAGCGTCTGTCTACTCCTGCTGAGTAAGTGTCGCCGCAGGGATCAGGTGTAGAAGGTAGAGGCGCCAAGCGCAGAATGTTTGGTGTAATTTCATTACGGGCTACGAGGATAACGGTATCTGAGAAGTGGCGAGGTAATGTTTCGTCTGGCCATTTTTGGCTGTAGTGCGTGCTTCGTTGCAATACGGACAGAGGCGGGTACAGTGGGAGGGATGGGTTAGGGACAGCGGCGTATACAAGGGCGAAATAGGGGGCTTAAGCCGCCCCTCGAAATTTTTAGGTCCCTATAGCTAATGCATAGGTGAAGGCTGATCCTTGGTAATGGTGGGTGATGCTCAAGCCCCCTAGCCCCCCAAATGAAGCCGTGGATGCGCCACTGGTTAGAGCATCCTAAAACTCTTTGATAACTTCTGATATTTACAAAAAAGGATCAAATCCTATTTTTCATGCTTTTTCGTTGTCGCCCGTACCCCCAAACACATCCACCTAGATCCGCCACTGAATGCGAAACACCCTCCCCCACCAGCTGGCACCCACACACACACCCACTCACGCTGAGCAGAGTTACAGCCCCAGGGCGTGTGACCCGCTTCTCACCACGCGGTCCGGGCCTGAAGTCGGTTATCTTCCTTGTTAGCAGCATCAGTAGGTTGGCGGGCCCCTCCACCGTACATAGTCGCTGAGGCGTGCAAAAAACATTCGACGGCGTGATTATGCATAATATATGCTCCAAGAGAATAATAGCTACCGTCACAGAAGCATTGTCACGTCCTGATCATATAAAACATCAGCAGCATATGCGTGGAGGGCCTGTATACGTACCTAAAAACCAGTTTCTTGACCCAGAGCTAGTTCAGATCATGTTTCCTGTTGATGGTCATGATCCTGTTGATGTTTCCTGTTCATGATCATGTCATGAGCTAGTTCGACATGTTTCCTCCAGACCAATAATGGATAAATCACAGAAATTGGCAAGTGTAATTTGAACTTGCAATGTTTTTTAACAACTAGGTTGGTCCAGGAGTATCTATTTGTGTCCCACTAACGCAAAACGTGTCACATTTTACAGCCTGGGCCGGTGACACATTTATGGTTTGACATTTTCAATGGTGACACACTGAACACTTTTTGGCCCCTGCTGAAAACCGACGGATAATCTCACAAGTCATGAAAACAGCCAGGCAGTAGGGTCAGGTCCCACGAATCACCATTCAGCCTTGGATAGGCAGACGGTCAGAGGGAGGGGAGAGGTTGGGACGAAACCTGACTGCACACACAATACATGACATCTCTCGACATCTGGGGAAACTTTCGTGTACGACACTCACAATGCAAAATAAAAAAGTGTTTGAGGTAGCTGTGAAGAGCAAGCTTACTTAAAAACATATTGTGCGCGTCAAGAAAAATATCAAATCTAGCCTTCGCCAAAATTCTCCACAAGTTGCAGTGCCTGGGATTGTCATTATTGACCACTCTGCCCGGGGGTCAACGAGTACGTTTAACCCTCGCCCCACCGGGAACCATCGATGCCCCCCTAAGGATTTTTTAAGATAGCAGAAAAACAACGAGGCGCAGCGCCACGGTTGAGAATTCTACCTCTCACCCCATCATTTTCCCACCATCCCTAAAAATTTTTACCCCGGGTCACCCAAGGTCAGGTCACCAGCCGAGGTCAACCAGGGTCACCTCACTTCAACTTTTGAGCTCTGTAAGAGCTACATTTCTCAGTCGATCAATTTGAAACTTCCTACACTTTATGACCCCTCCGGGGTCTATAAGATGTATATCCGGGATATTTCGATTTAGTGACCTGAGATCAGGTCACAAGATGACCTCTCCCTTTGAAAAAACATGGGGAAAACTGGCTTATGAGGTAAGTCACAAAAACGATTGAAAATGCTCAGCTTGCTCGGGAAAGCGTTCTTGGACAGCCTTTCACGGATCCCAGGGGCTGTATTTGCCCTTTGACTTCTCCTAGGTCATTCAAGGTCACCAGGGGTCAAAAACAGTATTTTGGAAATAACGTTTGACCTAATAAGGCTAGAGCGATGAATCAAACACCATCGTGTATGTCTCCTCATTGGCTTTTATTTGATATACGGCAAGGTCACTTTTTAACCTTTTGTGACCTCAGGTCATATTAGTTCACGAGGTGATCTCTAGAGGTCAAACCACTGACAAGAGGTCATTACGTTCCACATAGCGGAAATATGTCTGGAATTTTCCTATCAAATGTTCTTTACTAGATCTAAATAGCTCTAATGGCATACGAGTTATGCCCAGTTTGCTTAAGCATTGCATATTCGAGTGAAAATAGCCTATCTTGACCTAACTTGACCTCTGGAGGTCAAACCATTGACCTAAGTGCTTAAACATGTGAAGTAATTTCTTACTGAATTCACGCAAGCTTTCTCATGCATTTTGCAGATTTGCGCTAACCCTCAGATTTTCGGAGTTAAAAGGGGGGCATCGATGGCCCCGGTGGGGCGAAGGTGGCGCCGGACCCCCGGTGGGGGGCGGGTTAACTGAAGTGTAGGGGCTGCTTCCTGAAGCTGATGATCTATAACTAATGACAAAATTCAATTTTTGTCTCCTTTGATTACTAGAAGTATGCTGTTTCATGAAAAATCACGAATTGCTTAAAAGTGAAGCTGGTCAAGAGATGTCCAGTGGTGAGTCAAGTGTGAATAAAATCTGAGGTGATAGTTTACAAATATATCTTAAAAAACCAGGCAAATTAAGGAGCGAGAAGCAGGTGACACTCTCAGGTGCACCGGTTTAAACCTCGAGGTTAGAGGATTTAACCAAAAAATCGGCGACGCCAATCCTTATTGACGACCCATCCCCTATTTCGATCATAATCGTACCTTATTCATTGAAAAAGTCGTCCTTATCTAGAGACACAAACACCTGAAAACATGTTGATCACAGAATTTAGCCACCTTTCAGCATTCAAGCTAAGCTATTCAATAGTTTTCTCTGCAAAGCCAGATTTGAAGGTGTAAAAATTATGATTATAGCTATTGTTAGCAATTCTGTAACGTGTCCACCTTCCCTGCTAACTTTGAGAACCACACTCTTTTGCTGGACCACGCTACGGCAACCGCTCAAGCTGTTCTTGACGTTGGATTATGCTGAATCTAGCTTTGATCAAAAGAGTGCTGAACGAAGCCAGACAAAAAGGTAACTTACGTTCGACATCGACTCAGCCTTTGACATCTCTCTCTGCAGACTGGAGTGGTCGGTGCCTTGTGGACAGCGCTGGCCGGTGTAGCGGTGTACTACAAGGCGCGACTCTCGGACACCAGCGCTTCTGCCGGTCGAAGTCTTGCAGACTGGAACTACCACGAGTGAGAATGATTCCACTATTCGGAACAATCATGAGAGGTCGAAATAATGAGAAAACTCATTTGCCCCGAAACGCCATCTGTCCCCAATATGGAGACAAAGTTTGGATTTTGGGAGACACTCTCATGCGCCCGCCGGAGTGACAAAGGGCAATATAACGATTTTTCATTCAGTGCAGGTAGAATCAGAGACGTTGCCACAACATTTTTACTGGGAGGGGGGGGATGGACTCCGGACTGGTGATTATCGGGCGGGAAAACTACCCGGAATTTATCATTAAAAAAGCATATCGTGCAAGAAATTTCTTTATTTCTTTGCGGGACAACCGCTGAATTCGTTCTTTCTTGCAAAAATGCGGCACCTCTATAACCATTTTTCAGCTTCACTCATGCGTGCAGATTCGCGATATTGGGTTGGAGGGGGGGAGTCAGAGCCGTCTGGATTTCGGGTTTCTCTTAGGAAGGTTGGGTTACCACGAAATCCTGTACAGTGGGAGACGGACCTGGAATGAAGATGACAGGTAGGGAGAGGGGTGTAGGCGAGTCTTGAGCAAAACATTGCTGTCTTTGAAAACGCAAACGACGATGCACTTCGCTAACACATTTACGTAGGTCCACGTAGGTAAGTGAAAAAAAGAAACCTAGATCACAGAAATTAGGAGACCATCCCCCTTTATTCGCGATTTGGGGGACTCGTTCCGAGCCTGCCCGCCAACTTTCGACGTCCATGCTCATAAGGTATGCACATATAAGTGTGTCTGAGCTAACACATTGAGGACTTTCCTTCCCCGCTTGTGTCGAAAAGAAAACCCCAGTCCTAGCTGAAGTTAGCAGCCTACTAAATACAGAGGAAAGCCCTTGGTTTCATACTTGGTTCGCTCCAAAAGTCACCTCCTGTGTAGGAATGAGCGTGCTTTTGTGTGGGGACATGAGCGTGCAGAAACCTGGATCCTGGCCCCATTTTGGGTCCATCGACTGCCCCGAATCTCAGAATAGACGAAACGACGCATGGGGAGGGAAAGAGCTGGGATGGATGGCAACGCATGGTGAAAGGAAAGGGCTGTAATGCGCGGGGGCGCAGCAACAGTACGCACAAGAGCGACTGCTTTTCCCAAACAATAAATTTTGGGACACACGAAATATAAAACCAGGTGGTTTCGTGGTAAGCCCTACATGGTCAAGACAGCAGTTCCAACTCCACGATGGTGCCACGTTTGGTGTAACTAATTGATGTGATAACGAGAACGAGAACCTAAACGAAGAATATTGAACATCTGCAAAATTACAACATGTAATCTTTAGGTAGAGTGTTAAAATGGCGGAGAACGTATGGCAGTGACGTCATTATGATGGTTAAGGTGGTAAAAATGATCATAATCTGCCAAACATATATCATTTGGCAGATTCGTGGACATGGATTGTATGCGAAACCGTCGACTAACTTTTGGCTTTTACGACTATTTTGACCACCTTTACCATCAACATCTCATCTGTTCCCTGGCAGTACAAACAACGTCGACTTCGACGGCCTGCTGGGCTCTCTCCGCGCCCGGTCCACCGCTGCCGACAACAACAACAACGACGTGGTTTGCAGCTACCTCGAGGCTATCTGGGACCAGGAGGAGTGTCGCGATTGGTTGAGCGCTGGCTGGGAAAAGCTTCAAGGTACGAGTTCAATGTCCACTAGCTTAAATACTGCTCTATTCATGTATTAAAGTGTTGATGCATTTTCTTTATCATTTTAAGCCCATGGTATTATTATCATTTATCTCCAAGTCACCTAATCCTAAGCTTCACCTTAATCTATTATTACGAAGTTAAATTGTTACTGTTTACGGATTTGAAGTATGAAAGTACAGTTGGCTGTATTGTATATCTCTCACGTGAAAGAAATATAATTTTCTAGGTGACGCTCTTATGCATAAACATATAAACATATAAAAAATCTTAAGAAGGTACTTGTGGATGCCCTAAAGGATTCAAAAGCGCTGAATGCTCTGTTCATAACACGTTTCCAGATTGGCCTCAGTCGTCATATCACTCCGCGGCGACTCTAAAACGAGACGCCTCTCTGGTAGATCAGAACTCTACTGGAGTCAAAAGATGGGCTCTCTGGGGTAAAGGATCCCAACAGGTAGAGAGAAGAGAGAGAGAGAGAGAGAGAGAGAGAGAGAGAGAGAGAGAGAGAGAGAGAGAGAGAGAGAGAGAGAGAGAGAGAGAGAGAGAGAGAGAGAGAGAGAGAGAGAGAGAGAGAGAGAGAGAGAGAGAGAGAGAGAGAGAGAGAGAGAGAGAGAGAGAGAGAGAGAGAGAGAGAGAGAGAGAGAGAGAGAGAGAGAGAGAGAGAGAGAGAGAGAGAGAGAGAGAATAGTCAAATGCAGCCTTCGTCGCTAAGTTATCTCCTACACAAGGTTGTATAGATTCACACAGTGGCAAATTCAAGAATTGATTGGGGGAAGGGCTAGGGGGCTCGAGCCTCACCCGCCAATATCTGGGCAGCCCCTCACCTTTATATTATTTATAGAAGCTTGGGCATTTCAGAGGTGGGCTTGAGCCCCTAGCCCCCTTGGATCCGCCACTGGATTCAAATCGCTTTAGGGGTGTCTGAGTATCACAACTGAAGGGCAGTCAAAGTGTCTATTGAAATCTCCTTTATATTTCTGTTTTTATATCTGTTTGTGTTCATAAATATCTGCCTATGAAGGTTTAAATTGGTTTTAAGAAGTTCAACGAGCCTAAAGGGAGGCCAAAGCCCGCGCTGTGCCACACTCTCAACTCTTATTATGGTATTGATTTACATTATTTCAGATTTGGGCACCCCCAAAACATTACAAAACTAAATCAATGCCCCTTCTCTTATATATGTAACTAATAATCCGGTCATTGCCAGCAGACCAGCAATAGAAGGACGCAATGGATACCACCCTTGTTTTTAACGACAGCTCATAAAAAACCTCTGTCTGTCATAAGCTGCTACTAAAAAACGCGATCAAATTTCTTAATATATTTTTTTCGAACCAGTCGTTAGAGTTGGTGAAGAAGGGCACTAACGCTTCGGCCGTCGCGACGGCTGGGGTCGTACACTTGGACTTCTTCCTTTCGGGATGAATTTTGAGGACCAGATTAAGCTTATTCAGGGAGCCAGCTAGGATTTGAACCCGGGACCTAGCAGCTGTTATACAACTGTTCCAGTAGTCTGACACTGCAAATGCTTCCCTTGCATTACAGCAACCGCAGCCACAAGAACAGGTGCAGAAATCACGACAGCGACGCTCCATGAACTTCATGAAGCGCATGGGCACCATCATCCAATCACGCACCGGCCGGGCCTTCGGAACCCTCCAATCAGCTGTCAGCAGAAGCTTCGTCGGCCAATCATCGATCACCAACCGCCTGTCTCGTCTCTGGAACAATAAAATATCGCGCTCTTGGCACAGCGCCAAGAATGGAGCAATGAAAGGACTCAGAAAGCTGGCGGATGTGTCGTCAAAGGTAATGAAGTCAGCTAAGAACGCTATGAAGACTGTCCAGAGACGAATATCTCCGTATCCAACAGAGGCTGTAGCAGATGCTGACAGAGAATTTTCCCATCGTGTGGCAGAGGTATGTAAATAAATGCAGCTGCATTGTGGGTAATTTCCCGTGATGTCTGTACAGGCATTGATGACATGTTTTCATAGAACGTGCTTTGGATATAACGCGCTTTAGATATCCTCGGCACATATCATCCTAAAGTGGCTCACGTATGGTAATTGGGTTCATGGCCAGGCATGTTAGCACTCATTGCTTTGCTCGTGGAATCTGCATGTATGTTTGTATGTATACATATTCAAATGTTATGGTTGTAAAAAGTCGGGTAGCCACGAAAATATCATACGGTGGTTTTATTGGCAAAATCTTCTTTTCATGAATCCCATTACATAAACTACGAGCATGAACATAACTTTTAAAGCCTTACTCAACGAAGAGTTTAATCATGCCTGCCAGTTTTAAGTCAGAAGAAAGCCAGATAAGTATGCATGATCTCACAAAGCATTCCACCTCTTCGCAGGAAAATCCATACTTCACAGAGACAAGTTCATCCAGCAACGTCTTCACAAACTCTTACGGCGACGAGTACTCTGAGTACCAGGAACGCAGCGACCCATCGGCCCATCACTATCCGGACTACGGTTACCATGGCGACGATTACTGCGACTGTGACGATTACGGCCACGGCTCTTATCCGGATTACCCGGATCTCTACGGGGAAACCGGATACTCTTTGTATCCGAATCCGAAGACTGAGCTGCTTGAGCACGGAATCACGGCTCTGATCACCAGCTCACTCTGGATTCCCGCCATCTACCTCATCTATCTGCTGGGGTCAACACGGTAGGATGATCTGGCCAATAAAATCTCATGTTTCTGTTTATTATTATTATAATATATATATATATATATATATATATATATATATATATATATATATATACATCATATATGTGTTTGTTTTCTATTATATATATTCCCTGAACAAGGAGCAAGCTGGCTCCCGAGAAACCCTTCCAACAGGGAAAGAGTTGGCGACGCCATATGACCCTGGCAGTTGGTGTGTCGATAAGCCCCAAAATTATTTCTATTATATATATGTGTCACTCATATATGTGTCTGTTTGCTATTATATTATATGCTGATCGACTCATCCTTCCTCTCATTATTATCTCACTCTTTTTTAACGTGTTACGATGTACCAGCTTGTGAGGTCACATGACGAGGTATCAAATAAGACCTTGCTCAGGGACTCCCCCTGTGCCGGAACCTGGCTCGGCTGAGCCGAAAACCAGCGCGCGGGCTACTACACCATCACACCCTACAATCCTCTTTCTCCCCATGCTCAATTAATTGCTATTATTCATACATACATGATAACACATTATCATCATCATCATCATCATCATCATCATACATAAATGATCAAGTTATCCTCCTTGACTGCATAATCCACAGGAATCCTGTCCATCGTTTGGACAGGATTGTTCATGTAATGGACCATAGACAAACAAAGTCCATGGGATCGACATTGTTTGTCGTCTCCAAGCACCAGATATCGCTAATGATTACCACTTGTGAGGGAGTTTTTGAGATGGGATGCCTGCCCGGACACATGACCTGTACTGGTGGCATTGAAAGTGCCAAATGATTTGCTGTCATCTCGTGACTCGTTTCGTGAGACAGGGGAATGATGCCGCGAGAGGTCGGGAAATATTTTTGGTCTCCAACGTCAATCGCAATTTGCGGGAGCTGTTTTTGAAATTGTTTCTAAAAGGAGGAGTTTAGGAAAATCAAAGAAAAGAGAAATAACTCCCTAACAAAAAACTGCGTATGAACGCAGCATGTAACGTTTGAATGCATCTTTAGCCACAAAAAGAAACTGACTAGACGATGATTTGACATCATTCATCAGTTGGACCAATTGTAGGGTTTGCTTTGGTGTTCAATTTCCTCAAATCAGTATCCAGCCTTGATGAAATGTCGTGACATCTTCGACTCATAAAAATTCCCTTTGTTTTAGGTCACGTACTCTACCATCCTTTCTTCGTTTCGGAGGGCCTGAACTACCTGCGAACAGAGGATCCAGCGACGAGCTAGAAGGCGAAAACTTCATCGGCGCCTCGACCATCGGAGGGATGGGTCCAACCTACCACAATCTCGACAGCGACGAACTGGCTAACACACTGACTATCAACATCAACATGCCCACTGACCGCTTAGGAAATGGTGGGAGTCTACAGGGTGTCAATGTTACTGCTTTGCCTGGAGAGGACGTCAATGTTGATTTCTTGCCCACATATGACGATGTGCAGGAGTCTGGTGACAATGAGGAAGCTTATGATGAGGAAGCTTATGTTGAGGAAGCTTATGATGAGGAAGCTTATGTTGAGGAAGCTTATGATGAGGAAGAGAATACGGATCATCTCGATACCATCGACGTCGTGACAATATGGAATGGAAACAAAACCCATATCATTATTGATGATGCTAGCAATAGTGATAACTTGGAGAATTCTAACAACACTGGTGATGTTAACGATTTGGTACATCTTGACAGCAAGAACAGTGATACTGAGTCAGAGAACACCGACATCCATGGCAATACCACCAAAGCCTCCAACACCTCGACACATACATTTGAAGCCTTCACCATACGTGATGGAGTGGTGACCCTACAGACCGCAGACTCAGAGAAAGAGCTCTCACGCGAGGACGAGGAGCAAATCGTCTCTGATAATTCAACGACAAGCGACGTCATCGGTCTGATCTCTCGCGTGCCCGGTAAGACCAACATCCTCAAGTTTGGAGGCACTGCAACTCGTTTCGCTATCATGAACACGGGCGCCGATAATGCCACGGTCATCTTACCCAAAGACGGAGACAGTGCTGGAGCAGAAGAACAGCAGAACAGTGGCGGTGTTACCGATGACGAAGAAAGTGGTAAAATGCCGAAGGATGAATATGTTCCTGGTGGAGACGCTCTGAGCACGGATGTCCCGGGTGAAGTCAATGTGGGAGCTTTACCAGAGGATGATGATAGCTTTGTTGTTGATGAAATGGGCCAAGATAAGGAAGGACTACATGGTAGTAACGGTGGAGCTCTGGGCATTGTCCCTGATACCGCGGAACACAGCGAGAAAGCGGAGCTGAGAGGCAATAACGATGGCAGAGACGCTAACATCTTTAAGACCATAGACAGCTTCATATCGAAGCTCAACAGTAGACTGAGCCAAGCTACATGAAATCTCTTAGACTTGACAGGAACACGGAAGTTCTGTAATCCATTCACAATATGATTATGTGGCAGTCTGTCTCAAAAATATGTTTTGAAAGAGACATGCAACTACTGTATGCCACCCTTAGCTCCATGCATTTGGAGAGTATCTCAATGAACATCCCTATCAAATGCAGGACAACGTACACTCCTGTGTATCATAAGTAAATGTTTGGTACATGTCCAGTAGGAGATGAGATGGCCAAGGGCAAGGCTGATGTATTTTTCTTTATGTGGGCTATTAATGAACCATTTTTGGTACAAATAAGGCATAAGCCTCAGCTTTTATGCTGTTGATAGTTGAGCGTACACAATTTTCCAGGCCTAGATTCAAACCACCAAAGGAGAAGGTTAACCTGGGCGTTAACCATCTCCTTTGTACTCCCTACCCTGCGTTCGTATTTCATTCATTACGTCATTAGTTAAATCAGAACATCAGCTTCTGTTAGCAATGCCTACCCGTGAAAATCTGAAGGTCTGAATGATTTTAAAGCTCCGCTTATTTTTATTTCACGGGATGCCGGCTATTTTCACATCCTGCAGTTGACGTCAGGTAATTGTAACCCATTCTATGAAAACAACATCACTATGTTATGTGTGGTTTCCGTATTCTTCTGGCTAGATGTTACCATGACTATGGCTATAAACCGTATCGATCACAAGAAGCACACATTTCGCAAAAACCGTATGGGCCTGCCCAACAAGCTTGTCACTTCCCATGCAGTGGATATTCGAGTCTGATGCAATATTTACGGCCGGTGGCGGATACAGGAGGGAGGGGTCAGGGGTAAGGAGGCTCAAGCCCCACCGAAATGTCCGAGTCTACAGTTAATACATAGGCGGAGGCTGTTCCGAGGCAATGGCAGTGGAGGCTCGAGCTTCCTAGCCACCCGAAATGATGTCCCGGATCCGCCACTGTTTACGACATTCACACTACGTAGATCGCTGAGGACAGAACTACAAATCAGAGAGATAAACTTGGAAGACAATTCGAAAACTTTGCCGACAACGCCTGGGTAGCGGGGACTTATCTCATTGATCAGTTCGGGGACTTGTCTCATTGATCAGTTCGCACAGAATTGATCAGTTCGGGGATCTCATTGATCAGTTCGGGGACTTATCTCATTGATCAGTTCGGGGACTTATCTCATTGATCAGTTCGCACAGAATGGATCGTTGCTTGTTGATTTACAGTCTAGACAAGCCTGACCCTGTGGTGACCAAGGGCAAATTTGCCACCGATGCCATGTCTGATGTTGTTTGTCATGGTTGATATGCTTCTTGCTCGCTGCTTCGTGTTGTTGTTTCGTTTTTTGTTAACTTATTGTTTGCTGTTTGTTTGTTGTTGCTGTTTGTTATTTATTCGCCGCCCTCTTAGGAGTTAGCGGCCAGCGAAGCAGTGTAGGGGATAGTTAGAAAGTCATCGAAGAAGACTACGCTAATGACAGCGATTGAATAAACTCGGTTTCATACTGCTCATTTGTCCTCTGTAGGAAACACCTCGTCATGTGTATGGGCATGGTCCCATGTGTCTCGCTAGGAGTGCAATTTTTTTAGAAATATCGATGCGTGTTATTGATGCAGATGGGAATTCGTGTTTACATTTTACCTGTTTTCACGGCAACGGGAGAACATTTAACTGTCGTATTTTCACGACAAGGGGCAAAAACACACACTGGAGAGGAATCTGGCACTAACGCGCATTGGAGGAGGGGCTCCTCAGATTTAAAATACAAAGAGACGTAGAAAAACGACCGTTTGGGGGTGTGTTGAGGAATTAATAGCATACGTCATAACCGAATTTGATTGGCCTAGGCATGGGTGGAAATCCCAGGGGGTTGAGGGGTCAGGACCCGTGGATTTTGGTTCTCCCATAGGTTTTGTATAGGGCTTGTATTACCGTGCCAGCGTTAACTAGCCCAGGACCCCTGTGGATAGAGAAGATATCTCTAGCAATGGACCTAGGCCAGTACATTTGAGGCCAGACGAAGTCATAAATTTAAAATCCTGGGCGTGCTGGAAACCGATTGGGAAATGCCGTTCGAAAAATTGCTCGAGAAATAAGCAGGGAATATAGGGAGTAATATAATAATATATAGGGAATAATATAATAAGAAAAGGTCCCACAGAATATTTACTGTAATTTTTGCGTCAGGATTATTTAAGTTCATTGACCTATGACGTCATGCTTTATAATGTACACTAAAACCAGCACTATAGCAGCCTTCGGGCGGAAAATGAGGATTGCAATTGACGCATGGTATTTGACCTTGAAATTTGCATTGAGTTATCTTAGCTTTGACGTCATATCATAGTATACATCGTAGGTACTGTTAAACACCTTTTGACCGGAAGCACTGAGGCCAATGACCTTGGAAATCATTGCATGACCTTGACCTCTGACCTTTGACCTTCACCTTCTTGTGAGGTGACCGTGACATATTATATCGTTTATATAACGCAATGAGGCCATAACTAGGTCTTCAATGCAGCCAAACTGGTGCAGCACAGCTCCGCTATTGTTTTATATAGAATATAGGTTGATTTATAGGTATATAGGTATAGGTAAGAATATAGGTATGAATTTGTAAGTCTATGAGTCAAAACATTTTTGACTGGTTTTTAAAACAGTTTCACTGATCACCGCGCCATTAAAGTCTCCCAAATCTAGCCGAGTAGCGTTTTTGTCTACGAGCAGTTCTCCGGCCACCTTGAAAAAAATATTTGGAAGGAGAGGAGGTCCTCACTCCATTGCGCGTGTTTAACCAACCAGTCACCTTTGACCTGAGCCAAAAACTGACCAAAATTGATTCATCATATCTCACAAATTTTCTTCCCACGTTCGTGTTTCCTCGGTATCTCCTCTAGCAGCCGAGATGGCTGGGTTTTGATAATATCCCCTTCCCCACTGGGGCGAAGGTGGATTGGACGCTCACCGGGCGGAGGTCAAGACGGCGGCAAAGCCGGGTCAGACGGTTATCTGAATGTGTGTGATGTTACAATAGCTGATGCAAATAATTTTCAGAGAAGTTCCGGTACTGTCCTGAGGACAGAAACCTGCATGTCGTACGATGCTGTTGTTTCGATTGTTACATGGCTGTTATTGTTGACCTGTTATTTGCTAACACTACTGGTTAATTTTTTTATATTCACTCGCTTTTTATATGACTCTCTGATAAGATATCTATTAAGCATCAGCACGAAATGCATGATAACACAAGCTGTTACTTCTGTCGTCATTTGTCCGACATTAGATTCACAATAAAAATTTGAAACTTCGCGTTGTTTGACGATATTTGGTGAGTGGAAATTCAACCATATAGGAGCATCTATCCGTGCAATATCATCTGTGCTTAAAGAAGTCCGACCGTTCTCACAAAATTTGGAGCCAGAATTGGTCTCCAGTTTGATTGCAAATGACTACCAGATACGAAAAATATATTCAGCCATGTGCGGCGAAAATTGCTCGTCCAAGGGGGAGGCTCCTTCATTAAGTCCATCTTATCGATGGGGAATGTGCTAAAGAGTTTAGTAGAGGTAAATTTCACAAAATTCATTGCTGCTGTATGACGCAGTCGCAAACAAGAATATTTTCCAATCTTACCTGCGTTAACTTTGATAGAATGGGTATACATTTAGCATCCAGACATACATGTCTACTCGGCGATTGTTAGCGCCAGACAAGGCCTAATATAAGGTGCTTAGCATAATTAAAATTTATAACTGTTTCACATCCTTTATTCTAAATAATCTGAGGAGCAAACACACTCTGTGTGAAACTGAAATTTTCTTTTATAGCACGTATGTCCACAGAAAATTGCAGAAGACTTCGGGGGCGAATTTTAGTTTGCCGAATAAGGGGCACTCAGAAAATGAACTCACTCGTACGTTTTGTGTCTCTAAATTATCAAATCGACACACATCCAGACGAAGAATAAAAAAATTGAAAACATATGTTGGAACCCGGAAAATTCACGCGTAAAACAGAAGCTGTCCCGACGCGTTTTTCTTTATCTGTTCAAACGGCCTCGTCTATAGGCCAGACATACCTAAGGTCATCCAAGTGCACCAATTTCAATAAAAATCAGATGTGCTTCGGTCCCTAAGCTTAACGACCAAGCGTAAAATGACTGGGGTAATGGGATCTCGCATCCGAGCCAAGTCAACGCCTCCAGAGTTCAGCAAGGTAAAATGTCGACGCATTCTGATTTTTGCAACCTGATTTTAGGAGTCGAGCTTATGGTTCACTCTTGGAATTATGGCTCCTCAGAGGCGACGTTTCAAAGGAACGCTAAATGAAATAAAAAAGAACACCTAGGTTTATGCTTATTCTAAGAACCAGTGATAAGGCAGTGGCATTACAAAATTGTTCAAAGCTCACCGGCGAGCTCTAACATATTTGAGGTGTTGTGGGGGCTGCTCAGGCTGCTTTGTAGAATCCATGCCGCTGCAAGAGAGGCCGGGAAAAGGAGAACTAAACTTAAAGAGGATCAAGCTTTTTCGATTAACGAGGAAACTTTTCCTGGCTATTTTGTAAGTTATAAATACCTTGCTGCTCCTCATCATCCACAACCACTCCACAGCGCCCCAGCTTGTCTCTCAGTGCAGCGAGCAGCTGATTCAAAGGATGATCATGCACTATCCGATAAGGTATCTATTAACTATCAGTACGAAATGCACGCTAGATTATAGCTGCTATGGCAGTGAAGCTAATGAGGGAGAAATGAAGCAACGTTCAAGATCCGTTGCTGCTTTTCTATTCCCGCTACCCCTGTTTTTTAGCTTATGTTCCTTACTTTTCAAACATCTTCCATCATAACGGGTTCAAAAGAACAACGTTCAGAAAAATGTGCTGATAAGTTCAGTGTCTGGCTGTTGGACTTACTGCTTCCTGTTAATATGATTATATAAACAGTTAAAAGGTGTAAGTCTGGGCCACAATTCGAACGTACGGACCTGGTCAGGTCAAGTGACCTGGCCTAAAAAAAGTTTAAGACAGCATAAACAGAACAGGGTGAACTTATCCAATTGAAACTCATATCAAATAATATGCCCACTGAGTTCTCTTCAATATGTTAAGCATTTTTATATCGATGACCTAAGGTCAGGTTCGGGCCATGACCTCTCCATTGGAGATACATGGGAAAACGTTTTTAACGGAATAACTTAGTAACATTACTTTAGTTACATTACCCATTTGAGTGTTGATAGAGCGTTTATTTTAACTTTATTATATTTGCCTTGTCCTTGCAGTTCTAGTGATATGCATTTTACCTAATTTGACTTTGACCTGACATGAGGTCAGGTTAAATCCATATTCGACCTAGTAAGTTAATACTATACATCATCGATTTGGCTTGCTGCGAGGATTGCAACGGTCCAAATTATTTTGCTCTATCTTTACTTGTTCATATGTAATGACCGAAAACCTTCATTTACATGATATCCCTATGATGGCATGTCTTGGCTTCTAGTGAACTTAAATGTGGTCTGACAAAAAATATTTTTGATAGAGAAATAGATGGGCTACCAAAAACCATTAACCGTTTTTCGTTACCTAGCTTGGTTCTCGAAATCTTAAGGGGGGCTGGTACCCCCATCGAAGTGAAGGTGGCTCAGACCCCCATCAATGCGCGCGTTAAGTGAATGAATTTTTTGACAAAATGGCACGGAAGATACATACATAAGTGCGGCAGAATGAAATTTATACTGAAACGTTGTTCAATGCTGAGCTCTAGTTCACCATTTCCAGATGACGCATGTACCGATGCAAAACATCATTCCAGTTTTCACCTAACTCTGTTTCAAACCTCGGTTCTAACATCACAAGTAACGGTCCTCGCACCGCTCACCCACCTCCCAGCCTTCAAATCCCCACTGTATCACGCACGCACTCAGAAGTGAGATAAGAGTACTGCCCCTCTTCGGAGAATGTGCGTGAGAGAGTCATAACTTCAGTGCCGGAAAGACCAGCCGGATCTATCGTTTGCAGCGTGAGATGAAGTAAAAGTTCATCGCAGAGGTGACAACATATCCATTTTCCAACGTTGTTGAATACGTACAAGGCGGAGGATATAATAATTGGAATATGCTCTTTTGCAAAGCCTATCTTGCTTTGATGGATTTAAACACATTGAAATATACTATATCGAACTAAGATTGCACCAAATGAGGTTTCTCTCTTAAATGCTGCATATTACTCGTTCCGCCTGTTTCCCTACGCTTTCTAGTCTTTTAAGAACAATAGTTTGGTTTGGAGAGAAACCGATCGAAAGTAACCGTGGCTGGACACAACACCCCTGACAACGGATTCGCAACCGAATCACAAATATATTTCCAGGCAGACTCGGAACAAATACCGCGCGCGTTGCTGGATCTCGGCCCTTTTTCTCACAGTCACTCTCCGTGGCTGGCCACAGTTCCACACATCTCGGCTTTGTTGGGTGTGATATCGATCGGAACGTGCTGGCAACTGACATAAAAACAACGCCCAGACAGCCAACCCCCGCCCGGCGGCTGCCACGCAGGCCGCGCCCAATTGAACTACCACTTTGCTGCCACCCAGTACAGCGGATCTTTGTAGCAAGAATTAGGGCATGACACTGGCCTGCTTGTGTTAAATTATTCAAACTATTATGATTATTAAAAAATGTATACGGATGCATTTATGTCCGTATGCGAACTTGATACACGCATGTCAATAGCATACCGTCCTTTTTGCCACTCAAATCAGCTGATATTAGTGGCTAGATCGGGCACGCCCAGCGCTGCAGCGATTGGCTGTCTAAGTATTATTGATGTCAGAGGCGCTAATTCCAGGAAAGTGAGTGGTTTGGGAAGATGTGTTCAAGGGGGAATACCTAACGAGCAGCGGAACTCCGCAGGCGAGCACCGCCGACCCTGCCCCACCTGCTGGGGATTACCAACTGTGCTAATTTATTCTTGTTGTCATCTTTACTCTACCTGAAGGCCGTGAGTAAGTGGGTGTGGCTGCAGCGACCCATCTAGGTAGAATCCCACCTCCTTCATCCTCACCTTTCCTCTACCTTACCGTCTCCTTCCACAGTTCTAAACACTTCGTACTCATCACGACAATACTTTAAAAGTCACTTAACCTTCACCCGGGTGGGGGTCCTTTTAGACCCCCCTCGGGTTTTTTCCAAAATGACCAAAAAACAGCGGCGCGCAGCGCTGTCAAACTTGGTCTAGCTGTTTCTTCATCTTTTTACCTCTTTCGTGAAAATTTTAGCTCAAGGTCATATCAGGTCAGGTCACCAGGCCAGGTAAAGTGACCTCACCTCAAAAAATGTTTAGGACCGCATAACTAAAAGAAGGGTTAATCGATCAAGTTGAAACTCATACCACATATTGGGCCCACCAGGAGCTACAATATTTGTTCCAGGATTGTTTTATATTGGTGACCTAAGGTCATGTGCAGAGCATGACCTCCCCATTGTCAATACATGGAAAAATCACGAAATGAGCTTTTCTCAGTAAGTATGGATGGAATCAACTTCAAGCATCGGTTAAGACTTGCCCTTAGCCCATTTCTGAAGTTGATGCCAAACATGTTGACTTGTGACCTTCAAAAGGTCACCTTAGGTCAAATAAGCATTTTTTCGGTGTTTTACTCTATAAATTTTTAATAAACTAAGATAGAGCTTTTATTTTGTCACCAAAGTGTTTGTATAGTCCCTGCAAGTCAAATGATATACATCATGACTATACCAGGTCAAGTTGGGTCAGACCGTTGACCTGGGTCAGGTGAAATTCTTAAAATTTGACCTGTCATAGCAATATTATATATCATTCGATTTGTATTGACGAGAGGATTGCAATGGTACATCAACTATGGCTGTATTTTGTTTGGTTTGGAAGTTATTAGCGAAAAAGGAAACGCCCTTATGCATGGGTGGCTATGGACATTCCCAAGAATATTCCCAATATTCAATGACCTGTAACTTCCTAGACTTTAGCCTGACACGAAAATGAATGCCACTTAATAAAAGAGAAACTCAAGAGCTTTCTATTGGTGTTAAAAAAATGTTTCTAGCTATCATAGTTTCTGAGATATATGAGCCACCAGGGCGAAGGTGGCTCGTACCCGCCACCGGGGCAAGGGTTAAATAATTTGGAAGTGGGTGCAACATATGAAAATGAATATGATAGATCAGCTAGCAGCAATAAATTGTATTCCAGATTGAAAACTGTCTGGTCTTCGCAACGGCTACAAAGTAAACTCGTACAACCAGTGGCGGATCTAGCCGGTCGGTTTCGGAGGGGCAAACCAAAGACAAAAGGCGAAAAGCAAAAAAAATGTCACGCCGTGAAAGCTGCACCAAAATGTCACTTTGCGGTAGAATTTTGGGTCTTTGAGCCGAAAAAAACGTCACGGCATAAAAAAATATGGGCTCGAGATACTTTTTCCAGTCCGAGGCCAAATATTTACGCTGAACTTAACTGGTTCTGTTTAAAGTTGAGAGTTGAAGCACCAAAATCTTGCTTATAGACTAAAAAAGAGTCGGGGAAAAAAGGAATTCGATCACTTGGGGGGGAAACATAGTTTTTCCCCGAGCTTTTCCGTTTGGGGGCAAATGCCTTTTTGCCCCCCTGGATCCGCCACTGTCCACAAAACGTGAGTATGCGACCTAGATCTTAACCCTCGCCCCACCGGAAGGGGCCATCGATGACCCCCCTAAGGTTTTTCCGGGATAGCAAAAAACGACGAGGCGCAGCACCGCGGTTGAGAGCTCTACCTCTCACTGCATCATTTTCCCATGATCCCTGAAATTTTTTACCCCGGGTCACCCAAGGTCAGGTCACCAGACGAGGTCAACCAAGGTCACCTCACTTCACCTTTAGAGCTCTGTAAGAGCTACATTTCAAAGTCGATCGATTTGAAACTTCCTACACTTCATGACCCCTCCAGGGTCTACAAGGTGTATATCCGGGATTTTTCGATTTAGTGCCCTGAGGTCAGGTCACAAGGCGACCTCTCCCATTGGAAAAGCATGGGGAAAAGCTATTTCATGATATAAAAGCCAGAAAAATGATTGCAAATACTCAGACTGCTCAGAACAACGTTTTTGGACACCCTTTCACGGATCCCAGGGGTCATATTTGCCCTTTGACTTTTCCAAGGTCATCCAAGGTCACCAGAGGTCAAAAACAGTATTTTGACAATAACTTTTGACCTAATTGAGCTGGAGCAGTGAAACAAACACCATCGTGTTTGTCTTGTCATTGGCTTTCATTTGATATACGGCAAGGTCACTTTTTGACCTTTCGTGACCTCAGGTCATATTAGGTCACCAGGTGACCTCTGGCGGTCAAACCACGGGCGGGAGGTCCTTACGTTCCACATAGCGGAAAAAGTACTGGCAATTTGCTATCAAATGTACTTTACCAGGCCTCAATAGCTCTAATGACATAAGAGTTATGCCCATTTGGCTTAATCATTGCATATTTGAGTGAAAATAGCCGATCTTGACCTAATTTGACCTCTGGAGGTCAAACCATTGACCTGAGCACTAAAACATGCGAAGTAATTTCTTACTGAATTCACGCGAGCTTTCTATTGCACTTTGCAGATTTGCGCTAACGCCCATATTTTCGGAGATAGAGGGGGGGCCATCGATGGCCCCCCCGGTGGAGGCGAAGGTGGAGCCGGACCCCCGGTGGGGCGCGGGTTAATATAGCTTGAGCTTAGATAAGTGAAACGCTGTAATTGTACAATAGTTATATGACATTATTATTTGACGCGCCCTCCCCTTCCCCAGCCTCCGCAGTGTAAGTGTTCAGTTTATCCGGTTGCGTGGTCACACATCTTAGGTTCAAGTTTATGCCGCTAGATGGCAGTGACGGTCGCTGGCAGCACCAGCCACCAATCAAGGGCTGCTGGTGCTATTGCGGTAACTTGAGTCACCCCGGTGGAAGCTGCGATGACTACTGAGGCCAAGAGTGCCATAAAGTCCAAGGCAGAAGGACACACATCATTGTATTTTGAAACTCAAAGAAAGGGATAGTTTTTCCTTGAAACAACTTTCTTGTGCTATTTCAACATATCTTGAAAGCTTTCATCTCCAGCCAAGTCCCAGAACTCAAAAAGGTGATAAAAGCAGAGACGGCGGATTCCATTTTCGAGAAGTGGTGCAAGATTTTCTGGAGGGGGCGCCTTCCTCCCCAGGGGGCGCCATCATCTCTTGGGGGGCGCCTTTGCTATCCAATGGTGTTCTGTAGAAACTCTTTGGACTCGGCGTGCGAGGCCACTTGGGGTGGTTTATTTCTAATATTCCGAAAAATAGGTATTTTAGATTTCGCGTAAACTCAGTCGTATCGGATTGGCATCAGCAACAGAGTAGCATAGCCCAGGATTCTGCGATATTCATAGCCTTGTTTGCAGTTATGACCAATGATATTGCAGACACTTCCCGCTAACATACGTCACGTGTTTTTCGTTGAAGACTTCACAATATGTGTGACAGTGTCTACTACAGCAGCTGCGCGGAGGCGGCTGCAGCTTGGCCTTGACATATTGCAGCAATGGATCACACGCAATGGACTGAAATTTTCAAGTTCAAAGACATAATGCATGCACTTTTATAATAGACATTGAGACTGAATACCCGATTTTGTAAATTCGCGGAAATCCGAGCGACGTTGTAGCAGAAACCAGATTTATCAGACTCACACTGGATAAGCTTTCATATGTGCCACACCTGAAGGATTTCCGCAAAAAAATGTTTCGATACGCTGAAAATACTGAAGGTGTTGACGAGGATGAGATACCGTGCAGATAGAGAAATGTTTCTCATGCTATACACGTTATACGCTTATCGCCTATACATACGTTATGCGTACGTTATACGCTCATCGTTATACGCTACGTTATAAGCTTCTTATGCTGTACAGATCACTTATTCGTCCGAAGATCGAGTACGGCTGTGTCAGAGCCGCATGACGAAATCCATGGAGCGAAGCGGATTGAGATTTCTCAAGAGGCTCTATTCTGGCCGTTTGGCGGTTCTGACAGTTGATACCAGGGCTCTGAAATTGTGTAGGGTGATTGCCCTTTTACGCTAGACGCCCAAACTAAGACCCCGAATTTAAATTCAAAATAGTTTTTGAGAAATTTTGGAACGAATGTTTTCAATTTTGCATTTTTATCATTTTTATTTCTTAAGCGACGAACTTGAAATTTGCCTCCTTTTGAATAAGCAACAGGGGCCACCTAAGAAAAAAAGTTCGAACTGGTCCGACAATATTTATTACGCCAAAATGCAGTATTTCTAGTACAAGCAAAAAAGATATTGAAATTTGACAGCCGACTTGTAAGCTCGAAATGTCAGAAGGCACGCTTCAGTTAGTTTAAAGACAGCCACGTGAAGGCAGCTACGTCAATTTTCTTGTGCTTAGGCATAGTTTCCAGTGGAAAACGTAAAATTCTGACCTAGTTTTTGCCATTTTGCCGGAGGACTACATTTTTGCTCATTTCATTTAAATATTAATCTCTCGCGATCTAATGCGCCGATTTGACTTTTCATTTCAAATAATGAAAGAACATTGCTTCCGCCTGATAATATTCGGAGATGGATATCGTGATAATACAATTCATTGTCTTATATGTATAAATATAATTTTAGTAGAAAACCTTTTATTTGCAGCTTTTCAGTTCAGAGCACATGTCATTCACAAGCTTAGAATTGACATGGCTGAATAGGAAAATTAATTGCAGTCATTCAATTCATTTACACTACCCACTTATCTCCAACGGCTTTCAAGTAATTCGTCCGAAAGGGTATTTCAAGGAGCTAAATTTCTCGGAACATGTTTGCTTCTCACCATGGTTTCAAGTCCTCAAAATGAATGGAAGTGAATGCAATTTGGCATAAAGCTAGCTTAGGGTCCTGGGTCGCCGATACAAGTGATTCTAGGCGAATCTAATGTTTGGTTCGTCTTCTAGATGCAGCTTTATACCATGCCTTTTCTGTACGAACACAACACCCGGCGCCACGATCACGGCATCGTTTTGATTGCGTGATACCGGTCAGTGACCTCCTGACGGGTCACAGGTGTAGGGTTAGTGGGAGTCGGTACAGTGTGGCGCAGTGGTCTAGTGGTTAGAGGTCCTGTCTCGTGATGAGGGGTGCGCGGGTCGAATCCGGGGTTGACTGCGGGATATTTACTATTTATTTCAAAGAAAAGAATGATGGCACTGACCTACAGGCTTATGAAGAGATACATTGAGAATGAAATATGGTTGATTTCAGCACACTGTCATGCGGCTCTCCTGCGCCGGTGGGGGGTTATCCCAGGTCGCAGACCGGGGTTGCGTATGAGGCCACTCCTTAGTCCGCGATAAAGATTATCGATATGTCCGTCATCTCGCTATCAGAATAGTAACAGGAGCGTTCCAAGCTTCACCCATAATAAGCATGCTAGTGGAAATTAATGAAATACCGCTACAAATGCGCAGTAAGATACTCGCTTTGCATTAAGCCATTAAAAGGAATGTGGCACCTTTAGAACGTGATTTTAACTGAGATAGCCAAGTTGTAAAGCAAATCGGAAAACCAGGTGCTCTATATATCATTTGTCTTGGAACTCGATTTTTCCGTAGAAAAAACTAAAACCTACCCGAAATGTACCTCTCATGTACCACTCGCCAGGCGGCCATTGTTGTGAGCTGCTGATGTGACGACATATGCTGACATCACGATGAGCATCAGCCAATCGAAGCCCTTGAAGTGTTTCGAGTATGGTAGTGGTTGCCAGATCATGACATCATCCAGAGGCAGATATTTATTCATTTTTCTAGAGGAGTATTTTAAAAATAAAAGCATTGAGCTTGCTGTACATTTTTCAGAGAAATCATGAGTGGTTTCATTATTTTCGGCTAAAAGTACGCCTAATTACACAAAATTCCAGGATTTTACCAAGGTGCCACGTTCCCTTTAAAATAAGTCACCAACACGCCCCACATACCAAACTTTTTTGCCGATGCCTACCTCAGTCAGATAGACAGTGGCTCGCGTTTTGCAACCCGTCACCAGGGAGTGAGAGTCTGTGCCTGGCTGGCACAGGCTGGTATCGACAGCAATCTCGTCGAACCACATGAAGCAGCTGTTATTGAACCATAGCTCATCTCGACAGTTAACACGAACACAACCTACGCCAACAAAGCAAAAATTTGCCTCCTGAACCGACGCGCCAGTAATTTGTGAACTTGCGTGCGGAGCCGTTCGAAAACCATGTCTGTTTCTACATAGACGGTTGCAAAAGAAAGTGACAATGGCACAGGGCGTGCATTTGTTGGTGACGATGTTGAGAAGTTTTCTAGTTTGCCTTACGAAGGATCCATTTTTACTTCAGAGCTGTACTCCTTTTTTTTGCTGTTTGGACCAGGTGTCTAAGCTGATGGTGAGGAAGTTTGCGATTTTTACCGATTCGCTGTCTTATCTGCAGACATTGAAGCCATTTTATTTCTATAATGCGTCGTCACCTTGGCGGGCCATGCTGAAGATGACTGGATCTTCTGTGTGCACTGATTAGTCCAGTAGGAAGACACAGGCAGTTTGGATGGCTACCATCTCAGCCTGAAAACTCGAGCAGAGCGAGCCTGCTGGTCGCCTGAGCTCATGCTGGGCTCTGTCTGGTGACTCGATGAAGACCCAGCTCCCCGCTCGTGACCCCTCCGTGCACTGACCCGTCGGTCCACACCCATGTGGCACATTGAGTCAGGGAAGCGAGGTGGAGGAGAGCTACTCGCTTCTTCCGGACAGGTGGCGCTCCTGATGTCAGTGGGCCCACGTCTAGTTGAAATGTGACTCACTCTCCTGATACCCACAGTGGAAGACGTCGAGGAAGGAAAGACTCGATGGGGAGGGAGATGCCTGCTTGATCCCACATGTCTTTGCCCACCTGCCGCCACCCGGTCACCGAGGAGAGTCGAGAGGGCGCTGTCGCCTCCGCACGTCTTCACAAAGGGTCTTCAGGCGGCAGGGTATGGAATTTCACCAGCAGTCGGGTCACGAGTACCCTCCTTCTGGCCGCTACGCGGGGAGTCTTCACTCGGCTGGGAGTGGAGTGGGTGCATCCTGTGATGATACGCGCCGACGCTATCATTTTGCGTTCCAGCAGCTCGACATGAAATGGCGGTGTGGCGTGGAGCCACGCTGCGGCCGCTTACTCCATCGCTCCTCTCACGTAGCCAGTAGCGACGGTTCGGAGGTGCTGTTCGTGCAGCCCCCAGTTGCAGCCGGACAGTTGACGTAGGTGGGAGATGCGGGGGTGGACCTTCTCCCACAGTCTCTTACAGTGTGGACCGAAATGGAGGAGCCGATCGATGGTGACGCCAAGTAGCTGTAGGGTGTCTCCAGCAGTGACAGACTTCCCGTCGACCTTAAAATTGAAGGGATTGGCGTCTCTGGCCCACTGGGACATCACCAGTACTTGGATCTTGGCTCCTGAAACCACCATTTTGTGCTGTCGGGTCCACTTGATGAGGGTGCCAGCAGCAGCTTTATTGCGCCCGGTCCTTGGCGACTTGGATGTTGTTGCCCGTGCAGAGAGCCACCGTATCATCGGCGTACATGTAGGGGGAGCATCCGGGAACCGCGCGGAGTGCGTCTACCAGCCGAGCCGCCCATAACAAAAATAAAATTGGCGATAAGACACTTACTTACGGCAGGCCAGTTCGGAAAATGCGCTCACTGGAAAGCACGCCATTTAGTTCCACCTTGACTCTTCGGTCCCGGAGCCACTGCCAAATCCAGGCCATCGTGCAATTTGGCAGCCCCATCTCCAGTAGGCGAACGCGTAGCAGGTGGTGGTCCACTACGTCGTACGCGTGCGCGAAATCAAACGCGACGAGGACGTATTTCCACGTGGTCTGTCCATCGGGAGGGCGGCTGTGTCTCGATTTAGGCATGCACAGTGCACGCTCACTTCTTCTCTTAAATGATGCGTCCTGAACTTGACCTGAAGACGATGGAATGTACAAGGGGATGGTCAGTGACAAAATATACTTGTTTTATCAATCTGAATGGTCTTTTCACTTCGATCTGAACACTGCACATCATCATTAAACGCGCAAATCACAGTCAATAAACGAAAAAAGTTATAAATTTATCAAGATAGTACTTGGAAACGTTGTAACTGTTTTCTTTTTATTCTAGTAGGGCCCATTTATGTCACAAATCACACATGCCTATGGCATGATCTATTTCAGCATTCAATCACATGGCTACCGAAATTCTCTTAACACCTCCGAAATTTCACGCACAAGAACAATTCTCCCATGCTGATGAATTGAAGAATATAGATAAAGGTCGATGGAAAATGCCCACATACTTCATTCTGTGTTTATCTTAACGTTTCAACTTTCCTTATATCTCCTTGAGTCTGCCATCTGGTTTAAACATTATTTTTTAGGAGCAATTAATAATGTGGGTTAAATCCGGTTTGTGTTTCCTACAACTTAAAAGCTTTTCTGCTGAGATAATTTTCTTGGACAGCGCACAGGCCAGGTTCACACTCGCTGCGATTATTTTCAATGTTCTCTCACCATTATCTTACGAATCTTGGCCATATCGTCAAGTCAATATCAAATTATCAACATTTAGTTTTATACAGTGCACTGTTCACTGCAGTGATACAAGAGTGCTCTGTCCTTTTTCTGTGGGTTTATGACACCCGGTAGGGTTCGTTTTAGCCTCAAATATGGCTTTTGTGGTATTTATTTGGCCATTTGGCCGCCCCGGTTGCTCAGTTGGTAGAGCGTCGGGCTCCGGCCCGCTGCTGAGAAGCATGCAGTGGCAGTGCATGTCCAGGCTTGAGATCGGTTCCCCTGAGACGCTCCGGCGCTCAATCGTTTGCCCGACGTAGGTCGGCTGGCAACTGACTGATGAGAGGGTGATCTGAGCGAGGCGGCCATCCCTGTGCTTTGTGGGAGGTTAAACTTTGGCTTCTAAATCAACCCTTCATTGTGGGCGTTACTCGTTCGGGTGGTGGGGTCGGGGTCTCCGTGGCAAGTCCCTTGAGGACTTTAATAAGACTCAGACTCCAACAGCCGTACTGGGAAGAACTTGGACGAAATTTATAAAAAACAAGATTTTTTAGTGCAAATACAATTTGACCCTTTTGGCCTTTTCGCAAACCCGTTTTGGCCTTTTTCCGTTGAAAAAACCGCAGTCCCGGGCAGCATCTCTAATCTTTAGAATATGGAATAACAAAAATTAGGAGACATTTTTTAACACTAGCACGTCTAAATTTTATTAACGCCCCCTCTAAATGGGGGTTTGATCCCCGAAGACATTATAATGGCCAGCACAAGAAAATCTCCACCGCCCCCCTCCCTCCACTGAGTTTTCCTTAAAAAATATTCTGCTGTCCTCTCCAGGGGGCGCCTTTCCTATCCATGGGTGCTTATTCTTTCCAGAGGGGGCGCCTTTGCTCTCGGGGGGGGGCGCCTTTTGCTATCCAGGGATGCCTGTGCTAACCAGGGGGTGCATATGATGTCAAGGGGCGCCGTTGATCTTCTTCGGAGGCGTCTCTGCTGTCCAGGAGGCGCCTGCGCTATCCAGGGGCACCTATGCTATCCAGAGACCCGGATCCTTTACTCAGGGGGCGGGGGCCGCCTTTTGCTGTCCAGGGGTGCCTGTGCTAACCAGGGGCGCATATGCTATCCCGGGGTGCCGTTGCTCTTCTTTAGGGGCGTCTCTGCCGTCCAGGGGTGCCTATGCTATCCAGAGGGTGTGTTCTGTCCATGGGGCGCTTTTTGGTATCAAAGAGCGTATTTGCTGTTTTGGGGGCGCCTATCCTATCCAGAGGGCGCCCCTGCTGTCCAGGGAGCGCTATTGCTATTAACCCGCGCCCCACCGGGGGTCCGGCGCCACCTTCGCCCCACCGGGGGTCATCGATGGCCCCCCTCTAACTCCGAAAATATGGGCGGTAGCGCAAATCTGCAAAGTGCAATAGAAAGCTCGCGTGAATTCAGTAAGAAATTACTTCGCATGTTTTAGTGCTCAGGTCAATGGTTTGACCTCCAGAGGTCAAATTAGGTCAAAATCGGCTATTTTCACTCAAATATGCAATAATTAAGCAAACTGGTCATAACTCTTATGTCATTAGAGCTATTGAGGCCTGGTAAAGTTCATTTGATAGGAAATTGCCAGTACTTTTTCCGCTATGTGGAACGTAAAGACCTCCCGCCAGTGGTTTAACCTCCAGAGGTCACCTCGTGACCTAATATGACCTGAGGTCACGAAAGGTCCCAAAGTGACCTTGCCGTATATCAAATGAAAGCCAGTGACGAGACAAACACGATGGTGTTTGTTTCACCGCTCTAGCTTAATTAGGTCAAAAGTTATTGTCAAAATACTGTTTTTGACCTCTGGTGACCTTGGATGACCTTGGAAAAGTCAAAGGGTAAATATGACCCCTGGGGGGTGTCCAAAAACCCTGTTCTGAGCAGTCTGAGTATTTGCAATCATTTTTGTGACTTTTATATCATGAAACAGGTTTTCCCCATGTTTTTCCAATGGGAGAGGTCGCCTCGTGACCTGACCTCAGGGCACGAAATCGAAAAATCCCGGATATACACCTTTTAGACCCTGGAGGGGTTATGAAGTGTAGGAAGTTTCAAATCGATCGACTTTGAAATGTAGCTCTTACAGAGCTCTAAAGTTGAAGTGAGGTGACCTTGGTTGATCTCGTCTGGTGACCTGACCTTGGGTGACCCAGGGTAAAAAATTTCAGGGATGATGGGAAAATGATGCAGTAAGAGGTAGAGCCCTCAACCGCGGTGCTGCGCCTCGTCGTTTTTCTGCTATCCCGGAAAAACCTTAGGAGGGGGCCATCGATGGCCCCCGGTGGGGCGAGGGTTAAAGGGAGCTTATGATATCCAGAGGGGTGCCTTTGCTCTATGGGGGAGGGGGCGCCTCTTAGTGTACAGGAGTGCCTGTGCTAACCAGAGGGCGCCTATGCTATTCAGGGGCGTCGTTACTCCTCAATTGGGGGTGCCTTTTTCTGTCCAGGGGCGCCTCTGCTGTCTAGAGGTCGCCTTTGCTATCCAGAGGGGCGCTTTTACTCAAGGGGGTGGGCACCTTTTGCTGTCCAGGGTGCAGCTTTGATGTCAGGGGGCGCCATTCATATTTGAAAGTGTATTTTATTTTACACAGAGGGTACTACCCCTTCAGACAGGCGATGTGTCTGATTTTCTCTTGACCGGCCGGGGGCGCCGGCAAAATCCGGGGTGCCACCCAAATCCGTGAGGGCCTCCCCGTACGAGGTCAAAACCAGGTGTGCAAAAATATACTATTGTACACCATCATTTTTTCAAGGTGTGCAACTGCACACCCTGTCCTGCGGAATCCGCCATCCCTGCCGCCGTTGTTCTCGGGAGGGGGGGGTTTCTCTCTTATCTCTCCAGGGGCGCCTTTCTCATCAAAGGGCGCCTATATTGTCCAGGGGGCGCCTTTTCTCTGCGGGGGCGCCTTTTGCTGTCAAGGGGTGCCTGTGCTAACCAGGGGGCGCATGTGATATCTAGGGGCGCCGTTTCTCTTCTTTGGAGGCGCCTCAGCTGTCCAGGAGGCGCCTACGCTTTTCAAGGGCGCCTATGCTATCCAGAGGGGCGCCTTTACTCAAGGGGGGGCGCCTTTTGCTTTCCAGGGCGCAGCTTTGATGTCAAGGTGCGTCATTCATGTATGAAAATGTCTTTTTCACAGAGGATCCTACCTCTTCAGGTAGGCGGTAATTAGGCTTGATTTTCTTTGACCGGCCGGGGGCGCCGGCTGAGGCCGGGGAGGGGCGCCTCCTGGACAAAGCCAAAACAAGTGGTGCAAAAGATACTTTTGCACCACTTGAAAAAAATCGAGTGGTGCAACTGCACCACTTGCACCCTGGAATCCGCCGTCCCTGGATAAAAGATGGAGTGACATGTAAAAAATATATACACTTTTTAGTGCTGCACCGAGGAGCATCTTTATAATTTCTTCACCAGGTTTATCTCATTCCCAGGATGGCCCTTTGACCTTCAGATTGTCTGCCAAAGATGAGCAGATGACAGTCACCTTTGTTTTCTTTCTATTTATGTTCGGGATCATTAACAATGCTGCACTGGACGGCTTCCATACCGCTAGTGGTTCCCCTAGCTAATACCGGGAGGAAATAAAAAGGAGACTCGTAGGCTCGTAGGCAGGGTAGGCATTTTTGCCAGTTGAGAGGGGTTTCTGCCGCCAGCCGGTTTTACCGGTTTAAACCGGCAAAAAGTGGCAGAAAGTGGCAAAAACTCGGGGAGGCCAAATTTGTCATTATTTATGGAAACTGAACCTTAAGCGTTTTCCAATAGTTGTTACCAACATAATGCTGATAATTGCACTGTATTTCCGGTATTCTGATCATCTTATTTAGCATTATATATTTTCTAGTCTTAGTCTTAAGCCTTAGTGCAGCAAACGCAGATAGGATCGCATGTTATCCACATTTTAATCAGTTCAATTGGTAATCATCGATAATATTACCTATCGGTTGAATCAAACAGGGGCTAATTCGGATGTCTGGTGGTAGTCTAGATGAAATATGACGGTTTTCCTGACAAGAAAGTCAAGCCGTTCGAGCTCAGTAAGAATCCAGCCTATACGTTGGGGTCTCCGATGCAGTTCTCCATGGGAGGCAAGACAAGCGCCGTTTAGGTGCACGACATATTACTGCGAAGACTGTTATTATTTCACATGTCGTATTTGGTGACAATTTTGAGTCTTCTTCAACGCCGAACAGTGGCGAACATTAGAAAGGGTATAAGCTGGGGATTCCTAAGCCCCTCCGAGTGACTGGTGTACTGGATCTTTTATGGCGAAGGACATTATTTCAGCCTGAATGCATGGAAACTGTATTATTTGCAGTAATTTTGAGCTTCTGTAAGCTGTACTTATCAATTGAAGATCAGCATTGACTGACCTGTTCTGGTTAAAACATTCACCTTTTTTAAACATGTTGTCTCCTCGAGCGACTTTGTTCGTCTCTTCTGATCATAAGCTCTCAAACCTAGTGGCTTGTACCCCCAGTGGTCGTTTATATCATATATTTATCTCTTGGCAGGCGCACACCGAGGGGGTGTGGCAGGCGGATGGGGGGGGCGGCATGCCAAGCGCAGGATTTCTTTCCCTGGTGAGGAGGCGGCAGTTTCGGAACATGGGCGGCTTGAATCACATATTGGGCGAATGCTTCAACGCAGGGGCGGCTCACTAGGGGCAGGGACGGCAAGGTGAGAGTAGAACTGGTACTAAAAGCCAGATCAGGCTAATTTCTGTCCGCCATGGGTGCCTGTGTCTGTCTCTCCCCCTTGGGTGGGCTACTGTCTCTTTGGATAAAATATCTGAAATAAATTATATGAAATAAGATAAGGTTGAATGGACCAAACTGTTATTTAATAATATGCATACGATTTCTTGCGGTTAGAGAACAAACCTTTATATTGAAATACCTACATTTCTGATGTGGTATTTCACTTGTGGCGTCATCTAAAATGTATGTACCGATTCCTAACTAACAATAGAAGCAACGACACTTCATCCATTGTAAAAGCCCTTCATATCTGTGCTGGTGCATGCACGCTAGTTGGCGCTGCTGGAGCGGTGCAGCCGCTCGATGTTGTCCGGGCTTGACTATGCTGTTGTGTGGTGTCACTCACTAACCCATGAATTTATTTTACTTTTTTTATTTTTCACCCCTGATCCCGTATTTTTTTCTTTTTTTTACGAGGGTTTCCACGCGCAGATGCTCTTCTGAAACACCCATCTTGAAACGTACAACTGTGGAGTTGCCGCGTCTACTCATCTCATACCTTGCTAGCATTTTACCTATCACCTGTTCGGATTATGTGTGATCCTCTTACCTTTGTCGCTGTAAATACATGTATGGACTGATATCTGAAAGGTGAGGTCACTTGGGGATCCAGGCGGTCCGTTTGGGGGCGGGGCAAACTGATCGGCAAAAAAACTGATCACTTGGGGCCGGGTGGCCTAGTGGCTTCGTTGCCAGTCTTCGGATCGGATAGCATGGATTAACGTGGGTTCAATCCCCACGGCGGGAAACCGCCTTCCGTGTCCGATCTGACCCGGTGGAGAGGATCCTTAAACACCAACACCAACACTCCCTGTAATTGGGCAAGTGTGCCTGTTGGGAGTGGCCCTAAATAGATAAATGAAAAAGCCGATGAACAAAAAATGTCACACAGCCTAAATGTAAGCCGACTGCTTCTAAAATTTCTTGCTGCCGGCCGTGGGGGGGAACACCATTTTCGACTTTATAGGGCTGGCCTCTTCCCCCTGGATATGCCAATGGATTGGTTCTAACCATAAAAAGCCGTGAACAAAAAAATGTGTGATGAAATGGAAGAAGAGAGTGATGAAGCCTCCCAATACACAGTAATATACGTTTTCACCCCAGAAGATGCCCTTACATTCATATCCAATGCGAATATCAGTTAATATTTAGCATTTCATAGGTTTTGCCACTTTTTGCCACCGGGTTTATGCCAGCCGGTTTAAACCGTTTTAAACCACTTTCTGCCGGCTGCTGCCAACCCTGCTCGCAGGGTTCAAGCGGGTGCTCTTATGAAGGGTATTTCAGTGTCCTAAATTTCACTCTTGTTATCCCTCTATCAGAAACTTATGTTTCTTTTCCATGCAGTTAACCTATTTAGGTAGTTATGGAGGGATACTCAATGTCAAGGTAAATGTCAACGGCCTATCTAATGCACAAATCCTCAGTTCTACTGGCGACCATAGGCCCGCCAGCCTCTAATTTACATAATCACGACACGCGCCGAGCGGGTCTTTTCACTCTTCCACAGATTCGAACAGAGAGTGGTCGCCGTAGACTCAACTTTCGTGGCGTTCAATTTCTCAATTCCACTGGTCTGAATGTTAATGACCCACTTTTTTTGCAAAGCACTAAAGCAAATGATTTTAGCCAGAACCGACATCACTTGAATTTTACACTAAACTGTTAGGAACAACCAGCAACTAGTCAGCCGTTTTCATTATCTAGTCATGGGTGATATGTTTCAACGAAGTTTTTGAATGTTGTATGACGTTTGTAAGTGAGTGAGTGGACATGTGTGTGTTCTAGGTGTGTTTGTTTTCTTGCTATTTCCCTCTTGTTGCATGAGCGCGGATTTTTTACTTCAATGACGTGACAAGTGAAAAGCCCCTGTAATGGCGGACCTTCGTCGAATACACTGATTCTGATTCTGATTCCTGGCCAGAGCCAGCCATAGTGACAGTTATATTGTACACTATTGGGAATATGCCACATTGTTACGTCATAGTACCTCAAACTTTCAGATAACATTTTGTGGGACCTCTATCCTCTCTCTCTCTCTCTCTCTCTCTCTCTCTCTCTCTCTCTCTCTATGACCTCCTACCAGTATATTCCTGGCTTTTCCGCATAATCGCAGTATTTCCCGATAGGTTTCCATTACGGCCCAGATTTGAGCTTGCGATCTCGTTTGACCTTGAAGATGTTGACCAAGCTCAATGAAACCTGGCTATACTATAGATCAGGGGCGTAGGAACGGTTTGAAAAGTGGGGGGCCAACCTTAGAGGGGGCCCACCTCAAGGGGGGCCCCAGTCCACGGGGGCCCATAGTTATAAAAAATTAGTTAGCTCGTTTGGTGTCAATAAGGCACGCATGCACACAAGGATGTCAATATATGGAAAATTGAGAAATTAAATTTTGCCCTATGATTTCGAGTTGTACCTATTTGATACCAAATCATAGTAAAACGCCAAAAAAACATTTTTTTGTTTTTTTACCAAGACCTATTTCAAATACGAAATACATTTTTAAGCTTTTTCGGAGGATTTCAATCATGTTTTACCGCGAGCGCGTTTTTTATATTTACAGATGTTTAGGCCCTTTTTTCTTTTTCTTCTTTTTTTTAATTTAAAGACGCTTATGAACAAAGGGCATCCTCCTACCTTCAGCATTAAATCAGGTATCTCCTTGGACATCACGCAAGACCATAAGCAAGCTTGTAACGTTTGCATGGTGTCCAAGGATACTTAGCCATTGGGCAAAAATGGGACAATTTTGTTACTGAAACAAACTGGCGCGGCTAAGTACACATCACATCTACAAAACTTTTCATCACATTTACAAAATTAGGAACTGTTTAGAAAACTACAGACAATGCTTTGATACCAAATAGCCTCACTTCGCTATGCCTAATCAACTTGTATTTTCTTATTCAATGACGAAAATGGGAACATTTATTTATGTTATTACATATCTCTTCTTGCCATCATTAGAGATTGATTTAGGTGAAGCCTGATCACAATAAATACGCCTAGCTATATTTCGATGCCTAAAATGCAGAGTTCCAGCATGACTGCAAGTGCAATGTAGGTACTTGATGGCCAGCTTTGTGATGCCGAGGAGGTGTGGGTATGGTTTTATAGTGGTTAGCAGCCTTGCTTTCCACGCGACCAACTCGGGTTTAAGGCACGGTAGATTCCTTGTGCAAGGAGCGATTTGACTCCCAAGAAACTCCTCCAACAGGGAAAGAGTTGGCGATGCCATATAACCCTGGCATCGAAAGACGTCGCGCCTTTCGATGGCTCAGGGACGACTGTTGTTCGGCATTTGGTGCGGGGTCTGTGTCCGATTCATATTTTGTGTTGGGATTGGGATGGAGTTTGATTGGGCCCAGTTCTCGGAACTCATTTGGCAACACTCGGGCAGTAGGTGCCTTGGCCTTTTTACGAAGCGCTCCTCCTCCAGGGGCTTGCAGGCAGCGTACTACCGAACTTGAAAGTTCCCTGACAAGCTATCGGGCCCGTTTGGGTTTCTTGTTCTATATTACAGTTGCTGATAGTTGTATATTCGTTGCGGGGGCCCACCTCAAAGGGGGGGGCAGTATCTCCCTGACCCCCGGTTCCTATGCTTATGCCACCCAGGGACCGCTAAATTATCTCGGAGGGCCCCAAGGTCCAGACCATGGCTCAGGAACCCAGATCAGTCAGCTCAAGGGCCTAGACCAGTGCATTAGCCTCGGGACCAGCTTATCAAGGGACCCTACATAAGCACAGGACCCCTAGAAGCTCATCACAGGGGAGTTTCAGATTCGCACAGGGTGCCAGATTAGCTTAGGGGCCCGGTTCAGCTCGGAGGTCCCCAGGTCGACTTATGTAGGGTCTCAAAACAGCTCAAGGGACTTGTTCAAGCTCACGGAGCCCAGCTTAGCTCAATGATGCTAGAACAGTTCAGGGCCCCCATACCAGATCAGAGGCCCCAGTTAAGCACAGCGGTATCCAGATTAGCTCAGGGCCCCAGCTAGGCATAGGGGTCCCAGGGTGGCTGGTGGCTAGAGTCTCAGAACGCAGTGGCGTAGCCAGGATTCAGCCAAGGAGGGGTCCGACTACCGTCGGGGGGCCCCAGGCCGGGGGTCCCCTTAGTAACCGGGCCCATCTCCTATATCTTTTGTATAGTATTTTAACATTATAACATTCACACGAAGGAAATTTTGTTGTGCCTTTTTAAGCATTCATTCTTATTTTGTTTATAGCTTGTTTTTTTCGATCCGACCAAGTGTTGGTAAACTAAGGTCACCAAATATTAAGGATGACCCATACCTTATATGGTAGCGTGACTATAATAACAGCTTTGAGCCATATTTCGGGAAGTTCAATGTTGATGCACGCATGATGTTAAACCTGAGTCTACCTCAATTCACTCGGGTAATCAGACATGAAGTTATTGGAGGTCAGTCGTTTTGAGTACGAAGAAATGATCTTCTACGGGAAATGATTAGCAATTATATCCCCGTGTCGAATCCTGGACTCTTAACCCGCGCCCCACCGGGGGTCCGGCGCCACCTTCGCCCCACCGGGGGGGCCATCGATGGCCCCCCTCTAACTCCGAAAATATGGGCGTTAGCGCAAATCTGCAAAGTGCAATAGAAAGCTCGCGTGAATTCAGTAAGAAATTACTTCACATATTTTTGTGCTCAGGTCAATGGTTTGACCTCCAGAGGTCAAATTAGGTCAAGATCGGCTATTTTCACTCAAATATGCAATGATTAAGCAAACTGGGCATAACTCTTATGCCATTAGAGCTATTGAGACCTGGTAAAATACATTTGATAGCAAATTGCCAGTACTTTTCCGCTATGTGGAACGTAAAGACCTCCCGCCAGTGGTTTGACCGCCAGAGGTCACCTCGTGACCTAATATGACCTGAGGTCACGAAAGGTCAAAAAGTGACCTTGCCGTATATCCAATGAAAGCCAGTGACAAGACAAACACGATGGTGTTTGTTTCACCGCTCTAGCTCAATTAGGTCAAAAGTTATTGTCAAAATACTGTTTTTGACCTCTGGTGACCTTGGATGACCTTGGAAAAGTCAAAGGGCAAATATGACCCCTGGGATCCGTGAAAGGGTGTCCAAAAACGCTGTTCTGAGCAGTCTGAGTATTTGCAATCATTTTTGTGGCTTTTATATCATGAAATAGCTTTTCCCCATGCTTTTCCAATGGGAGAGGTCGCCTCGTGACCTGACCTCAGGGCACGAAATAAAAAAATCCCGGATATACACCTTGTAGACCCTGGAGGGGTCATGAAGTGTAGGAAGTTTCAAATCGATCGACTTTGAAATGTAGCTCTTACACAGCTCTAAAGTGAAGTGAGGTGACCTTGGTTGACCTTGTCTGGTGACCTGACCTTGGGTGACCCGGGGTAAAAAATTTCAGGGATGATGGGAAAATGATGCAGTCAGAGGTAGAGCCCTCAACCGCGGTGCTGCGCCTCGTTGTTTTTCTGCTATCCCGGAAAAACCTTAGGGGGGCCATCGATGGCCCCCCGGTGGGGCGAGGGTTAATCAGGAAATTTCCAAAGAAACGAAAAAAACGAATAAAGATACAAGGGATAGGGTAGTGTGTCCCAAACGTTACATAACCTCTATTCCGTCGTCAGATTCTGTTGAGATCCAGTTACTTTCTTACCCTTGCTATCTTGTAAACGAGCAAATTACCAAGACAAAAGGCGCCCAAGATATCTATCGCCTTGGCTCACTCTGTTATTGTTATTTTCAACCTTTCATGCCTATTTTTCTTTTTGGGATTATGTTCATCAATTTCTGTCATTACCCTTGTCTGTCTAGTTTCCTACGAAAATATTGGAAAGTTGTTTATTTCAGAATATTTAGGAATGTAGTTATTGGTGTTAAGCTAATATATTAAAAATTGACTTAAGTGCCCAATTCCGTGTGCGATTTGCTCTTATGGTAAAATTAGATTAATTTTTGCCTTTTTTCGATAATCATGTTTCAATTTGTGCTTTTTTAGTACGCAATAGGGGTAGGTACACATTTTCCGAGGCATATGATTTTGAAATTTTTTATTTGAGCTCTGGGGCCACCTAAGACCAACACTTGGCGGCGCTCACAAAGCTAATTTTCGGCCGCTCTCCCGATTAGATCTCAGTGGGTCTCGGAGACCGATTCACGGCGCCTCTTGATCAAAACTGGGGGCCCCTGAGAATCTCTCGGGGCTCCTGAGATTAGTTATCGGCAGCACCTCTGAGACTAATTATTGGGCCCCCCAGATTTGCTCTGGAGGGGGGGCTGAGACTGAGTATCGTGGTCATCCAGATTAGCTATTGGGGTCCCCTGAGGCTGTCTTTGGGGTGGGGGGAGGGGGGCTGGGAATGACTTCCGACAGCCCTCTGAGACTTACTCTAGAGCGCCCCTGAGACAAACACCCGGGGGGGGGTGGAATCACCTCTGAGACTGAGTCTTTGGCGTTCCTGAGACTGACTCGGAGGCTACAGATTAGCTCTCGCGGGCCTAAGGCTAACTCCGGGCTCGTGAGACCAAAACTCGGGAGCACCTCTGGAAATTACTCTCAGAACCCCGAGATTAACTCTCGGATGTCTCTGAGACTGACAACCGGGAGCCCTCTGAGACTAACTTTTGGGTGCTCCCTGAGATTGACTCTCGGGGCCGCTTATACCAAAACTCGGGAGGGGGGGGCACAGCCTGAGGCTAAATCTTGAGGGCTCCCAAAACTACCCTTCTGGGGCCCCCTGAAACCAGCACTCTGCGGATCAAATTAGACTAAATCTCGGACCCCCGGATTAACTCTCGGGGCCACCTGAAACTAAATATTGACTCCTGAGAGAGAAGCCCGTGATACTATGAGGGCCCCCTGAGACCGACTCTTGGGGTGCTCTGAGACTGACTCTTGGGGTTCTCTGAGACAGACTCTCAGGAGGACCCCGAGACCGAATCTCGGGGTCCCCTAAGACAGACTCTTGGGGTCTCCTTGACCGACTCTTGGGGTTCTCTGAGACTGACTCTCAGGGGCCCCCTGAAATAGGCTATGTTGCAGGGCCCTGAGAACCACTCTCTGGGGGGCCCCTGAGACTAGCTAGGCCCCCTCCCCTGAGACAGACTCCCAGGGCCCCTGATACCGAATTTTGGGGCCCTGAGACCAACCCTCTGGGACCCCTAAAATCTACTTTCGGGGGCCTTGAGACCGACTCTCAGGGCGGGGGCCGTGAGGCCGACTCGGGACGCCCTGAGAACGAATCTTCAGGGGCCCCTGAGACTGACTCTGGGGGCCCCGTGATCAGAGAATCCTTTGCAGTGGTTCAGATTGGCCCAAGGTGTGGGGGTCTGCGGACGCCTAGGGCCCCTTGGTTACACCACTGCATCCAAACTTTCGGGGGCCCTCTGAAATCACCATTTGGAGGCCCCTAAAATAATTGCTCCCCCTAGACCAATACTCCGGAGCCCCTTGATGCTGATGCCCGGGGGGTCCTAAGACTAAGCTCGGGGTCCCACTTAGATCAGTCTCAGGGGCACCCTTAGACCCATGCTCGCGCTTTTCTCAGGAGTAACTCGACACCGATGTTCCGCGGCCCTCAAGATCAATATTTCGAGCCCCCTCCCCCAAGACTAATGCTCGGTGCTCTGGAGCCCCTCGATGCCGATGCTCGGGGGTCCTGAACCCAGGCCTGGGGGCCCCTGGGACCAAACTCTGGGTCTCATGAGGTCAATGCTCGTGCCTCACTCACGAGTCCCTCGATATCAATAGTCGGGGGCACCCCGAGGGGGCCCTGAACCCCTGAGACCAAGCTCGGGGCCCCTGAGACCAAGCTCGAGGGGACCCTGAGACCAAGCTCGGATGCTCCCTGAGACCAAGCTCGAGGGCCCCCTGACACCAAACTCGGGGGTTCCCTGAGACCAAGCTCGAGACCCCGTGAGACCAAGATCGAAAGGCCCATGAGACCAAACATCGAAAGGCCCATGAGACCAAGCTTGCTCCCCCCTCTAAGACCAAGCTCGGTTGTCCCCTGAGACCAAGCTCGAGGGCCCCTGAGACCAAGCTCGAGGGCCCCTGAGACCAGGCTCACGGGCCCCCGAGATCAATATTTGGTATTCCAGAGCCCTCGATACCAATGATCGGGGTCCCCTCCGAACTCCGGGGGCCCCTGAGATCAATGTTCGGTACTCTGGAACCCTCGATACCGATGATCAGGGGCCCTTGAGACCAAGCTCGGGGTCCCCTGAGGCCAAGCTCGGGCGTTCCCTGAGACCAAGCTCGGAGGGCCCCTGACACCGAGCTCGGAGGGCCGAGCTCGGGGCCCCTGAGACAAAGCTCGGGGGGCGCTGAGACCAAGCTCGGTGGCCCCCTGAGACCAAGATCAGGGCCCCCGAGACCAATGCTCGTGTTTTCCAGTGCATACGGTCAGCCTTAGGCATCAGATGCCCTCGGATGCCTCCCTGAGACCAAGCTCGAGGGCCCCTGACACTAAGCTCGGGGAGAGGGGGGCCTGAGACTAACCTTGGGGGCATCCCTGAGACCAAGCTCGGGGGTCCCCTGAGACCAAGCTCGGGGGCCCTGAGACCAAGCTCGGGGTTATCTGAGACCAAGCTTGGAGGGCTCCCTGACACCAAGCTCGGGGGGCCCCTGAGACCAAGCTCGGAGGCCCTTAGACCAAACTCGAAGGGCCTCCTGAGACCAAGCTCGGGAGCTCCCTGAGACCAAGCTCGGGGGTCCCCTGAGACCAAGCTCGAGGGTCCTGAGACCAAGCTCGGGGTTATCTGAGACCAAGCTCGGAGGGTTCCCTGACACCAGGCTCGGGGGCCTCTGAGACCAAGCTCGGGGCCCTGATTCCAAAGTCGAAGGACCCCCTGAGACTAAGCTCGGGAGCTCCCTGAGACCAAGCTCGGAGGGCCCCCAGATACCAAGCTCAGGGCCTCTGAGACCAAGCTCGGGGGCCCCTGAGACCAAAATCGAAAGGCCCGTGAGACCAAGATCGAAAGGCCCGTGAGACCAAACTCGGGGGAGGGGCCCTGAGACCAAGCTCGGGGGCCCTGAGGCCAAGCTCGGGACCCCCTGAGACTGAGCACAGGGGTCCCCCAAGATCAATATTCGGTACTCTGGAGCCCTCGATACCGATTATCGGGGGCCTCCTGAGACCAAGCTCGGGAGGCCCCCCGAGACCAGGCTCAGGGGCCCCCGAAATAATTTTTGTGTTTTTAGTGCATAAGGTCAGCCTAAGGGGTCCGCGGACCCCTGAGACCACCCTCCCCTTGCTACACCACTGTCAGAACATCTCAAGGGGCCCATTCAAGCTCTCGGCCGCCCGGTCAGTGGCTGTAAAGCCTTATAGGGTCCTGGACCATATCAGGGGCCCTCAGTTCAACACAGAGGCCCATATTAGCTCTGATGACCAGATAAACTTAAGGGCCCGGCTCATCCAGGGGCCCCTTGTCGGCACATTTGGGGCTTCAGAACAGTTCAGGGTTTCAATTAAAGCTAATAACCAAATTTCAGAGCAGGGGCCCTATTCCTGTGCAGGGGCCTCAGATAAGTTTAGGGTCTTCTGTGCATCACAGGGGATCCAGAGTAGCTCAAGGGGCAATATTAACTTTACGGTCCCAGCTCAGCCCAGGGGCCCCCAGGTCGGTGGATATAGGTTCTGGCCAACTCACGGTGCCCTGTTTAAGGTTACGGCTCCTAGCTCAGTTTAGGCATCCTAGAACAGTTCATGCTGCCCAAACCATCTCAGGGGCGCTCAGTTCAGCTCAAAGGGCCCAGATTAGCTCGTATAGCATCAGAGGCCAGTTCAGGGGCCCCGAGAAGCTTAGGGGACCTTAAAATCAACTCATAGGACCTCAACTTAGTTTAGGGGCACAGGTAAGTTTAACGGGGTTCCGGGGCAAGCTATCGGGACAGTTTGAGTTTCTTGCTTGATATTACAGTTGTTGATATTCTTATCTCCGTTGCGGGGGCCCATCCCAGAAAAGTGGGGGGCCAGTGGCCCCCTGGCCCCCCCGGTTCCTACGCCTATGCTATAGATCATCCTCGCTCCCACACACAACCAAACGGGTGTTTTTCTAACTTTCTTGGTGTTTTAGATCTCAGAGGGGCACCTTAGGACCCCGTCCACTACGCGTTGATGTCAGACCCCTTTCCACTGCGCGTGTTAAATAAAATCGGCTATATGCGGGTGTGAGGCCTGTGCTGAAATATTGTGGAGCTCCCCTTCTTCTTCTAAATGAAGTGTTGGAGCTCGTGCACATCTGCACAGCTGTCATAAATCTTAGCAATCGTGACAATCGGAAGCAGCAGAACGCTGCGTCTGGGAATGACTCTGCGTGTGAGCTGATAGACATCATGAATTTAGAGTTGGCTTCATCCGAAGTTGACACCACCGGGGGAGCACTGGTAGCTCCCTTCGTTCCCCTGTGCTTCATCGATGGCCTTCAGCCTCCCCAAAACCAGGTCATTCGCGGCACGGTCCGGCACGGGGTATCCCGAGACATTTCTACATGGGGTGTTCCACGACATTTCGACACGGTGTTAGCACCTTCATAGCTTTGGTATGTAGGCCTGGAATTATCATCAAAATGACTGGGGAAGTTCAGGCTTGCGGGTCAAGGTGGTTAGGAGTTTGAACCTCCGGAACTTTTACCTACTCTTAGTTCATGCACAGTTCTCTTTCCGTAGAGGATAGAATGATTGAGTGAAATCAGTGAGAACTGTTTATACATAGACATTCGTGAACACCAAGGAATTATGTCAAATTTTCTTCTTCGTACGACTATCAAATCTGGCCCACACCGGCAAAACGTAAGCTTCGCCCAATGTGGGGCTCGAACCCACGACCCTGGGATTAAGAGTCCCATGCTCTACCGACTGAGCTAACCGGGCCCCTCACTCTTTTGTGTACATTCCCTCCCTCTGATAGCAACTTTTGTATTCATGGCTCGTTCTGGGAAGGCCCAAATAAAAACACAGGTTTGCCAAAAAACTTTAGAAGTATTTAAAGTATATCATCTCACACAAGTCCGGTAAAAATTATTCTTTTAGACCTGGGGCTTTCGTGATTTTCGACCAAGCACGCAGTGCGAGTGCTAGAATCAAAGAAAACACAGAGTTTCAAATCAAAAGACACAACAATTATGAGAAAACACAACGGCCATAAACCGCAGCTGTTTTTAGAAGTATAATTTCCTCCGGAAAGCCTGAAAACACCACAAGATAGACATTTAGTTAAATATATAGTGTTTAAGCTATAACAACGCAAAGGCCACTGATGTCAAATATACTGTAAGAAATTTACACTGTTGGTGCAAGGTTAGGCGTGTATCAATTGTCAGGAAATCATAGCTGGCTTATCCTGTCGGGGCATTCGGCGTCTAGTGGCACACTCGGCGCTATCTCGCGTCTTAAAAGACTCAACTCTACTTCATATTGCTACCTGGAGGGCAAGGGGGGAGGAGCTGGGGGCTCGAGCCTCTCCCACCACTGCTTCGGATTATCCCCCGACTATGCATTTATTATAGGCATTCGGACATTTCGGTGGGTGGAGGAGGGGGGTGCTTGAGCTCCCAAGACCCCTCTTGCATCCGCCACTGGCCGTTCCCTCTGCTCGACTAGCCTCAACGAAGATCCGCCATCAATGCATGTTACTTATGTTCGCGGTTTATCAACAACAAATATATAGTTCATTTGGCATGAAAAATTGTTGCTTTGTTGCAGAAATAGTGATGCAAAAAATACAGGATATGTTCCCTCGCAGGTAGGTACTCACAATACTTGGGCTGAGGGACAGTATTCTATATGCGGGCATCCCTACTGGTTTCAAAAATCCACGCCCCTGTACCCTAACGGGAGGGTCACGATGGCCTTTGGGAAAAATATTCAAGTTTGATACAGGGTTTTGATGCACACTGGAATTTTTTTGGTCCCCAAACCTTTCCACTGCTCATCTCCGGATTTTTCTTCACTGGGGATCCTCTGCACTGCAAATAGCAAATAGCACTGCTATTCTTTTTGGGCACGGCTCTCATGCCTTTTAAATGTTCTTTAAGCTTCCATAATTATCAAAAAAGGTTAACTAACTGAAATAAAGAACACAAGTGTCTGATGGGGGAGACAAAGAGTGTTTTAGAGCACTCTAAAACACTCTTTGGAGGCTTCTCTAAACACTCACCTCTAAACATGAGGTATACCGGCTCGAACCTCATGAGACCCCTCTTTTCTACCTGGGCTCTAGTAAAACTAGACAAAACATTACTAGCCTGATGAAGGCCATATCGTCTACCATTCCAATCTAATGCACCCGGGACTATCACTCGCCGTGCTTCGATAGACAATCTATATTGTCTATCGATAGACAATGCAAAGAAGTCATTGTGGGGTTCACAGAGAGACCGTCTCTTGAAATGTACTGTTTAAACGGGTGAATCAAAAGCTCCCCCGTCAGGGAATCGAACCCTGGTCTCCCGCGTGACAGGCGGGGATACTCACCACTATACTAACGAGGACGAGTAGCCTTCATGAAGCTAAAGCGAATTGACTTGTCAAAACACACACAACCTTGCCTGGAATGAGTAGGGTGCGTGTGGGATTGTGAAACAACTCGGTGCATGGAAATACTTTTAATTCGTCCAACTCAGTTCATCACGCACGTAGCCATTCAGTGTACTTGCTTGATCAGTGGTATACCTCGAATGACTTGAGCTATCACTGGATCAGGCATATCTGTTGCCAGTGGCGGATACAAGAGTGGCTAGGGGGCTCCAGCTCCCCTCTCAAATGCTAGTGTCTATCGTTAATGCCTGGCCGGAGAATGTTCCGGGGCAATGGTGGGGAGGCTCGAGCCCCCTAGCCCCCCCAAATACTGTTTGGATCCACTACTGTCAGTTACTCATGAAATTACAATAAACAATATATGTCACTCCCAGTGGCGGCGGATAAGGGGGAGGGCAGGGGGGGGCAGTTTCCCCCAAAATTATCAGAGGGGTCCCTGGAAAAATACGCAATTTTAGCTTGGTTCTTTTCTGAATGTTCATGAATGACCTGACTGGGCCATCAACAGTTCCTCGGTTTGAACAGTGTCCGAGCTTTATCTCAGGGGCCCTCTGAGCTTGGGCTCGGGGGCCCCTCTAGCTTGGTCTTTAGGGGCCCCAAGCTTAGCCTAAAGGGGTCCCCCGAGCCTGGTCTCAGGGGGCCCTAGCTTGGTCTAAGGGGCCCCTGAGCATGGTTTCAGGGCCCTCACCCTTGGTCTCAGGGGGCCCCCGAGCTGTGTCCCGCCCCCCTCCCCCCCGAGCTTGGTCTCAGGGGCCCCAAGCTTAGCCTTAAGAGAGCCCCCCGAGCTCGGTCTCAGGGTCCCTGAGCTTGTCTAAGGGGATCCGGAGTTTGTCTAAGCGGCCACCGAGCTTGGTCTCAGGGGCCCCAAGCTTAGTCTCAGGGGGCCCTGAACTTGACCTCAGGGGGTTCCGAGATTAGTCTCAGGGGCTCCCAGGCTTGGTATAAGGGGGCCTCCCAGATTGGTCTATAAGGGCCCCCCGAGATTGTTGCTAAGGGACCTTGAGCTTGGTTTCAGGGGCCTCCAAGCTTGGTTTCAGAGGCCCCCAAACTTGGTCTCAGGGGCCCCCGAGCTTGGCCTCAGAGGCCCCGAGCTTGGTCTCACGGGCCCTGAGCTTGGGCTCAGGGGCCCTGAGCTTGGTATGATGGGACCCGGAGCTCAGGGGAAAATAAAACTTGGGCAGGGCGCGAATTCTTACGCAGTGGGATTTCAGACAATTATGAAATTTCCGCCGTGTGCCATACCAAAAAATTTACGCAGCGTAAGAAACCCATGGAATTTTTACGCATTATCGTAAATATTGTAAGTTCACTCTGCCTATGCATATTTTATTTTTTCTTGACAATTCTGCCACTTTCCACAGAACCATTCCTGAATCAAATAGCATTTTCATAAATATTTAACACTCTTTGAAGTTACCCTCGATTTCAAAGTTCATCTTACGTTACTGATTTTTGCACACTTTATACCCAGAAGTCTAGGGGAAACGTGGAGGACTAAAACTGGTTCACCCTGAATGTTTCAATGGCGATGCCGCCACTCTGCTCTGTCCGTATCTTTCTCTTATGTATTCTGGGGTGGAAAATTACGCATTTGGCCAGATTACGCCGTGGTTTCTCAGCGCAAATCAGCTTTTATTTCCCCCTGCCGGAGCTTGGTCTCAGGAGCCCCCGAGCTTGATCTCAGGGGGGCCCTGAGCTTGGTCTCAGGTCTCAGCTTGGACTCAGTCTCTCTCAGTTTTTTTTTACAAGGGCAACTAAACAACAGGGAGGAATAGCCATTTTTGAAGTGGGAAAAAAACTTTTACCATTTGTGACACTTATGCAGGAGCGAAACCCGGATTTTGCTAGGGGTGGCTAAACTTTGAAAAATGGCAAAAAGGGGCGAAAATGGCGAAAAATGGGACAAAGGGGGGACTGAAGTCCCATCAGCCCCCCTGGATCCGCCCCTGCGCTTATGCCTCTGACCTCAGGCAGTAAGTCCCAACCAATCTATCGCAGTTTTTGGGGGCCCTATTCTGCCGAGGGGGCCCCATCTTCAAGGGGCCTCCTGGAAAATTCTTGCCCCCATCCGAAAATAGCATCCACCGCCACTGGTCACGCCACCCGGCCTGCCTTACAGGTATAGACATGTTCCTGGTTGGCACTGGCATTCTGCCCAATCGGATTGCTCCACGTTTCTGACATAACATCTAGTAGGTTATCTTCGCTGGAACGGATTGCTTGCTACTCCAGCTGGTGGTTCCCCCAGCTGGAGAGTTAGTGTAACCCACAGATATGAAAATGGCGGAGCGCAGCGAAAAAAGGGCTCACAGTTGCTATGCAACTGAGTGCAAGTTTTCCCATCATCAATGCTCTCATCGGTTGACTCACTTGATCAGAATTGGAAAAATGGTGGGATAGGAAAGAGTCATTTCCCAGACCTTATCAGTCGACCGGAAAACCACCCAGGCAGATAGAAGAGCTAAAAAATACGGAGTCTTTTCCAAAGTATTCCCGGCCAGCCTTGTGTACGGAGCCCAGGGGGTCCTCGAACAGTTTTAAGGGTAGCTTTCCCATTGTCTCCCTATTTCCCACAGTCCCTGGTTTATCCTGAACGAGGATAAGAATGCCTACACGGATATTCAAAGTTCAGGAATAAATGCCAAGTCACGTGTGCTAGACCTTCATTTAAGCGCGAACTGTTCACATATATACATGCATGAACACCAACACCTAAATTAGGCCAAACTGCCTGCTTCGTAGTATTTTCAAACTAGATGCATTGTAACAAAACACAACCTCGCCCAATGTGGGGCTCGGACCCACGACCCTGGGATTAAGAGTCCCATGCTCTACCGACTGAGCTAACCGGGCCCAGACTCCTTATGTGGTTTTTAGTTCTTTCATGGAAAATCTCTACCATAGGCGGATCTAGGATTGACGATCGGAGGGGGCACCTTCCCGGGGGGGCGCCACCCGGACCAGGGGGCGCCACTTATGACCGGCAAAAGCTATCAGGTGGGCGCCAAATCCTATCGGTGGGCGCCGACTTCCGCATCCTGGGGGGGGTGGGAAGCGACATTTTAGGGGGCGCCATCAACCTTTCAGGGGGCGCCGAGGGTCGATCGGGGGGGGCACGTGCCCCCCTTGCCCCCTGGATCCGCCTATGATGCAAAGGGCTAGGGCACTTGAGGACGCAGGTTGGGGGAGGGCAAGGGGCCATGCCCCCCGGTCCAAAATTATGCAATTTTGGCCGATTAAAAAACAAACTATGTTTTTACGATTTCTCCCGAGTTTCTCCCCCCAAGAAGGCGCTCCTGCATCCGCCCCGGGGTTAGGATGTCTATATATAGTATCTTTATTCGGGGAAGACGACAGTGCCTATATGCGTGCCGCGCCATTCGCCCTCTATGCCGCAGTGTCGAACCTGCAGCCTCTACTGCGCCGCAGTGTCAAGTCTGCAGCTAAACTGTGCCGGAGCGTTTAGCCTAAAACAAATCAGTGCTTCCAACAGCATAAGGCTACACCCCACGCTGTACTCAGCCACCGAGATTGGCTGCAAGAGCACTTTGAGGGCTTCTTAACCCTTGCCCCGGTGGCGAATACGAGCCACCTTCGCCCTGCTGGGGGGGGGGTTAGAGAGACTTCCCACGATCTAAAAAAACTAGGAGAGCTAGAAAAAACAAAACACGGTAATCGAAAGCTCTACAAAAATGACATCGAAAATACTTTAACCATTTTCCTCGCCAGGTTCATATCAAGGTCACCACAGGTCAAAATAGGTCAAAATCGCACTAAGAAAACCTCATATATATCAGAAACTATCATATCTACAAACATTTTTTAACACCATTCGATAGCTCTTGAGCTGTTCTTTCATTGAAGTGGCAATGATTTTCGTGTCAGGTGAAAGCCTAGGGAGCTTCAGGTCACTAAATATTGGGAATGTTCTTGGGAATGTCCATAGCCACCCATGCATACGGGCGTTTCCTTTTTCGCTAATAACTTCCGAACCAAGCAAGATGCAGCTACAGTTGATGTACCATTGCAATCGTCTCGTCAATACAAATCGAATGATATATAATATTGCTCTGCCAGGTCAAATATAAGATTTTGACCTAACCCAGGTCAACAGTCTGACCCAACTTGAACTGGTATAGTCATGATGTATATCATTTGATTTGCAGTGACTATACAAACACTTTGGTGACAAAATAAAAGTTTTATCTTTGTTTATTAAAAATGTATTCAGTAAAATACCAAAAATGCTTATTTGACCTAAGATGACCTTTCAAAAGTCACAAGTCACAATTGTTTGTATCAACTTCAGAAATGGGCTAAGAGAAAGTCGTAACCGATGTTTGAAGTTGATTCCATTCATACTTTCTGAGAAAAGCTCATTTCGTGATTTTCCCCGTGTATTTACAGAGAGGAGGTCATACTCTGCACATGACCTTAGGTCACCAATATAACAAAAAATCCCGGAACATATGTTGTAGCTCCTGGTGGGCAACACATGTGATATGTGTTTCAACTTGATCGATTAACTCTCCTTTTAATAATTCAGTCCTAAGCATTTTTTAGGTGAGCCCCTGGCCTGGTGACCTGACCTGATATGACCTCGAGCTAAAATTTTATATAGGACGTAAAAATGACGAAGGAACAGCTGGACCAAGTTTGGCGGCGCTGGGCGCCGGCGTTTTTTTTTAATTCAGAAAAACCCGAGGGAAGGTCTAAAAAGACCCCCACCCGGGCGAAGGTTAATCTCGGCCAGTGGACCAAATCAGTGGTTGCCTCACTCCCCCCCTACTTAACCTCTCCGGACATCTTTCTATGGGATTATTTGAAGTCGATTGGGTACCGCAGCAGCCCCAAGAGCCCCAGCGAAGCGACCGCAGAGGCCATGAGGAGGAAATCACGAGCAACATGCGCCAACTGATGCAATGCGCCCAAAAAGCGCACAGCGAAGTGTCTAAACGGAAATGGAGCCTTTATGAAACACGTGCATCATAGACCACTATAGCCCCCACCCACCCTCTAAAAGACGTTTTCTACCCCTCTTAATTTCCGAGATATTAGGGAGGGCCTACCAGGCCCCCTCCAGTGAGCGTTAGTGCAGACCCCTCTCCAGTGCGGGTGTTAACAAAAGGCCGTTCGACAGACCGTATCAACCAACCGGGCTACCACCCATGCAGATAGAAGGGCTACAGTTTACAGGGCTTTTGGCAGAGGATTTTCCCAAGGCCTTTGCTGGGGCAGCCTTGTCAACGGAGCCCATGGGCTCCCCTAGACCCCTTCAGGGGTGCTAGAAAAATAATTTAAAGGTAGCTGTCCCCTTGTCTCCCCATTTCCCACAGTCCCTGGTTTATCCTGAAAGAGGATAAGAATGGCTATAACGGATATATAAGAGGAAATATAGTTCGGGAACAAATGCAAGGTCAAGTGTGCTAGACCTTCATTTAAGCGCAAACTGTTCAGACATATACATGCATGAACACCAACACTTGAATGACCCCGAACTGCCTACTTCGTAGTATTTTCAAAGCGGGTACATACCAACAAGACATATCCTCGCCCAATGTGGGGCTCGAACCCACGACCCTGGGATTAAGAGTCCCATGCTCTACCAACTGAGCTAACCGGGCGTTAGGTTCAGTTATGTTATGTCACGTGTGCCGGGCCTTCACTTTAGCGCAAACTGTTCACACATAGACGTGCAGGAACACCAATAATTAAATTGCGCCCAACTGTCTACTTTGGACTATTTTCATGGTAGATGCATTCTAGCAAAACACAACTTCGCCCAACGTGGGGCTCGAACCTGGGATTAAGAGTCCCATGCTCTACCGACTGAGCTAGCCGGGCCTTTGAACCAAGTTCAGGTTTTGTTTTTGTCTTGGAAAAGCTTACATCAAAACAAAAAATAACAAATAACTGCTGGGACTTACCGGCACGCCAACAGATGATGTAATGTGCTATCAGAAAAATGAAGATACCTCCTTTCACAAATGTCATGCGAAGAGCTAGGATGTCTATACAGAGTATCTCTACTCAAGGCAGGGGAGAGTGCCCCTTTTCGCGCAACGCCTACTGCTAATTCTACACCACTGGGCCGAGCCTGCATCTATACTGCGCCGCAATGTCGAGCCGGGACATATACTGCACTGCAATGTCAAGCCTGCAGCTATACTGCGCCGCCGAACATGCCTCGCCCCCAACCACGCATCGGAAGCATGGACATAAGGGATGCACATTCAATTTATAGTCTCATTGTAGGTTTTCAGCAAATTCTATGAATATTGAGGGGTCACGCAAAATCGTTATTGGTTTTATATTTTTCTGGTGAAAGTGACATTTTCACTTGCCTACGTCATTAAGATAAGCCTCAAATACACGATTTCATTTCGACCCTCTTGACAATATAAATATTTTGTTTCCTCACCTCGTCCGCTGCGGTTTGTAATGCAATATTCATCTGCATCCAAAAGTTCAAGTGTTGGTTTTTCATTACCCATACATCACGAATGATTCAAAAGCTCCCCGTCAGGGAATCGAACCCTGGTCTCCCGCGTGACAGGCGGGGATACTCACCACTATACTAACGAGGAGTCGGGTGACCTCGCGATAAGTTAACAAGGTGCGTTAGCGGAGAACATCGTATGGTTGTTCAGAATAACAGTATTACCGTTATGCCCTAATATGTCACAGCAGCGAGTTGCCCATTCAAACGCGTTTTCCTCATCGGAGCTGCAGGCTTGCAAGCGCACGTGGTGGATCTAAACCAACGTTTATGGCAATGGAGCCCAAAATTGTGAACTTTTGTTTTAGAAAATCTTTCAAGATTAGGGTGGATATAAATTTTTCCCATCTACCTCCCCCCTGGATCCGCCCCTGACCAGCACCAGAGTTTCCACATCAGTCCATCTGCATACCACATCAGCCCATCTGCATGCCTAGTTGTGTTGACTGGGGTGCACTAACCGGTGTCACCGCTGTTTTGGAAATTCCCGCAACAGAAATATAGTCATCTGAAGATCAAACAAGGTTATTGATATATCAGCAAACTAAAGAAGTAATTTTTTAAGTAGACTGTGTCCAAGGTATTTCCCACGTTATGACCATGATTCCAGTTGCGAGCAACATATTCCTAATGGGGGGTTAACAGACGCAAAAAAGCAAACGCATCATCGTGCATGAGATTAAAACTCTTTATCAGCACCGTTGCAGAAGAGAGAATCAACAATAAACAATTTTGCGTATTGGGTTTTATAGTGGATCTTATGACCATGCAACATGATGGCCATCGTCTGAAACCAATACTGGACCCAGCGACAGTGCATTCAATTGCTTATAGTGCATAGAAAATACACAACACAGCCGAGTACACCTCCTCGAAAAATCTCACTTTTCACATCCTGGTGCTAGACAAATTTTGACCCCCAGCTCTGCAGACGCAGCTGGTTGGACAGGCACCCCCTACTGGGCAGCTGCCGCCCGCTCCGCGATCGGCGCCGGTCCAATTTCCACGCTGCTGCACCTGCTGTGTATGACCCTCAAGATAGCTGCGGAACAAAACCCTATCAATGCCGTAGACAGCGATTTTACGAGTAATTTGGAATGCGAAACCACGTCAAATTATTTTGAAATGCCCAAAAGCACAATTTTCGAAATCTCGCCTTAACCCGCGCCCCACCGGGGGTCCGGCGCCACCTTCGCCCCACCGGGGGCCATCGATGGCCCCCCTCTAACTCCGAAAATATGGGCGTTAGCGCAAATCTGCAAAGTGCACTAGAACGCTGGCGTGAATTCAGTAAGAAATTACTTCACATGTTTTAGTGCTCAGGTCAATGGTTTAACCTCCAGAGGTCAAATTAGGTCAAGATCGGCTATTTTCACTCAAATATGCAATGATTAAGCAAACTGGGCATAACTCTTACGTCATTAGAGCTATTGAGGCCTGGTAAAGTACATTTGATAGCAAATTGCCAGTACCTTTTCCGCTATGTGAAACGTAAAGACCTCCCGCCAGTGGTGTGACCTTCAGAAGTCACCTCGTGACCTAATATGACCTGAGGTCACGAAAGATAAAAAAGTGACCTTGCCGTATATCAAATAAAAGTCAGTGACAAGACAAACACGATGGTGTTTGTTTCACCGCTCTAGCTTAATTAGGTCAAAAGTCATTGTCAAAATACTGTTTTTGACCTCTGGTGACCTTGGATGACCTTGGAAAAGTCAAAGTGTAAATATGACCCCTGGGATCTGTGAAAGGGTGTCCAAAAACACTGTTCTGAGCAGTCTGAGTATTTGCAATCATTTTTGTGGCTTTTATATCATGAAACAGCTTTCCCCATGCTTTTCCAATGGAAGAGGTCGCCTCGTGACCTGACCTCAGGGCACGAAATCGAAAAATCCCGGATATACACCTTGTAGACCCTGGAGGGGTCATAAAGTGTAGGAAGTTTCAAGTTGATCGACTTTGAAATGTAGCTCTTACAGAGCTCTAAAGTTGAAGTGAGGTGACCTTGGTTGACCTCGTCTGGTGACCTGACCTTGGGTGACCCGGGGTAAAAAATTTCAGGGATGATGGGAAAATGATGCAGTGAGAGGTAGAGCCCTCAACTGCGGTGCTGCGCCTCGTCGTTTTTCTGCTATCCCGGAAAAACCTTAGGGGGCCATCGATGGCCCCCGGTGGTGCGAGGGTTAACACGCGCAGTGGTGAGGGGTCTGGCGTCAACGCGCAGTGGAGGGGTACTAAAGTGCTCCACCTGAGATCTCAGAAGCCAAGATAGTTGTTAAAACCCCGGTTGAAGGTCGTGTGGAGCCGACGGTGTTCTAACCTGTAAAACATTTCATTGACCTAGGCCATCGTCTTCAAGGTCAACCTTGTTCGGAATGGGTGGGAGTGGGGGTGACTGTAAAACAACTCGGTATATGGAAAGACTTCCATTCGTCCAACTCAATTAATCGTGCACATAACCATTCTGAGTATCTTGTTTTACCGGTGCTATACATCACATGACTTGAGCTGTCACTGGCTCATGCCTAGGTTGCCAGTGGCGGATACAAGAGGAGGAGGGGTGGGGGCTCAAGTTCCCACCACCGAAATGTCAGAGTGCCTAGTTAATGCATAGCCAGAGGCTGTTCCGAGGCAATGGCGGGGGAGGATCTATCCCCTAGCCCCCCAAATTTTGCCCTATATCCGCCACTGCCAGCTGCTCACGGGATTACAATAAACAGTAGGCGTCACGCCACCCGGCCCGCCTTACCGGTGTATAATTTTTCCTGGCTAGCACTGGAAGTCCGCCCAGTCGGATTGCTCCACGTTTCTGACAGTGTTATCAGTTGGAACAGATTGCCTGCCACTCTAGCTGGTGAGCCCCCAGCTGGATTATCGCCCGCAGTTAGAAAATGGTAGGTCAACAAAGGCTAATTCAACAGCCGGATCAGCCAGCCAGGCTACCATCTAAGCAGAGACGAGGGCTCAAGCCTACAGGACCTTTGCCAGATGCTCTTGCCAGGACTTTTACCAGGGATTTTACCGGGCAGCCTTGTGTACGGAGCCCATGGGGTGCTCTATGAAATTAAGGGTAGCTGTCTCCTTGTACCCCCTATCTCACAATCCTTGGTGTTCTGAACGAGGATAAGAATATCTATAAGGGATACACAAGAGGAAATATATTTCAGGATCAAATGAGTCACGCGTGCTAAGCCTTCACTTTAGCGAAAGCTGTTCAGATAGATAAATGCATGAATACCAATACTTAAATTACGCCATTCGGCCTACTTCGTAGTATTTTCAAACTGGATGCATAGCAGCAAAACAAAATCTCGCCCAATGTGGGGCTCGAACCCACGACCCTGGGATTAGGAGTCCCATGCTCTACCGACTGAGGTAACCTGGCCCTAATTCCGCAACCGGGTTATCATTTGCTCTTGGACAAACGTACCTACACAAAAACCAAAGTTAAACATATAACTGTTGGAACTTGCCGAAACACCAACAGCTAATGTCATGTGCTATCCGAAGAAGATATATCCTCTCACAAATACCATGCGAAGGGTTAGGATATCTTTACAGAGTATCTTTATTCAGGGTAGGGGAGAGTGCCCCATTGCTTTCCTGCAACCCTGCATCGATGCTGCGCCGTAGTGTCAGGCCTGAAGCTATACTGCACCGCAATGCCGAGCCGGGAGATATACTGCACCGCAATGTCGATCCGGGAGATATACTGCACCGCAATGTCGAGCCGGGGGATATACTGCACCGCAATGTCGATCCGGGAGATATACTGCACCGCAATGTCGAGCCGGGGGATATACTGCACCGCAATGTTGAGCCTGCAGCTATACTGCGGCGCCTACCGAGTATCGGAAGGCTGAGCATTAGGGATGCTCAGACCTAATTGATTTTTTCAATTTATCAATAGACACTTCATCGCATGCTTTAGTCCATTTAAAGTGCCATTGTTAGTTTTCAATGAAATCTGTGAATGTTCAGGGATCACGCAAAATCGTTATTGCTTTTATATTTTTTGGTGGAAGTGACATTTTCACTTGCCTACGTCGTCGAGATAAGCAGCACACCACATCATTTGAACGCTCTTGAGGATAGAAGCCGATTTTTCCTCACCTTTTTTCCTGCAGTTTGTAAAAATATAGATCTGCACCCAAAACAATATATATCTGCCAGTTCTGCAATTGTGTGCGTTCTAATTTTCCGCTGCTTTTATACTGTCACATGTTTTGTTTTTCATTTTGTGTTGTCGGCAATACATTTATAAATAGGAAAGTCCATGAGTTGGCCTTTCATGACCCATACATGACGACTGATTCAAAAGCTCCCCGTCTGGGAATCGAACCCAGGTCTCCCGCGTGACAGGCGGGGATACTCACCACTATACTAACGAGGATGAGTCTTCGCCTGAAGCCACAGCGGTAACAACGAGCCACTGAGCCTTGACAAAGTCATCAGACTGCACACGTGACAGTTAAAAGGTCCAGTCACGTCACGACACCAAACACCTTCACACAATACATTTTCCTCGTTGGCGCTTGAAGCGTGCAAACTCGAATTACCAGACCCTGCCGACAGAGAACCAGGAGAATTATTCCAGGTGGATTTGGGGAGTGGTCTGTTGTGATAGCTGAGAAAGCTTAAAGGGCTCCGCTTCTTCGAGGCTGCAGTGTCTTACTGCACCTATAATGCATCGCAGGGTCTCGCCTGAAGCTGTACTGTGCCGCCGAGCATGCTTGGCTCTCGTTTGGTCACAACACCACTTTACATAAGGTTGACGCATTAAAGGAATGCTGTCCCCAGGGTGACGTCACAGCGATATGGCAGCGTTGTGGCTGCAGGAAGGTAAAACCTTTATGGAGGCTGCAGAGCTATTTTGAGACTTACTCTGTATCTCTGTATATGTATTAATCACCAACAGGCACATACCCAATTATAGGTGAAGTCAATGAAAGATAAAAATGCATAATCACCAACAGCCTACTCCTAAAACGGGCAAAAACATTTCTAACACAACAAACACAGATAATCAATCTGGTCACTGACCTATGAAAGCTGTTTGTAGAGTCGTAAAAGAGGCGATACACTTTTTAAGTCGTCCAATGAGATCCGTCAAAATATCGCAGGTTGGTGAGAACGCTAAAAAGTTATTAACAACGCGAGGAGCCCGCACAAACACACATGATTGTATCGTGTTCACTCGACCTTAAGGCACATTTAAGAAAGTTGCAATATTTTTACAATACATTTTTTTATATTCGTAATCGTTGGAATTGAATCCTCTTGACAGGAGATATTCTGGAAACAGATAAGGCTCCCATTGATAACATACCTGTAAGCCAAGCTGACCAGTTTGCATCGCTCTCGTTTGGTCACAACACCACTTCACATAAGATTGACCCATTAAAGGAATGCTGTTCCCCGGGTGACGTCACAGCGATATGGCAGCGATGTGGCTGAAGTAACTAAAGGAGAACCTTTATGGTGGTTGCAGAGCTATTTTGATACTTACATTTTTTTATGTTCGTAATCGTTGGAATTGAATCTTCTTGACAGGAGATATTCTGGAAACAGATAAGGCTCCCATTGAGAACATGCCCGTAAGCCAAGCTGACCAGTTTGCATCGCTTTCAAATGTTAGATGCATTCCAACAAAACAACGCCATCGCCCAATGTCGGGCTCGAACCCACGACCCTGGGATTAAAAGTCCCATGCTCTACCAACTGAGCTAACCGGGCCCGCAAAATATGACTGGGTTTAGGTTTTTGGTTCTTTCTTTCAAAGCTGACAATCACAAACTTGTGCATATATTTTCATGATACATCATATTTGGATCTCAATGACATGCTAACTGCCGTCGTCATATGGTGGGGGACAACGTCATTCAGGGGTAAAAGCTTCAGAAGCTGTTTCCCAATGTATTTTGGGGGTAATTTTACCAGGGTGTATAACTTGACCAACCTAAGGTCATGTCAAGGCCAAGTTAGGTCAAAATGCATATCATTATAACTGTGAGGATGCGAAGAATTTATTCTGGTAATATTAAGGCTCTTCCACCATCCATTACCAAGTTATTCAGGTAAAACAATTTTTCCCATGTATTTCCAACGAATAAGCCATTGCTCGAATGCCGGAATATATCTTGCAGTACTCGGTAGGTCCATTACGTTTTATGAGTTTCAATTCAAAAGGTTCACCCTGTTCTGATTTACGCTATCTTAAACTATTTTGGGTCACTTGAGTTCGACTGGAGGCCTGACCTTTAAATTGTAGCTAAAGTTGTTTCAAACGATAAAAAAGGGTAAAGCATGTATGGCAGCGTAACGCGCAACCGTTTTCTATGTATGTTTAAAAAACCCAAGGGGGTGGGTACCCCCACCCATCCTCGTCAATGCGCGTGTTTACATGCACCCTGTTGGAATCCCTGGCATGACGAGCCTCCGTTGGGAGGGGGGGCACTTTTCACCCCCCCCACGTATCTCATTTGCTGGAAAAACTGGAGCATTAAAACCTGTACCATATACATAGGCATACGCAGACACCAAGAACTGAGCAAATTTGACCACTACGTACCATTTTTAAATACTGGATGCATTTCGGTAAAAGAACGCCATCGCCCAATGTGGGGCTCGAACCCACGACCCTGGGATTAAGAGTCCCATGCTCTACCGACTGAGCTAACCGGGCTTGTGCATTGTACGTGGTTTTAAGTTTTTGGTTTTATCTTGGAAAGCTTACAATTACGAGTAGTATAAATGCTTTTTAGGTTTTAACAGCCTACCAACCACTGAAGCGATATGTCATGGGAAAAACGAAATAAATTAACGAGCCTGTCACGCGGGAGACCGGGGTTCAATTCCCTGACGGAGAGCTTTTGGCTTGAGGAACGGATAAGTCAAGGCCATATTACCCGAAAATTGTTAGATTACTCTAAAAATGGTATCACTAGTTACCCCAGCTTTTCACATTTACAGCTTCATCAGGGGGCTCAAATAAAAAGGAGCGGTCAGCATCATGCCAGTGATTTTGTTCTGAAGTTTCACTTGAGATCTAGAAAGGAAAAAAGTTACTAAGAAGGACGACAGTGGTAATCTGAAATACTGGAACCCATTCGATTCGTTCTGTATTGGACAGTTATCTTCCTTGTTTCGCGCAAACGCGCAGTGGCGGCGATCCTACTGTGGCCCCCCCTGAAATCTCGGAAACCAAGAAACTCAGGGACTCCTCCGCGCCGTCTCGGGCCCCTCGGGTCCGGGGGTGCGAGGTAGGCGTCGAAATTGATGCCCCGGCGCCCCGCTCCGGGCGCTCTCTGCGCGGTGCCGCCTGGGGGATTTTTCAGCTACCTCTAATGGGTGTCAATTCCGTGACTCATCGACAAACGGAGTGTAAGCGATACATCGCGGAGTCTGGAATGCCTGTCTGAACTTATTGTGGTCACAGTGGAGTGAGGTGTAAAAAATTGGTCATAAATGGACTGTCTCATGAATGACTGATTATGTATACACAAAATATAATTAAATTTAGCCTAACACACTCACTTGCATATTGTCTTCAAAGAGTGGGAGGCGCTTTGTATGTAGATCGGATCGATTACATAATGATAACAAATTTTTATCGTTCTGTCAAATGGCTCTTCGACAAAATACAAATTTATATCAGATTGTTGCAACAATATGAAATTGCCGATTTCTTATAATTACAATGAGTTTTTTATCTGTTGCACCCAAGACTTGAGCAGACAGGCCAATTAACACCTTATCAACATATGGAATAGACTTTTATCTCCCAGAAATTACGTCTTGCCTTAACCAGTGTCGGATATGCACAGTTTGTTTCAGGGAAGGGCCAATGAGGCTCAAAGGTGTGAAAAAGTGTCTTTTTAATCGGACAAAATCGTTTGTTTTGCAGAGATAAGTGCCTTTATTGACATATGGCACCTTGATCTGCCAGTAACACTAATGGGGACCCCATTTCAAACCCAGTTATATATACATGTTACAGGGAGAGTGCGAAATCCGGGAGTTCGCGAACTCCCTAGGGATTTCGCGAAATCACTGACCAGCCAGGGAGTTCGCGAAATCCCTAGGGAGTTCGCGAAATCCCTGGGTGACCAGGGAGTTCGCGAAATCCCTGGACTTAGAAGTCAGGGAGTTCGCGAAATCCCGGATAAACACTCAGGGAGTTCGCGAATTCCCTGACATTTAGTCAGCTAAAGGATGGCTAGCTAGGATTGCGGACTATTGTTCTTATGATTTATTTCAAACAGTAACCGGACATTTTCCGTAAAAATCACGTATGAGGGAGCTTTTAAGCTAAATATTAGGAAGGTTTTAAGCTAAATATAAGGAAGGTCATAATTGTATTGTTGAGGTCGTAGCGATACATTTATCGAGTTTCGCTTATCAATATTGTACTGCAATGTAAAAGTTCAGTTGCTGCTGATTGCAAATGTGGATCACGGGAGAGAAAGGCACTGGCCCCTGGCGGTTCCAAAACGCCCTGGTCCACTCCTGAAATTTGGTTCCCACACACTCCCCCACAGAATACACCTTCGCCTTCACAGTGATTTGGTACTTGGTTATTTTATATTCATGATATATTTTATACGCGGATTTAGGGGGACAAAGGGGGGCAGGTGCCCCCCGATCGACCCTCGGTGCCCCCTGAAATGGTCACGGCGCCACTCTGAAATGTCGCTTTCTATCCCCCGTCCCTAGGGATGTAAAAATCGGCGCCCACCGATAGGATTTTGCACCCACCTGATAGGTTTTTTCGGCCAAAAAGGCACTCCCCTGGTCCGGATGGCGCCCCGCCCTCTCCCCCCGGGAAGATGCCCCCCCCGATCGGCAATCTTGGATCCGCCTATGATAGATCTGTATATTTAATATTATACATATGCAGTGCATGGAGTCAGCATAACTACCCAGGTATTCAATAAAAAGTGATCTACGCTATCACCATCTTTCATAATTATGTGACGCTACGGTTATTTTATGTCAAATCTACATCACAGAATAGCGTTACGATATTTTATGTAGGTTGCATTATTATGGAATTTTATCTACGGATACGATAAAGAAAATGGTACGAAATCCATGGCTTGATCACTAGAATAAATCTGGGTGTAACAAAGTTCAAGAAATGACCGAAATATTTGCGCTACTGAAAAATGGTATAATTGGTCGGCAATGGCGCAACGCACTTACTTTTGAGCAAACCACGCCATCCGAAAAATATGTGCCCGACGCTCACATTTTTTAAAACTCATCACGTGTCTTTTGGCTGGTGGTGTCGATGAGGTGCCGGTCACCGAGAGCAATTGCGAAGTCTCTTATGACTATGCCTTTTGATAGCTTAAAATCATCACAGTCAAAAACGTTTGGTATGAGTCTCAAACTAGTTTCGCGGGATGCAATTTTTAAGACGTGCAATGCCAGGGGTCTGAGCCACCTTCACCCTGACGAGGGGGTGGGCTGCGCCCTCCCCGCCTAAAATCTAAAAACTACGCTAGTTAGCGAAAAAGTAAATGGCGTTAAGTAGCACAACCTAAGATTTAACACGCGCATTGACGGGGGTCTGAGCCACCTTCGCATTGACGGGGGGCGGGTACCCGCCCCCCTAAGATCTCGAGAACCACGGTAGGTAGCGAAAAACGGTAAACGGCGTTAGGCTGCCCATCCACTTCTCCATCGAAAACATTTGAACCATTTTTTTCTCAGGTCACATTTAAGGTCACGAGAGGTCAAAACATGCCCGTCATAGGGATAACATGTAAATTCAGTTTTTCGGCCATTACATCTGAACAAGTAAAGATAGAGCAAAACGAATTGAACTATATGAATCCTCTTAGAAAGCCGAATCGTATGATATATAATTTGACCTTGCTAGGTCAAATCAAAGATTTGACCTGACCTGAGGTCAGGTCAGGGGTCAAATTATATAAAATGCATATCATTAGAACCGCAAAGCCTAGGCGAGTCTAAAGCAGCTAAAATAAATGCTCTACCACCATCCGTTACTGAGTTATTCCGTAAAAAAACATTTTTCCCATGTATTTCCAATGCAGAGGTCATGCCTCGTACCTGACCTTAGGTCATCGATATCAAAAAATACCGGAACATATTTTAGAGAACTCGGTGGGGCCATTATGTGATATGAGTTTCAATCGGATAAGTTCACCCTCCTCCGACTTATGCTGTCTTAAACGTTTTTTGAGGTCGGGTCACTTGACCTGTACTGGTGACCTGACCTGAGATGACCTAACCTTAAAATTTTCACAGAAGTTGTAAAAATGATGAGGGAAAAGGTATACCAAGTACGGCGGCGCTACGCGCCGCCGTTTTTCTACTATCTCCGAAAAACCCGAGGGGGGCGGGTACCCGCCCCCCGTCAATGCGCGTGTTAAAGGAAGTGTTCTATGCATTCTTTTGTCGGGTAAAATCTGAGGGCATTGAAAGCCAAACAATGTCACAATATGGATATGGTGATATAACTGAAATACAGTTCTTCAGTCCTACCATCTGATGTAGAAGAGATACAATATATAAGGATTCACTATCTGAAGCTTTTCTGCAAGCGACGTCGATTGATTAATAATGTGACTATTCTAGGTCAAAGCTAATATTTGACCTGACCTTGGATCAGGTTAATATCGAATTGGGTCAGAATGCATATCATTAGAACTGCAGAAACAAGACAACCCCAATGATGTCAAAATATACAATTTAGCTCCGTTCCCAACAAAATTATTATGTTTAAACCATTTTACCGATACTTTTCCAACGGTGTCATCATGACTCATAATTGACCTTAGGTCATCGACTTCAGAAATCCTAAAAAAAACTGTGTACTCAGTCGGCCCTTTATTCAATACGAATTTTAGATTGATAAATTAAGCTGTTCCTTGCTTATGTTGTTTTCTTCTTTTTTGGAGATGATGTCACTTGACCTGCACTGATGTCCTGACCTGAAATGACCTGAACCGAAAATGTTGACAGGAGTTGTAAAAAGCTACAGAAAAAACTGTACTGGGTACAGCAGTGCTGTGCGTAGCCGTTTTCAAGACTTCGTGAAAAACCCAAGGGGTATGGTTACCCAACCCCCGCCCCGGCCATGCACGTACTCGGTACGAAGTCGGTCAGGTGCACCAACTGTGAGTACCGTTAGAGACAAAATTCTGAAGCGCTTCTTTCCAGCTCACTTATCCAGCATCTGCAGAGAGATCATTATCATATCACAATCCTCATTACTACACAAAAGAGAAATGCTGCTTATCTGATGGCCATTTCGTATTACTTTCCGGGTAAGGAAAATAAAATAATGCTATGTTATTTTTGCATTAAGTTCATTAATGTATTCCACAACTTTGGCCAATCTTTACAGGTACGGTTGGGCTATACTAAGATAAATTTTCAGAGCTGGAACAACGAAATAATTATTCTGCAAATTAACTTGACCATATCTCTGTTTTCAGTTTATCAGTATATCAGAAGTGTTATACAGTTTCAGCTACAGCTGAACATAAGCCGACAACTATAGTTGTCGGCATAAGCAGGACACGGAATAATACAATTGTTACGCATATTTGCAATGTGCTATCTCATTGCCTATTGTCATGACCGTGGCTGAAGCACCTAAGCTTGAAGTGCATTTGCTAGCCCGCCGGAATCGACAATAAAATTTCTGAAAGCCTTGGCAATGGTCAAACGATGACAGGCGTGCCGCTTCTTACACCGAGAGCTTTTTCGAGGCCAACACTTCCTCCTGTATCAAAGTATTGTTATCGGAAAATTTGTGGACGTCCGTAGTACATTCCAACATAGACATAGCTAAAATAGACCTTTGTGAAAGTATATCAGTTCTTTGTCCGTTTCTTACGGCACAATACTTCCCATCAGGAGTCTGCTTTGTTAAGAAATCAAGATATTCATTACAGATGACAATGAAAAAAGTAGTGGCATCTCTAGTTTGTTTTGAGCCCCCCTACACACCTACGGTTCATATTGCATAAACCATGCACCTCGAGGAAGGCTAGTGACTCGAATAGTTCGTCAGTGGGCACAAGGACCCGGTGTGAGGTAGAGCTGAGGGTATAAAATTAATTTTCAAAAAATAAATATCAGGCCGACATACATAAAATCAAGCAAAATACAACATAGAAAGAGAAAACATGGACGGGGAGTGTAAAACCAGATCACTGAAGGATCATTCTTCGGATTTAAACTATATGACATATTGGCATGTTAGGGATTTCGCGAAATCCCTGAAAAGCATTCAGGTAGTTCGCGAAATCACTGAAGTTTCAGTGAGTTCGCGAAATGCCTAGGGAGTTCATGAAATCCCTGGTCGGCCAGTGATTTCGCGAACTCCCTAGGGATTTCGCGAACTCCCTGGCTGGTCAGTGATTTCGCGAAATCCCTAGGGAGTTCGCGAAATCCCGGATTTCGCACTTTCCCTGTAACATACATATATATGTAGCCAGCCCCCACAAGAAAACCAGACATTTGATCACCCATGATATCTACTGCTATGTTGCTACTCAAACTGAACCCGCAATTCTCATTACGTTATCAGCACATGGGTGAATGAAAAGCTCCCCGTCAGGGAATCGAACCCTGGTCTCCCGCGTGACAGGCGGGGATACTCACCACTATACTAACGAGGACGCGGGTGCACACGCGATAAGTTACCAAGGCATGTTGACCGAAAACATTGTATGGTTCTTCAGCATACAAGTATTACCGTTATGCCCGTAAACGTCAGAGAGCGGTGAGATTTCAACTGCAGGGGAAGGGAATGAACACTTAACACTTTTGAACAGTGGGTCTCTTTTCGATAATGGATCTTATGACAATTGGACATTATGGCCATCGTCTGAAACCAATACTGGATCCAGCGACAGTGCATTCAATGGCGTACGGTACATAGAAAATACACAATACAACTGAGTGCACCCCCTCAAACAATTCCACTTTTCACACCCTGGGTGCTAGACCAATTGTGGGTGCTAGAGGCTGTTTCGAGTTCCGAATTAGTTGTTGCGCCTTTTTACCATCCAACACGGAACAAAGCAGCACGTGTTTCCTTTTTCTGGTATATTATCCGGTTGTACTTCGGCAGCGCTCGCTATTAGTCCTCACTCTCTAGAACTCGTCTGACAGTTAAGTTTTATATTTATGAACGTCTCTCTCCTCCTTCCCTCGGTTACCTTGAGACTGGGTTCCAATTCTCTCCACTCAGCAGAAACCCATCGCGACACTCCCGACTTCAGCGAACTCGGCCGCCGGCTAGCCAGTGCTGACTGCCGCCGTCTCGACTGTACCGAGAACCAGCCTGGGATGGTGTGGCAAATGATCAAGCGAATGGGGAGCGAGGCATGGCTAGAAATTTTTGAAAAACATAATGTAATACATCTCCTGGCTCATGGTTTAAAGCTCTATTATTTTCATGCAGAAATTTCCGCTGAATTTCTCGCGGTACAAGTGAACGCGCCTCCACCAATCAGCGGCCGCCATCCGTCGGCAGCCGCAATTGCCTGCGGGCACAGAGGTTACAGAGGTCACGCTGGGCGCCGCTGACGCCAAGTTCAAGCCTCGGTGGGGAAGGGTCGGGGCCGGATTGTAATGCCTGTAAATGTGGTGTTGAGAATCGTGACCGTTGTGCCTGGTGTCAGACTGAGGGAGGGGGAACGGTGTAGGAGACAATAGCCCTGTTCCACCTGTCAGCACAGTTTTGTCAGCACCAATCAGCGGGCCGCGTTGCGCCTACGTCACAGGATTGTAGCCTCTCCCCGGGAACTAGTTCTAGAGGTTTTACGGGCTGATGGCCTGCTGTTTATGCTGATGAAAATCCGTAAGTGCACGAAGTGCAGCCTAATATTTTTTAATGGTTTAAAGGTTTAAGTTCCCTTTGCTTAGAACAAACAAGAGGCTATTATGGCGCTGATGTTACTTTTCTGGAGGAGAGTTTAGAGGTCCTGCTGACAAAACTGTGCTGACAGCTGGAACAGGGCTAATAGCCCTGTTCCAGCTGTCAGCAGAGTTTTGTCAGCACCAATCAGCGGGGCGCGTTGCGTCTACGTCACAGGACTGTAGCCTCTCCCCGGGAACTAGTTCTAGAGGTTTTACGGGCTGACAGCCTGCTGTTTGCGCTGATAAAAAACCGTAAGTGCACAAAGTGGCAGTCTAATATTTTTTAATGGTGTAAAGTTTTGAGTTCCCTTTGCTTAGCACAAACAAGAGGTGATTATTGCGCTGATGTTACTTTTCTGGAGGAGAGGTTAGAGGTCCTGCTGACAAAACTGTGCTGACAGCTGGAACAGGGCTATTCTGTGCACGCGGGTTGATGTATGGGCTAGGCGCTCATGCAAAGTGCAGTGCCGATAACACTGGAAAAACATGAGTGCGATTTAATGAAATGAGTTCGGTATATGAGTATTCTTGACGGACAAAATTGCAGCCACTAATTTCGAGTCCATAGTATTTTTTCGCTATCAGGGTAGATGGTGCAGCTTTTAAAGACTTTTTAGAATTGACACACTTATTAGTAATACAGCACACACGGTGTATGTGACATACATGCCTATCTGACATGTCATTCGTATGCAACACTAGAAGTTAAAATGTTAAAATGACAATTTGAGGCGGAGAGATAATTAGATCTAATTGTGTAAACAAGAGGCCCCAAGGCAAAGCACAAGATGCCCGAGGGAATTAACTGATAAGTATGTATATTTTAATGGCATGAACATCACTGTAATCCTTTAGCATACGTCATACCCCCACCAGTTACTACATCCTTTCGATGTCGACGCCACTCGGCCTCCAGGCAGCCAGAAGCCACTGTGCACGGCCGTCGAACCGTGATTGTCCAACCTCCTATCTTTAGGCCTATAAAAAATCAGTTTGTATGCTATAATACTCTACCATTAATATCCCGGGTGACGTCACCGTTCCTAGTAAGTTAGTGTTTAATATACTCAATTTTGGCCGTTCTCCTATGTTGAAAATATCGTAATAAAAATGCGTATCTAAAAATGATTTTCCAAATACCGGCCTCCTTCTACAAAGTTCGCACGTGAATTCAGTTTTTAAGCAAAAAGTCGGATTAATAAAATTAATCCCGGGCCTAATCTTGTTATTGCCCTGTGTTCTTCGCAACGAGGGGTCATGCTCAATTTCACGTGTCCAGGCACTCAGACAAATTTTCAAACCATTTATAATGAGATACATCTCAAGCTACGTGGACTTGTACAAAATACTTTCCTAGGCTGAGGTTTGGTTGTTTTATTTTCATTTTATATCCTAGTTCTTATTATCAATTACTTAAAACACTAACCATGGATGAAATGATGGAAGCAGCCTAGACTCACAGGGAATTACAAGAGAATGCCCGGCAATGCATTCCTGACAACACAAGAAAAACTACGGTATGGGCTGTAGAAACCTACCGCAGGCTGCCCGGAGACGTCATTCCGAATACATCAAACCCGATGTAGGAGAGTATAAAAAGGTCCTACCGGCACTGCACAAGGCACTATTTAAGTTCTATGCGGAGGCCCATACCATCAACGGTCCGAAATTCATGCCAAGCTCTCTCCAAGTTCTCCGAGCCGGGCTTCAACGGTATCTACTTGTCGGAGAAACCCCAAACAAAAAGAAGATATCCACTTCCACAGCTGCACTTTCCACGAGATCGTGCACTTTGGATGATTCATTGATTCGTTATGTCACAAAATGCATTTTTGTATGATGCTAACATTGAGTTAAACACAATGTTCGAAATATAGCTTTGGGGCATGCCTATCATTTTTTCAACGTGACCGGAGAAAAGGCAGTGTTGAAAAAATAGCAGACTGTCACCATTGGAGGAATTGCATTTTTATTCATGTTGAATATTGACCGAAAACCCGTTGGAAAAATTATAGAAAATTAAACTGGTAAATAATATATCACATATCAAAAACGTTGGCAACATTATATTAATAGTATTATACGACCTCTATATATGGTCTAAATAATCCGGCTTCCTAATAAGATTGTCTCTTAACGTTCCTTTTCCCCAAAAGTCAGCCAAGCCCCCTTTTCTTTTCACGTTCCCGCAAAGAAAACCCCTTTCCACAGTTCGGGCCAGAGAACGTCCAAAACTGGGCATAATAAATATAACCGGACTGTCTACTTGGTACACCGGATGGTATTCGGTATGCTTTCCTCCGGGTGTTTCATTTTAATGCACTCATAAATTCGTGCATGAAATAGGAAAATTACACTCATTTCATTCGTGCAATTTTCCAAAATGGTAGCCTTACTTCGTTCGGCTACCATTTTTGTAGGAAATAATGCCCTCATTTCGTTCGGGCATAATTTCAAACACCCGAGGGAAGCATACCAAATAACACCCGGTATACCGAGCAAACAGTCCGATTAAATATATCATTATCAATATTTGTGAAAGATTATGCACCGTTGTTAGATCAAGACGTTCAACTCTCAGCATTCGCATTATACCTAATTCGGTGGAATTGAGGCAGTTGACTTCACAAGTAGTGTTAAACATTGAAAGGGCGAATTCTAGTGAAAGAAATTCTTTGTTGGAAGATGCTGATTTTTCAGGCAAAAATTTCCGTACTGACCGAAACAATAAAACGTGCTAGACTTTTGATACGAGGATGGGAGAGGACAATGGAAATAATGAAACATCAAGCAAAACGTTACCTAGATTCTTTCGAGTGGTGACAGGTTTTTAACGGCTGTTTTTTATTAAGTTCAAAATGTTCAAAACCGAATTGTGCGGTCTTTATAGCTCGGCACATGTCAGTGGAAACGGTAGCGGAACGCTCTCTAAATAAAGCAGTAGTGGTTTGTTGGGTTGATTTTAATGAGCGGTACCATGCAGGGCTATCAACTTATACAGATATATATTTGGGGCTGTCCTGCTACATTCACAGCTTGTTGCAGGGGAGAGCCAATGGGGCTAGAAGTCCTAGAAAACACTGCCTTTTCTTGGAAATTCGGACGAAGTCGTGGGTTTTGCAGATATAAGCGTCTTTCTTCACGTCCAGCCCCTGGATCTACCAGTAACTCCAACACACAGCCCCCCACAAGGAAACTAGACATTTGATCACCCATTATATCTACAATTATGCCGCTGCAGCGGCATAATTCATAATTTATGCAGCTGCAGCGCCCTGCTAAAGCTGAACCTGCAATTCTCGTTACAGTACCTGCACGTCGGTGAATCAAAAGCTCCCCGTCAGGGAATCGAACCCTGGTCTCCCGCGTGACAGGCGGGGATACTCACCACTATACTAACGAGGAGTAGGATGAATGCGCCATAAGTTACCAAGCGCGTTAACAGAAAACATAGCATGGTTCTTCAGCATAAAAATATTACCGTTATGACCAAAAACGTCGCAGCAGCGAGACTTCATTCGAAAGCAGGTTTTCCTCATCGGAGCTGCAGTCTAGCAAGCGTGCCTGGTGCCTGGTGGATCTACACCGGTTTTTATGGGAGCGGAGCTCAAAATCACGAATTTTCATTTTATGAAATCTTGGAAAATTAGGATGGCGGGCAAATTCTTTTTTCCATCTGCCCCCACCCCTGGATCCATTACGTTAAGGGCTTCGATCTACCCCCTCCCCTGGATCCGCCACTGGCCAGAGCTACAACTGCCCACATCATTCCATCTGCCTACCACATCAGTCCATCTGCATACCACATCAGTCAATCTGCATGCCACATCAGTCCATCTGCATACCACATCAGTCCATCTGCATACCACATCAGTCCATCTGCATACCACATCAGTCCATCTGCATACCACATCATTCCATCTGCATACCACATGTCCATCTGCATACCACATCAGTCCATCTGCATACCACATCATTCCATCTGCATACCACATCAGTCCATCTGCATGTCCAGTCGTGTGGACTGGTGGTGCACTAACCGGCGTCACTGCTGTTTTTGAAACTCCCGCAGTAGAAATATAGTCATCGGAAGATAAGAAAGGCTATTGATTTATCAGCAGACGAAAAAACATTAGGTCTTACTAAAAATATTGTGTTCAACTTGTTGACGGTGCTGACCATGACTCCAGTTGGTAGCTATAGATTCCTAATGGGGGTTCATAGACGCAAAAAAGCGTAAACGCATGATAGTGCCTGAGGAATAAACTCATCATCGGCACAGCTGCAGGGGCCAGGAAAGGGACAATAAACACTTTTGAGCAGTGGGTGTTTTATAGTGGATATTATGACAACTAGACATTATGGTGATCGTCTGAAACCAATATCGGATCTAGCGACAGCGCATTAAATGACGTACAGCGCATAGAAAATATTCAATACAATTAAGCACACCCAGTGCAACTCGGGGCTGGTCATGTTTCCATTTCCACGAAACTACGCCCACTGAAAGTACAAAGTAACGCCGCCTGCTGGCTCTCGAGATAGTCATGGAACCAAAGGGTATCAATGCTGTATCGAGCAAGCTTTTTGACTCTGTAAAAAATTGATTTCAATAGGCATAACACCTTTTAAAATTGAAACACCATTTCAAATGCTTTCAATTGGTTTGAAATGTTTCTAAATATGCCCCCTTTCAAATATTTTCTAACGTTTTTAAAAGGAACCATTAGAAAACACAAACCCTGCCTACTGGTTTCAAATGGATATTGCATGGCTGTCCCAGTCGTTTTGAAATGGTTTCAAATGTCAGGGGCGTAGGAACGGTTTGAAAAGTGGGGGGCCAACCTGAGAGGGGGCCCACCTCAAGGGGGGCCCCAGTCTACGGGGGCCCATAATTTTAAAAATTTTAGATAGCTCGTTTAGTGTAATAAGGCACGCATGCACACAAGGATGTCTATATATGGAAAATTGAGAAATTTAATTTTGCCCTATGATTTCGAGTTGTACCTATTATGATTTAATAAATCATAGTAAAACGCCAAAAAACATTTTTGTTTTTTACCTAGACCCTCTTCAAATACGAAATACATTTTTAAGCTTTTTTGGAAGATTTCAATAATTTGTTTACCACGAGCGCGTTTTTATATTTACAGATGTTTAGGCCCTTTTCATAACATTTACAAAATTAGGAACTGTTTAGAAAACTACAGACAATACTTTGATACCAAATAGTTTCACTTTGCTATGCCTAATCAACTTGTATTTGCTTATTTAATGACGAAAATGGGAACATTTATGTAGGTTATTACGGATCTATTCTTTCCATCATTAGATATTGATTTAGGTAAAGGCTGACCACAATAAATACGCCTAGCTATATTTCGATGCCTAAAATGCAGAGTTCCAGCATGACTGCAAGTGCAATGTAGGTACTTGATGGCCAGCTTTGTGATGCCGAGGGGGTGTGGGTATGGTGTTAAAGTGGTTAGCAACCTTGCTTTCCACGCGACCAACTCGTATTTAAGGCACGGCAGATTCCTTGTGCAAGGAGCAATTTGACTCCCAAGAAACCCCTCCAACAGGGAAAGAGTTGGCGACGCCATATAACCCTGGCATCGAAAGACGTCGCGCCTTTCGATGGCTCAGGGACGACTGTTGCTCGGCATTCAGTGCGGGGTCCGTGTCCGATTCATATTTTGTGTTGGGATTGATATGGAATGGAGTTTGATTGGGCCCAGTTCTCGGGACTCATTTGGAAACACTCGGGTAGTAGGTGCCTTGGCTTTTTTACGAAGCGCTCCTCCTCCAGGGGCTTGCAGGCAGCGTACTACCGAACTCGAACGTTCCCAGACAAGCTATCGGGGCCGTTTGGGTTTCTTGTTCTATATTACAGTTGCCTATATTTGTATATTCGTTGCGGGGGCCCACCTCAAAAAGGGGAGGGGGCAGTATCCCCCTGACCCCCGGTTCCTATGCCTATGCCGCCCAGGGGCCGCCAAATTATCTCGGAGGGCCCCAAAGTCCAGACCATGGCTCAGGAACCCAGATCAGTCAGCTCGAGGGCCCAGACCAGTGCATTAGCCTCGGGACCAGCTTATCAAGGGACCCTACATAAGCACAGCACCCCTAGAAGCTCATCACAGGGGAGCTCCAGATTCGCACAGGGTGCCAGATTAGCTTAGGGGCCCGGTTCAGCTCGGAGGTCCCCAGGTCGACTTATGTAGGGTCTCAAAACGGCTCAAGGGACTTGTTCAAGTTTACGGATCCCAGCTTAGCTCAATGATGCTAGAACAGTTCAGAGGCCCCAGACCAGCTCAGGGCTCTTGTTCAGTACAGGCCAGCTCAGCTCAGGGCCCCAGATCGGCTAATATAGGGTCCACCTCTCATACCAGCTCAGGGGCTCCATTCAAGCTCACGGCCCCAGCTTAGCCCAAGGACCCTAGAAGAGTTCAAGGCCCGCATACCAGATCAGAGGCCCCAGTTAAGCACAGCGGTACCCAGATTAACTCAGGGCCCCAGCTAGGCTTAGGGGTCCCAGGGTGGCTGATATAGAGTCTCAGAACACAGTGGCGTAGCCAGGATTCGGCCAAGGAGGGGTCTGACTACCGTCGGGGGGCCCAGGCCGGGGGTCCCCTTAGTAACCGGGCCCATCTCCTATGTCTTTTGTATAGTATTTTAACATTATAACATTCACACGAAGGAAATTTTTTATTGCTTTTTAAGCACTCATTCTTATTTTGTTTCTAGCTTGGTTTTTTCGATCCGACCAAGTGTTGGTAAACTTAAGTCACCAAATATTAAGGATGACCCATATCTTATATGGTAGCGTGGCTATAATAGCAGCTTTGTGCCATATTTCGGGAAAATCAGTGTTGATGCGCGCATGATGTTAAACTTGAGTCTACCTCAATTTACTCGGGTAATCAGACCTGAAGTTATTGGAGGTCAGTCGTTTTGAGTACGAAGAAATGATCTACGGGAAATGATTAGCAATTATTTCCCGGTGTCGAATCCATGAACTCTTTAATCAGGAAATTTCCAAAGAAACGAACAAAAAACGAATAAAGATACATGTATCTTTATTGCAAGGGATATGGGACGCAAGGGATATGGGAGTGTGTCCTGAACGTTACATAACCTCTATTCCGTCGACAGATCCTGTTGAGATCCAGTTACTTTCTTACCCTTGCTATCTTGTAAACGAGCAAATTACCAAGACAAAAGGCACCCAAGATATCTATCGCCTTGGCTCACTCTGTTATTGTTATTTTCAACCTTTCATACCTATTTTTCTTTTTGGGATTATGCTCATCAATTTCTGTCATTACCCTTGTTTGTCTGGTTTCCTACGAAAATATTGCCAAGTTGTTTATTTCAGAACATTTATGAATGTGTTAATTGGTATTAAGCTACTAGATTAAAAATTGACTGAAGTGCCAAATTCCCTGTTCGATTTGCTCTTATGGTAAAATTAGATTAATTTTTGCCTTTAAATCGATAATGGTGCCTGATTGACATGTTTCAATTTGTCCTTTTTTAGTACGCAATAGGGGTAGGTACATTTTTTCCGAGGCATATGATTTTGAAAATTTTTATTTGAGCTCTGGAGCCACCTAAGACCAACACTTGGCGGCACTCACAAAGCTAATTTTCGGCCGCTCTCCCGATTAGATCTCAGGGGGTCTCTGAGACCGATTCACGGCGCCTCTTGATCAAAACTGGGGGCCCCTGAGAATCTCTCGGGGCTCCTGAGATTAGTTATCGGCAGCACCTCTGAGACTAATTATTGGGCCCCCCAGATTTGCTCTGGAGGGGGCTGAGACTGACTATCGTGGCCATCCAGATTAGCTATTGGGGTCCCCTGAGGCTGTCTTTGGGGTGGGGGAGGGGGCTGGGAATGACTTCCGACAGCCCTCTGAGACTTACTCTAGGGCGCCCCTGAGACAAACACCCGGGGGGGGCGGTGGAATCACCTCTGAGGCTGAGTCTTTGGCGTTCCTGAGACTGACTCTCGGAGGCTCCAGATTAGCTCTCGCGGGCCTAAGGCTAACTCCGGGCCCATGAGACCAAAAATCGGGAGCACCTCTGGAAAATACTCTCAGAACCCCGAGAGTAACTCTCGAATGTCTCTGAGACTGACAACCGGGAGCCCTCTGAGACTAACTTTTGGGTGCTCCCTGAGATTGACTCTTGGGGCCGCTTATACCAAAACTCGGGGGGGCATAGCCTGAGGCTAAATCTCGAGGGCTCCCAAAATTACCCCTCTGGGGCCCTCTGAAACCAGCACTCTGTGGATTAAATTAGACTAACTCTCGGACCCCCGGATTAACTCTCGGGGCCACCTGAAAATAAATATAGACCCTGAGAGAGAAGCCCGTGAGACTATGAGAGCCCCCTGAGACCGACACTTGGGGTGCTCTGAGACTCACTCTTGTGGTTCTTTGAGACAGACTCTCAGGGGGACCCCGAGACCGAATCTCGGGGTCCCCCAAGACAGACTCTTGGGGTCACCTTTACCGACTCTTGGGGTTCTCTGAGACTGAGTGTCAGGGGCCCCCCTGAAATAGACTGTTGCAATGCCCTGAGAACCACTCTCTGGGGCCCTGAGACTAGCTCGGCCCCCTCCCCTGAGACAGACTCCCGGGGCTCCTGATACCGACTTTTGGGGCCCCTGATACCAACCCTCAGGGGCCCCGAAATCTACTTTCGGGGGGCCTTGAGACCGACTCTCAGGGCGGGGGCCGTGAGGCCGACTCGGGACGTCCTGAGAACGAATCTTCAGGGGCCCCTGAGACTGACTCTGGGAGCCCCGTGATCAAAGAATCCTTTGCAGTGGTTCAGATTGGCCCAAAGGGTGGGGGTCTGCGGACGCCTAGGGCCCCCTTGGCTACACCACTGCATCCACACTTTCGGGGGCCCTCCGAAATCACCATTTGGAGGCCCCTAAAATAATTACTCCCCTAGACCAATACTCCGGAGCCCCTTGATACTGATGCCCGGGGGTCCTAAGACCAAGCTCGGGGTCCCACTTAGATCAGGCTCAGGGGCACCCTTAGACCCATGCTCGCGCTTTTCTCAGGAGTAACTCGACACCGATGTTCCGGGACCCTCAAGATCAATATTTCGAGCCCCCCCGAGACTAATGCTTGGTACTCTGAAGCCCCTCGATGCCAATGCTCAGGGGTCCTGAACCCAGGTCTGGGGCCCCTGGGACCAAACTCTGGGTCTCATGAGGCCAATGCTCGTGCCTCACTCATGAGTCCCTCGATATCAATAGTCGGGGGCACCCCGAGGGGGGCCCTGAACCCCTGAGACCAAGCTCGGGGGCCCCTGAGACCAAGCTCGAGGGGGACCCTGAGACCAAGCTCGGATGCTCCCTGAGACCAAGCTCGAGGGCCCCTGACACCAAGCTCGGGGGGTTCCTTGAGACCAACCTCGGGGGCCCCTGAGACCAAGCTCACGGGCCCCGAGATCAATATTCGGTATTCCAGAGCCCTCGATACCGATGATCGGGGGCCCCCTGAGACCAAGCTTGGAAGGCCCGTGAGACCAAGCGCGGGGCCCCTGAATCCAAGTTCAGGGGTCCCCTGAGACCACGCTCGGGGGGCCCTGAGACCAAGCTCTGGGGCACCCTGAGACCAAAATTGAAAGGTCCGTGAGACCAAGATCGAAAGGTCCGTGAGTCCGAGCTCAGGGGCCCCCGAGATCAATTTTCGGTACTCTGGAGCCCTCGATACCGATGATCAGGGGCCCCTGAGACCAAGCTCGGGGGTCCCCTGAGACCAAGCTCGGGCGTTCCCTGAGACCAAGCTCGGAGGGCCTCTGACACCGAGCTCGGGGCCCCTGAGACAAAGCTCGTGGGGCGCTGAGACCAAGCTCGGTGGCCCCCTAAGACCAAGATCAGGGCCCCCGAGACCAATGCTCGTGTTTTCCAGTGCATACAGTCAGCCTTATGCATCAGATGCCCTCGGATGCCCCCCTGAGACCAAGCTCGAGGGCCCCTGACACTAAGCTCGGGGAGAGGGGGGGCCTGAGACCAAGCTTGGGGACATCCCTGAGACCAAGCTCGGGGTCCCCTGAGACCAAGCTCGGGGGCCCTGAGACCAAACTCGGGGTTATCTGAGACCAAGCTCGGAGGGCTCCCTGACACCAAGCTCGGGGCCCCTGAGACCAAGCTCAGGGGCCCCTGAGATCAATTTTTTGTTTTTAGTGCATAAGGTCAGCCCAAGGGGGTCCGCGGACCCCAGGGACCCCCCTCCCCTGGCTACACCACTGTCAGAACATCTCAAGGGACCCATTCAAGCTCACGGCCGCCAGGTCAGTGGCTGTAAAGCCTTATAGGGGTCCCAGACCATCTCAGGGGCCCTCAGTTCAACACAGAGGCCCATATTAGCTCTGATGACCAGATAAGCTTAAGGGCCTGGATCATCCAAGGGCCCTTTGCCGGAATATTTGGGGTGTCAGAACAGTCCAGGGTTTCAATTGAAGCTTATAACCCAATTTCAGAGCAGGGGCCCTATTCCTGTGCAGGGGCCTCAGATAAGTTTAGGGTCTTCTGTGCATCACAGGGGATCCAGATTAGCTCAAGGAACAATATTAACTTTACGGTCCCAGCTCAGCTCAGGGGCCCCCACGTCGGTAGATATAGGTTCTGGCCAACTCAAGGGGCCCTGTTCAAGGTTACGGCTTCTAACTCAGTTTAGGCATCCTAGAACAGTTCATGCTGCCCAAACCATCTCAGGGGCGCTCAGTTCAGCTCAAAGAGCCCAGATTAGCTCGTATGGCATCAGAGGCCAGTTCAGGGGCCCCGAGAAGTTCAGGGGACCTTAAAATCAACTCATAGGACCTCAACTTAGTTTAGGGGCACAGGTAAGTTTAACGGGGTTCCGGGGCAAGCTATCGGGCCAGTTTGAGTTTCTCGATTGATATTACAGTTGTTGATATTTTTACCTCCGTTGCGGGGGCCCATCACAGAAAAGTGGGGGGGCCAGTGGCCCCCTGGCCCCCCGGTTCCTACGCCTATGTCAAATGTGATTGTCAAATGTTCCTTAATGGTTTCAAATGGTGGTGCCATTCAGACCATGCTGGTTTTTAAAGGTCCCAAAATGATATTTGTGTGGTTCGAACTGGTTTCAAAGGTGGATCTGAAATGTTTTTCAATGGTCCGAAATGTTATGAAGTGCTTTTAAAAGGTATATTCGAAATTGATCTTAACATGACACTTTTAAACACATCTAGTTCTAAAAATATCATTCTTTCTGAAACACCCTGTAGTTCTTGTTGGTCCGAAATCAAACCTTCAAACCTTGAAAACACCATCCGGACCATCCGATACCTCCTCTTATCGTAAAGTAGTCATACACTTATATTTTTATACCATTTCACGCTTTAAAACCGTATTTCAAAAACTTAATAAAATGGCACAGGTTCTGTATTTGCGACGTCACAGTTCACATTGACAAGTGGTACATTCACCAGCAGCCATCAGAGAGCGAGGGAGAGAGAGAGAGACGCTGTTTTTCACAACCACTGTTCAGCGTCAACCGGTTCTAAATTGCTGGCCTCGCTTCCTTTGAAACGCCGACGGAGATCCTGAATTTTCTCATTGATGTACCGCTTGACGCATTTTCTCCGTTCTTCTCTGTAGTCAGCACTTTTACCCTTCTTTTCCATGTATATGTCCATTTCGCCTATCAGGAAAAATTATCATTTGAAGCATTTCTTCAGAAACCAGCAGATCAATCATGGTGTTGAGTGTAATTTCATGCCAAATTTTTAAGGGCTTACGAGAAATGTGCCCTTAATGTTTAAGGGCTTACGAAAAATGTGCCTTTGATGTTTCAGGGCTCACGAGAAATGTGATACCCTGGTGCAATCACACACTGTGCTGGTTTTTGGTGCAATTCGTGTTAAAAATAATGGATTTGAACATAATTCTGCTGAAAAATGACAAATGCTCCAAATATTTCATTTGATTTAAGATTCCTCTGAGCAAAACGTTTCCAAATTAGTGTGAGGTCAAACCGGCGTATGAACTGCTAATGCTTAATGCCAGATTCAACCTGTTTAAAACTAGCCAGTGGGGCAGGCATTGTGCATTAAAAAGACCGACTAGTTTTACCGCACGGCGAGTTCGAACTTGATAAACCCTGCTGAAAACGAGCAGGTCTCAAATCGCAGGCTACCCTCAGGGAACACATAAAACTAATAGTGGATACGTACGGTTGATCGCATGCAGCTTCTCCGGGGTTAAGGGCTTCTTCCCCTCCGCTCCAGTCTTGTTGGACTTCTGTCCCAGCACAGAGCGGTTGCTGAGCTCCGCACTGCCCCAAATGGCAACGGCTAAGGTCTTGACCATTTTACTCTCCAACGTCGCCTCGTGAGCTTGCGCGAGCACTTGCGGACGCACGAATCGAACACCCTGAGATAACCAGTCAATGATTATGAAGTGAAACGAGAACGATTGCTAACCTTGTCAGACATGGATTGCATTTGCATCAGACGGTCATCCATCTTGAAGCTTTGCATTGTTTTGGCGTTTATGCTCAGTTAGTTTCCCTCTTTTAAGGAAGAAGGGTAAGGTTATGACATTTCATTAAATCTATGGTCCTTATGAGATATGCGCCGGGCGTGCATGCTGTGTGGCCAGCCTGCCCACTAGGCATTGTATTATGTATTATCAGTGCATATAAGTAAGGTGTTATGCCAATATACGTGTATGAACGGAAGACCTAATAATGCAATGAAATACTGTACTTGGAAAAACGAGTAATTCAAATAACGTTAATAACTTTTAAGTACTAGGATTTCAAACACACGAATTCAACGATTATTTTGGTTCGAAAGAACTCACCTCAGATGATGGTCTGTCACTCTTCGGACTGTCGGAGATACTACGAACGGGAGGTGGACCTGTGAGCAGGATTCAGTAATGTAAGTCCGCCGAGCTCAGGGAAAATCGCTTTAAAGGCTATTTCTAAAATAGCATCCTTACTTAACGATGATTTCTGCATTCTGAATCAGTACAACTAGCGTGCATTTGACCGGATGATGAATAATAGCCAGTCGGATAACAGCCAGTGCGCACTAAGTGGCAATCCTCAACTATTTAGCTAAATTTAAGCTTAGAATGACCGCTTAAGAGAATGAATTGATGTGCATCCTACTTGCCATTTTTCTCGAACAATCCGATAACTTTCTCCTGCAGGGAGAAGTTCAGCTTGGCCAAGTCAGCCATCTCCTCTTTAAGTCTCTTCTTTTCTTGCTCAAGATTTGTATCCCTTTCCTTCCACTGGATGTATTTTCTCCGGTACCAGCAGCAAAACATGGTCAGGGGGGTTAAAATATCTCTCTATTTATACAAAGAATTGAGAATTGAAGGTTCAGGTAATGATTCTGAATGAAAATTTCGCTCATGAGTAACGTTATCAATTCAGAGAAAGTCAACCTTCACTCGTTATACAGCAACAGAAACGACTGCTCGTTCATCACGAATAAATATGACATTGTATAAAGTCTTAATTTTTTAGTCAATCAATCTGGAGACTGTCCACAGATATGCAAATTCATGGGCAACCGGTAACCTGCAGCAATCGTATCTACCCGTGACTATTCTGCAGCTAGAATTCAAACTATCGCATGGGCGGCCCGGGGGCAGAACGAGCGCAATATTCGGTAACCATACATATAGCTTGTGTTATTTAACATGTTTCTCGCTTAAAGATGTAATTTCAAAGCTGTCTTGAAAAAAAAAACAATTCGAATGGTCAGGTTCAAGTTGAAAAGGATGATCTTCTCACTAATGACAGAAGCCTCACCTGCTCTCCTTAGAAGTGCTCAACAACAGCTCGTCGGTCTCCTCTGCGTCGTAATTGAGCTTTCTCTTGACCGATTTGTTTTTATACTGGCTTACCAGTTGGTTTATTTCAGAGTGCTCAGTCGCATCCTCAGTAGCCTGGTGACACAACCAAGGACCGTTAGTATAGTTAGTAGTTATAGTTATAGTATAGTTAGTAGATAGTTAGTATACTGACATCAGACAGGATAGACAGCTTCCAGCCTCAGCTCGAATTGTATCTGGTACCAAACTGGGTCCTAGCTTTAGGACCATCATCATTATCATTGGTGTTTAGGGGCGACCACATTTATGCATAATCATGTAGGTAATTACTCCTTACAGAAGGCATTATGCTTAAATATCTAGTACTGACACACGGTGCACTTCAGCGTTTTTTTCGTTTTGTTTTTTTGTAGTAACCACAAAAAGCAGTGGTTTACACAAAAACCACCATTTACATGCATTGGGCAAACTACACTGAGCCAGCGAATAAGCGAAATAGGATGAATTTTAAACATTTGAACTTAATTTAGTTTATTCACTTCTAGACCATTGTTTAAAAATGGAGGGGATCGTTATAATCATTACTGGAGTAAAAGGCCGCGGTGTGGGCTAGTTCAATAAATATGTAGGCCACATTGATAATGATTTTTATGCCGGCATGCCCTAATTGTCGAATTGAGCACATGCATGGAACCAGTCACGGATCCAGGACTTCATTGGGGGAGGGGGCTCGAGCATCACCCACCAACGCCTCAGACCAGCCCCCTCATATGAATTAGCGATAGGCACTTAAAATTCGAGGTGGAGGACGGGGGGCTTGAAGTCCCTAATCCCGTCCTGCATCCGCCACTGCACGGAGGCTATCAACGAGTAATGGGCAGATATTGCACTTTGATAGTACCTATGGTATGTTGATGTTGGGGATGTGGCCAAATCGCAGGTGCCTCTTTTGTATTCCGGTTGACAGACGGATCCAGGCAGGGGGCAAAGTGGAACTTCCCTCCAATTTGACTTTAGCCCCCTCCCCCTGAAAGATTGCTCCTTCCCAGCGTGAGTATGGGGATCCTGATTAAAGGATTAGTGCCCATAGTAAGTTGCGTCGTCCAAAAATGGCGCACATTGGTCCGAATTGCGCCCCTGACCGGGTGCCGCTCCCCCCATTGGAAATCCCATTTGTAGTCTCATTGTAAGTTTTCAGCAAATTCTATGAATATTGAGGGGTCACGCAAAATCGTTATTGGTTTTGTATTTTTCTGGTGGAAGTGACATTTTCACTTGCCTACGTCATTAAGATAAGCCTCAAATACACCATTTCATTTCAACTCTCTTGACAATATACATATTTTGTTTCCTCACCTTGTCCGCTGCGGTTTGTAATGCAATATTCATCTGCATCCAAAAGTTCAAATGCTGGTTTTTCATTACCCATACATCACGAATGATTCAAAAGCTCCCCGTCAGGGAATCGAACCCTGGTCTCCCGCGTGACAGGCGGGGATACTCACCACTATACTAACGAGGAGTCGTGTGACCCTGCGATAAGTTAACAAGGTGCCTTAGCGGAGAACATCGCATGGTTCTTCAGAATAACAGTATTACCGTTATGCCCTAATATGTCACAGCAGCGAGTCGCCCATTCGAAAGCAAATTTTCCTCATCGGAGCTGCAGGCTTGCAAGCGCACGTGGTGGATCTAAACCAACGTTTATGGCAATGGAGCCCAAAATTGTGAAATTTTGTTTTAGAAAATCTTTCAAGATTAGGGTGGATATAAATTTTTCCCATCTACCCCTCCCTCTGGATCCGCCCCTGACCAGCACCACAGTTTCCACATCAGTCAATCTGCATGCCCCATCAGTCCATCTGCATACCACATCAGTCCATCTTCATACCTAGTTGTGTTGACTGGGGTGCACTAACCGGTGTCACCGCTGTTTTGGAAATTCCTCCAACAGAAATATAGTCATCTGAAGATCAAACAAAGATTGTGATGTCTCAGCAAACTAAAAAAGTATTTTTTAAGTAGATTGTGTTCAATATATTTCCCACGTTATGACCATAATTCCAGTTGCGTGCAATATATTCCTAACGGGGGTTAAGAGATGCAAAAAAGCAAACGCATCATCGTGCGTGAGAATCAAACTCTTTATCGGCACCGTTGCAGAAGAGAGAATCAACAATAAACAATTTTACGTATTGGGTTTTATAGTGGATCTTATGACCATGGAACATGATGGCCATTGTCTGAAACCAATACTGGACCCAGCGACAGTGCATTCAATGGCTTATAGTGCATAGAAAATACACAACACAACCGAGCACACCTCGTCGAACAATCTCACTTTTCACACCCTGGTGCTAGACAAATTTTGACCCCCAGCTCTGCAGACGCAGCTGGTTGGACAGGCACCCCCTACTGGGCAGCTGCCGCCCGCTCCGCGATCGGCGCCGGTCCAATTTCCACGCAGCTGCACCTGCTGTGTATGACCCTCAAGATAGCTGCGAAACCAAACCCTATCTATTCCGTAGACAGCGAATTTTTCGAGTAATTTGGAATGCGAAACCACGTCAATTTATTTTGAAAGGCCCAAAAGCACAATGATCGAAATCTCGCCTTAACACGCGCAGTGGAGAGGGGTCTGGCGTCAACGCGCAGTGGAGGGGTACTAAAGTGCTCCACCTGAGATCTCAGTAGCCAAAAGAGTTGTTAAAACCCCGGTTGAAGGTTGTGTGGAGCCGATGGTGATCTAACCTGTAAAACATATCATTGACCCAGGCCAATGTCTTCAAGGTCAACCTTGTTCGGAATGGGTGGGAGTGTGGGTTACTGTAAAACAACTCGGTGTATGGAAAGACTTCCATTCGTCCAACTCAATTAATCGTCCACATAACCATTCTGAGTATCTTGTTTTCCCAGTGCTATACATCACTTGAGCTGTCACTGGCTCATGCATAGGTTGCCAGTGGCGGATACAAGATGAGGAGGGGGTGGGGGCTCAAGTTCCCACCACCGAAATGTCAGAGTGCCTAGTTAATGCATAGCCAGAGGCTGTTCCGAGGCAATGGCGGGGGAGGATCTATCCCCTAGCCCCCCCCAAATTTTGCCCTAGATCCGCCACTGCCAGCTGCTCACGGAATTACAATAAACAGTAGGCGTCACGCCACCCGGTCTGCCTTACCGGTGTACAATTTTTCCTGGCTACCACTGGAAGTCCGCCCAGTCGGATTGCTCCATGTTTCTGACAAAGTGTTATCAGTTGGAACAAATTGCCTGCCACTCTAGCTGGTGAGCCCCCAGCTGCATTATCGCCCGCAGTTGGAAAATGGTAGGTCAATAAAGGCTAGTTCGACAGCCGTATCAGTCAACCAGGCTACCATCTAAGCAGAGACGAGGGCTCAAGCCTACAGGACCTTTGCCAGATGCTCTTGCCAGGACTTTTACCAGGGATTTTCCCTGCCAGCCTTGTGTACGGAGCCCATGGGGTGCTCTAAGAAGTTAAGGGTGGCTGTCCCCTTGTATCCCCTATCTCACAGTCCTTGGTATTCTGAACGAGGATAAGAATAGCTATAAGGGATACACAAGGGAAAATATATTTCAGGATCAAATGAGTCACGTGTGCTAGGCCTTCACTTTAGCGAAAGCTGTTCAGACAGATAAATGCATGAATACCAATACTTAAATTACGCCATTCGGCCTACTTCGTAGTATTTTCAAACTGGATGCATTGCAGCAAAACAAAATCTCGCCCAATGTGGGGCTCGAACCCACGACCCTGGGATTAAGAGTCCCATGCTCTACCGACTGAGCTAACCGTGCCCACTTCCGCAGCCGGGTTATCATTTGCTCTTGGACAAACGTACCTACACAAAAACAAAAGTTAAACATATAACTGTTGGAACTTGCCGAAACACCAACAGCTGATGTCATGTGCTATCCGAAAAATAAAGATATATCCTCTCACAAAGACCATGCGAAGGGCTAGGATATCTTTACAGAGTATCTTTATTCAGGGTAGGGGAGAGTGCCCCATTGCTTTCCTGCAACCCTGCATCGATGCTGCGCCGTAGTGTCAGGCCTGAAGCTATACTGCACCGCAATGCCGAGCCTGCAGCTATACTGCACCGCAATGTCGAGCCGGGGGATATACTGCACCGCAATGTCGAGCCGGGAGATATACTGCACCGCAATGTCGAGCCTGCAGCTATACTGCGGCGCCTACCGAGTATCGGATGGTTGAGCATAAGGGATGCTCAGACCTAATTGATTTTTTTGAATTTATCAATAGACACTTCATCGCATGCTTTAGTCCAATTAAAGTGTCATTGTTAGTTTTCAACGAAATCTGTGAATGTTCAGGGATCACGCAAAATCGTTATTGCTTTTATATTTTTTGGTGGAAGTGACATTTTCACTTGCCTACGTCGTCAAGGTAAGCAGCACACCACTTCATTTGAACGCTCTTGAGGATAGAAGCCGATTTTTCCTCACCTTTTTTCCTGCAGTTTGTAAAAAATATAGATCTGCACCCAAAACAATATATATCTGCCTGTTCTGCAGTTGTGTGCGTTCTAATTTTCCGCTGTTTATATACTGTCACATATACTTTTATAATATTTTTTAGAGCAATTATGCCGGCCGGTCTTAGGATTTTAGGGTGCGCACCCCTTGTTCTGTTTGTTTTTATCGCTGTAGTGTTTTTTATCATTTTGTGTTGTCGGCAATACATTTATGAATGTTGGCCTTTCATGACCCATACATGACGACTGATTCAAAAGCTCCCCGTCTGGGAATCGAACCCAGGTCTCCCGCGTGACAGGCGGGGATACTCACCACTATACTAACGAGGACAAATCTTCGACTGAAGCCAAAGCGGTAACAGTGAGCTACCAACACGCAGAAGCCTTGGCAGAGTTATTAGATTGCACACGTGACAGTTAAAAAGGCTCAGTTGCGTCACAGCACCAAACATGCCTTCACACAATACATTTTCCTCATTGGCCCTTGAAGCGTGCCAAATCGAATTACCAGACCCTGCCGACAGAGAACCAGGGTAATTACCTCAGGTGGATTTGGGAAGTGGTCTGTTGTGATAGCTGAGAACGTGTAAAGGGCTCCGCTTCTTCGAGGCTGCAGTGTCTCACTGCAGCTATACTGCACCGCAGTGTCTCGCCTGAAGCTGTACTGAGCCGCCGAGCATGCTTGGCTCTCGTTTGGTCACAACACTGCTTTACATAAGATTGACCCATTAAAGGAGTGCTCTCCCCAGGGTGACGTCACAGCGGTATGGCAGCGATGTGGCTACAGGAAGGTAAAACCTTTATGGAGGCTGCAGAGCTATTTTGAGACTTACATTTTTTATGTTCATAATCGTTGGAATTGAACCCTCTTGACAGGAGATATTCTGGAAACAGATAAGGCTCCCATTGATAACATACTCGAACCCAGGTCTCCCGCGTGACAGGCGGGGATACTCACCACTATACTAACGAGGACAAATCTTCGACTGAAGCCAAAGCGGTAACAGTGAGCTACCAACACGCAGAAGCCTTGGCAGAGTTATTAGATTGCACACGTGACAGTTAAAAAGGCTCAGTTGCGTCACAGCACCAAACATGCCTTCACACAATACATTTTCCTCATTGGCCCTTGAAGCGTGCCAAATCGAATTACCAGACCCTGCCGACAGAGAACCAAGGTAATTACCTCAGGTGGATTTGGGAAGTGGTCTGTTGTGATAGCTGAGAACGTGTAAAGGGCTCCGCTTCTTCGAGGCTGCAGTGTCTCACTGCAGCTATACTGCACCGCAGTGTCTCGCCTGAAGCTGTACTGAGCCGCCGAGCATGCTTGGCTCTCGTTTGGTCACAACACTGCTTTACATAAGATTGACCCATTAAAGGAGTGCTCTCCCCAGGGTGACGTCACAGCGGTATGGCAGCGATGTGGCTACAGGAAGGTAAAACCTTTATGGAGGCTGCAGAGCTATTTTGAGACTTACATTTTTTATGTTCATAATCGTTGGAATTGAACCCTCTTGACAGGAGATATTCTGGAAACAGATAAGGCTCCCATTGATAACATACCCGTATGCCAAGCTGACCAGTTTGCATCGCTTTCAAATGTTAGATGCATTCCAACAAAACAACGTCATCGCCCAATGTGGGGCTCGAACCCACGACCCTGGGATTAAAAGTCCCATGCTCTACCAACTGAGCTAACCGGGCCCGCAAAGTACGACTGGGTTTAGGTTTTTGGTCCTTTCTTTCAAAGCTGACAATCACAAACTTGTGCGTATATTTTCATGATACATCATATTTGGATCTCAATGACATGCTAACTACCGTCGTCATATGGTGTGGGACAACGTCATTCAGGGGTAAAAGCTTCAGAAGCTGTTTCCCAATGTATTTTGGGAGTAATTTTACCAGCGTGTATAACTTGACCAACCTAAGGTCATGTCAAGGCCAAGTTAGGTCAAAATGCATATCATTATAACTGTGAGGATACGACGAACTTATTCTGGTAATATAAAGGCTCTTCCACCATCCATTACCAAGTTATTCAGGTAAAACAATTTGTCCCATGTATTTCCAACGAATAAGCCATTCCTCGAATGCCGGAATATATCTTGCAGTACTCGGTAGGTCCATTACGTTATATGAGTTTCAATTCGAAAGGTTCACCCTGTTCTGATTTACGCTATCTTAAACTATTTTGAGTCACTTGAGTTGGACTGGAGGCCTGACCTTTAAATTGTAGCTAAAGTTGTTTAAAACGATAAAAAAGGGTAACGCATGTATGGCAGCGTAACGCGCCACCGTTTTCTATGTATGTTAAAAAACCCAAGGGGGTGGGTACCCCCACACATCCTCGTCAATGCGCGTGTTTACGTGCACCCTGTTGGAATCCCTGGCATGACGAGCCTCCGTTGGGAGGGGGGTACTTTTCAACCCCCCTAGTTACTCATTTCCTGGAAAAATTGCAGCATTAAAACCTGTAACATATACATAGGCATACACAGACACCAAGAACTGAGCAAATTTGACCACTACGTACCATTTTTAAATACTGGATGCATTTCGGTAAAAGGATGCCATCGCCCAAAATGGGGCTCGAACCCACGACCCTGGGATTAAGAGTCCCATGCTCTACCGACTGAGCTAGCCGGGCCTGCGCGTTGTACGTGGTTTTAAGTTTTTGGTTTTATCTTGGAAAGCTTACAATTACGAGTATTATAAATGCTTTTTAGGTTTTAACAACCTACCAGTCACTGAAGCGATATGTCTTGGAAAAACGAAATAAATTAACGAGCCTGTCAGGCGGGAGACCGGGGTTCAATTCCCCGACGGAGAGCTTTTGGCTTGAGGAACGGATAAGTCAAGGCCATATTACCCGAAAATTGTTAGATTACTTTAACCACGGTATCACTAGTTACCCCAGCTTTTCACATTTACAGCTTCATCAGGGGGCTCAAATAAAAGAAAGGAGCGGTCGGCATCATGCCAGTGATTTTGTTCTGAAGTTTCACTTGAGATCTAGAAAGGAAAAAAGTTACTAAGAAGGACGACAGTGGTAATCTGAAATACCGGAACCCATTCGATTTGTTTTGTATTAGACAGTTATCTTCCTTGTTTCGCGCAAACGCGCAGTGGAGGCGATCCTAAAGTGGTCCCCCCTGAGATCTCGGAAACCAAGAGGGGTAGAAAATTTCCAGTTGTCGTGTGGGAGTGGGCGATAGAGATATACATTATGACCAAGCTTTATTGGCCTAGGTCAATATCTTTACGGTTAAACGAGGCCAGAAATTTCAAATCTAGACCGTGCTGGACACCTATTAGGAAATGACTTGATTAACTATGCGGAAAAAGCCGGAAATACACCAAAAGTGGACTAAGGTCACAGAATGAAGATATAAAGGTAAAGTTGCCGGAGGCTATAGGTCCTGAGCCATTGTACCTAGCAAGCTAAAAATGTCACAGACGTGCCCTGAGCTGCCGATAATCCCATGGACAACGTTGAAAGAAAATCAGCGAAATGAGCGTGCAAAGCCTGTGCTTAAATGTCGTGGAATGCCCTATATAGTAAGGGTTGGACTTTGCCCATAAATGGACTGCAATTTGGTGCCAATAATTTCCTGTGCGCCTGGACGGACTCAGTGACTCTTCCGCGCCGTCGGGCCCTTGGGTCCGGAGGTGCGAGGTAGGCGTCGAAATTGATGCCCCAGCGCCCCGCTCCGGGCGCTCTCTGCGCGGTGCCGCCTGGGGGATTTTTCCAGCTACCTCTAATGGGTGTCAATTCCGTGACTCGTCGACAAACGGAGTGTAAGCGATACATCGCGGAATCTGGATTGCCTGTCTGAACTTATTGTGGTCACAGTGGGGTGGGGTGAAAAAATTGGTCATAAATGGACTGTCTCATGAATGACTGATTATGCATACACAAAAAATAATTAAATTTAGCCTGGCACACTCACTTGCATATTGTCTTCAAAGTGTGAGAGGGGCTTTGTATGTAGATCGGATCGATTAAATAATAATAACAAATTTTTTATCGTTTTGTCAAATGGCTCTTCAACAAAATAACAAATTTATATCAGATTGTTGCAACAATATGAAATTGCCGATTTCTTATAATTACAGTGAGTTTTTTTCTCTGTTGCACCCAAGACTCGAGCAGACAGGCCAACTAACACCTTATCAACACATGGAATTAACTCTTATCTCCCAGAAATTACGTCTTGCCTTAACCAGTGTCGGATATGCACAGTTTGTTTCAGGGAAGGACCAATTAGGCTCAAAGGCGTGAAAAAGTGTCTTTTTAATCGGACAAAATCGTTTGTTTTGCAGAGATAAGTGCCTTTATTGACATATGGCACCTTGATCTGCCAGTAACACTAATGGGGACCCCATTTCAAACCCAGTTATACATACATATATATGTAGCGCAGCCCCCCACAAGAAAACCAGACATTTGATCACCCATGATATCTACTGCTATGTTGCTGCTCAAACTGAGCCTGTAATTCTCGTTACGTTACCTGCACATCGGTCAACCAAAAGCTCCCCGTCAGGGAATCGAACCCTGGTCTCCCGCGTGACAGGCGGGGATACTCACCACTATACTAACGAGGACTCTGGTGCACACGCGATAAGTTACCAAGGAATGTTGAGCGAAAACATTGTATGGTTCTTCAGCATACAAGTATTACCGTTATGTCCGTAAACGTCACAGAGCGGTGAGATTTCAGCTGCAGGGGATGGAGAATGAACACTTAACACTTTTGAACAGTGGGTCTCTTTTCGATAATGGATCTTATGACATTTGGACATTATGGCCATCGTCTGAAACCAATACTGGATCCAGCGACAGTGCATTCAATGGCGTACGGTGCAAAGAAAATGCACAATACAACTGAGCGCACCCCCTCAAACAATTCCACTTTTCACACGCTGGGTGCTAGACCAATTGTGAGTGCTAGAGGCTGTTTCGAGTTCCGAATTAGTTATTGTGTCTTTTTACCATCCAACACGGAACAAAGCAGCACGTGTTTCCTTTTTCTGGTATATTATCTGGTTGTAATTCGGCAACGCTCCCTATCAGTCCTCACTCTCTATAACTCGTCTGACGGTTAAGTTTTAGATTTATGAACGTCTCTCTCCTCCTTCCCTCGGTTACCTTGGGACTGGGTTTCAATCCTCTCCACTGAGCAGAAACCCATCGTGACACTCCCGACTTCAGCGAACTCGGCCGCCGGCTAGCCAGTGCTGACTGCCGCCGTCCCGCATGTACCGAGGACCAACCTGGGATGGTGTGGCAAATGATCAAGCGAATGGGGAGCAAGGCATGGCCAAAAATTTTTGAAAAACATAATGTAATACATCTCCTGGTTCATGGTTTAAACCTCTATCATTTTCATGAAGAAATTTCCGCTGAATTTCTCGCGGTACAAGTGAACGCGCCTCCACCAATCAGCGGCCACCATCCGCCGGCAGCCGCAATTGCCTGCGGGCGCAGAGGTTACAGAGGTCACGCTGGGCGCCGCTGACGCCAAGTTCAAGCCTCGGTGGGGAAGGGTCGTGGCCGGATTGTAATGCCTGCAAATGTGGTGTTGAAAATGGTGGTCGTTGTGCCTGGTGTCAGAATGAGGGAGGGGACCGGTGTAGGAAACATTCTGTGCACGCGGGTGGATATATGGGCTAGGCGCTCATGCAATGTGCAGTGCCGATAACACTGGAAAAACATGAGTGCGATTTAATGAAACGAGTTCGGTATATGAGTATTCTTGACGGACAAAATTGCAGCCACTAATTTCGAGTCCATAGTATTTTTGCTATCAGGTTAGATAGTGCAGCTTTTCAAGACTCTTTAGAATTAACACACTTATTAGTAATACAGCACACACGGTGTATGTGACATACATGTCTATCTGACATGTCACGCGTATGCAACACTAGAAGTTAAAATGCTAAAATGACAATTTGAGGCGGAGAGATAAGTAGATCTAATGGTGTAAACAGGAGGGCCCAAGGCAAAGCACAAGATGCCCGAGGGAATAAACTGATATGTATATTTTAATGGCATGAACATTACTGTAATCCTTTAGTATACGTCATACCCCCACCAGTTACCACCTCCTTTCGATGTCGCCGCCACTCGGCCTCCAGGCAGCCAGAAGCCACTGTGCACGGCCGTCTAACCGTGATTGTCCGCCCTTCTATCTTTATGCCTATAAAAATCGGTTTGTATGCTATAATACTCTACCATTAATGTCCCGGGTGACGTCGCCGTTTCTAGTAAGTTAGTGTTTATTATTAGCATTATTTGTGAAAGGTTATGCACCGTTGTTAGATCAAGACGTTCAACTCAACGAAGTCTGCGAGTGACCTCGCCCGGGGTCGGACGTGTGCTGTGCGCTGCGCGCTGGCTCAGCTGAGCGCTCTCCCAGCTCCTACAGAGGGACTCCAGACACACACAGTGAGTGCCTGTAGCTAGTTTCCGGTGAGCGACGCGCTTTGTGACACAGTGATAGTGAAATGGCAGGCACGACGGAAGACTTAACAGCAAAACTTCTCACCTGTCTGGCAAGCTCCGAGGTTAGTAATACACTACAGGCTCTACTGAAGCCGATTATTACTAAAGCTGTAGAGGACGCAGTAGCTTCTGTCACTGCTGACAAGACCGCCGAAATCGAACTCCTCAAGTGTGAGCTGTCTAAGGCCAACAGACAGATAAATGATTTGGAACAATACTCGCGCAGGTGTTGCTTAGACATTTCGGGCGTTCCAGAAAGACAGGACGAAGACACCACTGAGCTAGTAGTAGAGCTTTCGGGAGTAGTGGGGGTCCAGATGGAGAAGACAGACATTGATGTCTCTCACAGAGTGGGAAGGCCCTCTTCTGGAAAGACTCGCAAAATTATCATGAAGTTCATCAGAGTGTCGAAACGACAGGAGCTGTATGCTGCACGTCGTGACTTGCGCAAGGCAAGGGCGGCTCGAGGCTCCTTCTTTACACAGGAAGTCCTAGAAAAAACCTACATCTCGGAAAACCTGACTCGTGAAAACGATCTGCTGCTATATAAAGCCAGGCAGTTGCGGAAAAAGGACAAGCTTTTCGCTGTGTGGTCTGACCAGGGCAGGTTAAGACGAGGGTCACCAACGGTGCCCCAACCAAGATTTTCCGTAGCCTAGAAGACCTGGTGGCTCTGGTGGGCGACAATCCAGTGCTCCACTCTGATGACGCCCCTGCTGCGCCGCCTGGAGCCGCCCGCGACGCCGAATCCAACGACGGGTACTGCACGGTGACGAGCAGGCGTGGAAGAAGTGCTGCAAGGCGGTAATCTATCACCGACCGTTACTGACCGGTGTCCCACCCCCGCCGGCGGACCTGGACCCGCCCCTGGAACAAGCCGCATACCAACAATTCCAGCCCGACATATGTCAACCAGCCCGAGGGTGGGGGAGGAGCTTCACCGGCCGCGACCGCTCGCCAGGCGACCGACCGGTCAGACACTCGCGTGGCCCCGGCGGGGGCGGAAGTGGGATGGTGAGTCCGTTGAACTGTGGAACTTGAAGATAATTTTTTGTTGTTAGTTGTTTGCTGCTTCTTTTTAATTAGTTTGTTTGCTTCTGTTTCACCATTTAGTGTGACGTGATGCTGAGATTTACGGCTTGCTGTCGTCATCTTCTTGTATCATCTTTCACTTTGAGTAGTCTTTCACAACGCATCCATATTTCTTGGCGTAAACTTGCATTGACTCAAACAATTCATTGGATTTTGACAACCTGCTCAAGGAATGTCTAGCCATATAGTTGGTTCTTGCTCATAATTTTGTTAGCGCAGTAGTGCTCAAGCAGCCGTTGCCTTGATGCGTTGAAATATGTTTGCATACTCTGAGAATTTCGAATTTGTAAGCCGTTTGTTGAAAGTATTGTTTGATTTGCTTTTCTTATTGCTCTAATCGCAATATTTTTGTCGAAAGCGTGTGATTGTTTTTCTCCACTTCTGTTAACTGGTAACACTTATAGGTAAGGTTAAGTTACACGGTCCATGGCCTGAACTGGCAATGGATGACCTTAACGTTAAGCTGAGAGGCGGGTATAGAAGCATTTTTAGATATCATTATCATCGCTTTCATCATTTACCAGCTGCCTATGCTGTCACATAAACTGTTCGTTTCCAATTGTGCTTGCCGCCCGGGTAGCTCAGTTCGTAGAGCGTTGGGCTCCGGCCCGCTGCTCAGAAACATGCAGTGGCAGTGCATGTCCAGGCTTGGGATCGGTTCCCCTGAGACGCTCCGGCGCTCAATAGTTTACCCGACGTACAGGTCGGCTGGCAACTGACTGGTGAGAGGGTGACCTGAGCGGGGCGGCCGTCCCTGTGCTTTGTGGGACGTTAAACTTTGGCTTCTAAATTAACCCTCCATTGAGGGAGTTGCTCGTTCGGGTGGTGGGGTCGGGGTCTCCGTAACAAGTCCCTTGATGACTTTAGTGAGACTCCGACTCCAGCAGTCCTACCAGGAACAACTTGAACAAAATTTATAAAAAAAATAAAAAATAATAATAAAAAAGAAGCAGGCGCGTCGCTCACCGCCGTCACGGCGACTTGATGTGCCCGACTGTTCTGCCGGAGGTCGCCACTGTGCCGAAATCTTCGTATTGTTGGAGCCTGGCCGATCCAGCACCTGTCGGTGCATCCGCGAACCCAACGTCTGCTGTGCCCCCACCTCGCTTGCTGCGGGTGCCAACGCGCCGACACTTGCCGCCACGCTCAGATAACAAGATTTCAAATTCCCACTGGTCATTTCTAAACCTTTACAAAAACATTAGTGCTCTCTTAATCCAGCAAGATATCGAACAAAATCCAGTGCCTCGACATTTAGAGAAATTAACAATAGCCCACGTGAACATCAATAGTATAACGGCACCTGGAAAACTACAAGAGCTTCACCAGTTTATCGAATCAAATAACGTAAAAATACTAGCCCTCACGGAGACGAAACTAGACGATCACATAAATCCTTCTCTCTATCGAATTGACGATTTTCATCCTCCACTTTTGAACCATCGTAATAGACACGGAGGAGGGACGGCCATTTATGCTCATAAAACGCTCTCAATGAACCGTTTGAAACTGCTAGAACAAAATGACTCTGAAGAATGGATATGGTGCAAAATTAGTATCAGGGACGTTTCTGTATTATTATGCTGCTCATACTTGCCACCAAATCTAAATTCAGACAGGCTTGAAAACTTTAGAATGCATTTTGAGGAAAGTGTCAACCTATCAAATATGTACCCGTCATCAGCCACAGTTATTCTGGGCGATTTCAATGCTGGAAACAATTACTTGACTGCTGCTGATCTTACAGAAAGCAACGGTATATCACTTTTCGAGAGAAAACTTGCAGACACAGCGGACGCCTTAGGGCTGACTGAGCTCATAAATACCCCCACCAGGACTAACAACACTTGCGCGAACTTAAGAGATCTCATTTTCACAAATAACGACCTATTAGTTACTGAAAGCGGAACATTGTCACCTTTTTCGACATTGGACCATTTCCCCATCTACGTCAAGCTGAACATTGATTTACCCGAAACCTACTTGGTGGAAAAAACCCTTTGGGACTACGACAGGATGGACATCGACCTTTTTGTTCGACTTTTGATGGCGATCGACTGGACATCAATAACGGAAAAGGAAACTCACACCGCAGTAAATGAATTCACTAAAACTCTCCTAACGGCCGCAAAAACAGCAATTCCTACTAAAACAATCAGCCTTAGGCAAAAAGATAAACCCTGGGTTACAAATGAGCTTAGGAAAAATATTCGGAAACGAAATCGTTTATTCAAGAAAGCCAAGCAAACTAACCACGCCCAGGACTGGACACGCTGGAGAATGCAACGCAATTTGGTTACCAAACTCAACAAAACAATGTTTTCGGCACATCTAAAAACACAGTCAAAAAGACTAATAGAGAACAAGCAAAGCCCGTACAAATATCATCAGATCCTAGGAAACATTGTCGGTCGTAGAAAAGAGCATACCTTACCTCCATTAACTGGACCCAGTGGCGAGAGCGTCCAAGATAATGTCAAAAAAGCTACTCTGCTAAACGATTTCTTTGTGTCCCAGACAAACCTTGACATTCCACCGACTAAGTCACCCGCTGAAAATTCCACCAACACCCAGCCAGCACCGACCCTCAACGACATGAATGTACGCGAACAGGAGGTGCTATCTGTACTAAATTCTCTTGACCCAAATAAATCGACCGGCCCCGACGAGCTCCCACCAAAAGTCCTGAAACTCTCTGCAGTAATAATAGCACGACCGTTAACAGAAATTTTCAACAAATCTTTGCAGAGCGGTATATTCCCGGATTCATGGAAGTAGCAAACGTTAAGGCAATATACAAAAACAAAGGGTCACCATCAGACGCCACAAACTACCGTCCAATTTCGCTATTAAGTTGTACCTCCAAAATTTTAGAAAGACTAGTCTTCAACCGTATTTACAAACATCTCACAGATCATCAACTCCTGGTTGAAAAACAAAGTGGATACCGACCAAATCAAAGCACCCAGCTTCAGCTCCTCTACCTGACTCACAACTTATACAAGACGCTTGACAATGGACGTGACTTTACTGCTATATATCTCGACATCTCAAAATATTTTGACAAAATTTGGCACGAAGGACTTCTCTACAAGTGTGAAAAAGAATTTGGCATTTCAGGACAACTTCTAAAATGGTTAAAATCGTATTTGTCAGGACGGAAACAAAGAGTTGTCTTAGACACCAGCTCATCAGCACTGCCACCTCCAACATCACCGCCTACATCACCTCCAACATCACCACCTACAACACTATCTCAATCATCACCTTTAGCATCATCAGGCCTAAAAGACCTCAACGCGGGATGCCCACAGGGATCTGTGCTGGGCCCACTATTGGCAATTATGTATCTAAATGATCTATCAACCAAAACTGAGAACGACACACTCTTTTTCGCAGACGATACATCTCTCTACGCCACTCACACACCCGACGACATAGTTACGACTCAGACATCGCTTCAAAACGATCTGGACAGAATTTACCAGTATGGACAAGAATGGGCTATAACCTATAATTCCGCAAAGACAATTCAACAAACATTCTCACTGAGACGTGAAACTATTCCGCCCAGTCTAAAATTTGGCCAAGACGAAATTTCTAACAACGCCGAGCATAAACACTAAGGGATAATCATATCCAGTGACCTCAGATTCCACGACCACATCAACAACATAATAAAAAATGTGAACCGAGCACTAGGCCCACTTTATGCAATAGCCCCCTACATCCCCAGACCCATTCTTGACCAAATATACACTATTTACGTGCAGCCCTACTTTGACTATTGCGACACAATTATAGACGGACTTATGACTAAGAACGACGTTATGAGATTAGAACGCACTCAAAATCGAGCGGCTAGATTAATAACTGGAACTAGGTTCAGGACCCCAACCTTAAAATTATACCATGAGCTCGGATGGACATCCCTAGCTACTAGAAGGAAAATACACAGGCTAACTGTATACCACAGAATACAAACACCTGATACAAGAGTGCCAACATATGTCAGATCTCTACTCCCTGACTCGCGATTTTCTCAGACGGGTAGAATACTAAGAAATTCCCAAAATTTAACGCAACCAATCAACAGAACGTCTTTATTCAAACAATCATCTATACCCCAAACAACTAAAGAATGGAACGCTCTCCCCGAAAGTTTAAAACATCTTGATCACACCTCATTTAAAAAGGAAATATCAAAACATTTTGGCCTGAACCCGACACCAAAATACTTTTATTTGGGCTCCAAACTTGGAAACATAATTCACACACAGTTGAGGGTCGGAACATCCAAGCTAAATTCGCACATGTTCCAATTACAGCTGATCAATTCTCCAGATTGTCATTGTGGCGAAGCAACTGAAACCACAAAACACTTTGTCCTGGACTGTCCTCTTCATGATTTTGCCCGGCATAGGCTCTTTGCCTCAGTTTCACAGTCATTGGGCTACAGTCTAGACTCCCTTGCACCATCTGCAAAATTACATCTACTCACTCATGGAGTTGGCCTAAGCGCCGGCAGCGAGCAAGATGTGGCGTACGCATTCCAAAACTTCCTTGTGAGCACAGGCAGATTAACAAATTGTGCATGAAATGAATCGGTCCAGTTCGGCACAGTGGCGGCGGCAACATCTAATACCACTATGTCGGGCCCTTGATCCGGGCGAGGTTCACTGGCCAATGAATAGATAATTGTCGACATGTAAGTGTGTATGTGTCTGTGAGTGTCAGTGTGTGTGTGTGTGTGTCATCGAGTGAATGCATATTGAGTGTACACGGGAACGTGCTGGGAGAGGCGTCTCGACTTACGTCGTCAACCACTTTTGCGCCAATCCTATATGCCATAATGCTCTGTCTTTATTTTGTATGTGAACCAATAAACTAACCCAATAAACTCTCAGCATTCGCATTATACCTAATTCGGTGGAATTGAGGCAGTTCACTTCACAAGTAGTGTCAAACATTGAAAGGGCGAATCCTAGTGAAAGAAATTCTTTGTTGGTAGATGCTGATTTTTCAGGCGAAAATTTCCGTACTGACCGAAACAATAAAACTTGTTAAGACTTTTGATACGAGGATGGGAGAGGACAATGACAATAATGAAACATCAAGCAAAACGTTACTTAGATTCTTTCGAGTGGTGACAGGTTTTTAACGGCTGTTTTTTATTAAGTTCAAAATGTTCAAAACCTATTTGGGCGGTCTTTATAGCTCGGCACACGTCAGTGGAAACGGTAGCAGAATGCTCTCTAAATAAAGCAGAAGTGGTTTGTTGGGTGGATTTTAATGAGCGGTACCATGCAGGGCTATAAACTTATACAGATATTAAACTTATAACAGATATTAGATATATAAACTTATATATATTTGAGGCTGTCCTGGTACATTCACAGCTTGTTGCAGGGGAGAGCCAATGGGGCTGAGAGTCCTAGAAAACAGTGTCTTTTCTTGGGAATTCGGAAAAAGTCGTGGGTTTTGCAGATATAAGTGCCTTTCTTCACGTCCAGCCCCTGGATCTACCAGTAACTCCAACAGAGACCCCATTTCAAACCCAGTTATACATATATAGCACAGTCCCCACAAGGAAACTAGACATTCGATCGCCCATGATGTCTACAATTATGCCGCTGCAGCGGCATAATGCATAATATATGTAATGCATATATATATATATATATATACAATGCATAATGCATAATTTATGCAGCTGCAGCGCGCTGCTAAAACTGAACCTGCAATACTCGTTACGTTACCTGCACGTCAGTGAAGCAAAAGCTCCCCATCAGGGAATCGAACCCTGGTCTCCAGCGTGACAGGCGGGGATACTCACCACTATACTAACGAGGAGTCGAGTGAAGCCGCCATAAGTTACCAACTCGCCTTAACAGAAAACATTGCATGGTTCTTCAGCATAAAAATATTACCGTTATGCCCAAACACGTCGCAGCAGCGAGACTTCATTCGAAAGCAAGTTTTCCTCATCGGAGCTGCAGTCTAGGAAGCGCACCTGGTGCCTGGTGGATCTACACCGGGTTTTATAGGAGTGGAGCTCAAAATCACGAGTTTTTATTTTAGGAAATCTTGTAAAATTAGGATGGCGGGCAAATTATTTTTTCCCATCTGCCTCCACCCCTGGATCCATTACGTTAAGGGCTTCGATCTACCCCTCCCCCTGGATCCGCCACTGGCCAGAGCTACGTCTGTCCACATCATTCCATCTGCATACCACATCAGTCCATCAGCATATCCGGTCATGAGGACTAATGGTGCACTAACCGGTGTCACCGCTGTTTTTGAAACTCCCGCAGTAGAAACATAGTCATCGGAAGATAAAAAAATCTTATTAATTTTTTAGCAGACGAAAAACATTAGGCTTTACTAAAAACATTGTGTTCAACTTGTTGACGGTGCTATGACAATAATTTCATTTGGTAGCTATAGATTCCTAATGGGGGTTCATAGACGCAAAAAACTCAAACGCATGATAGTGCCTGAGAAATAAACTCATCATCGGCACAGCTGCAGGGGCCAGGGAAGGGACAATAAACACTTTTGAGCAGTGTGTTTTTATAGTGGATATTATGACAATTAGACATTATGGTGATAGTCTGAAACCAATATTGGATCTAGCGACAGCGCATTCAATGACGTACAGTGCATAGAAAATATTCAAAACAATTAAGCACACCCAGTGAAACTCGGGGCCGGCCACGTTTCCATTTCCACAAAACTGCGCCCACTGAAAGTACAAAGTAAAGCCGCCTGCTGGCTCTCGAGATAGCCATCGAACCAAAGGGTATCAATGCTGTATCGAGCGAGCTTTTTGAGCCATTCGGAATATAGAACCACGTCAAACCATTTTGAAAGTTACAAGAGCACAGTATTGGAAATTTCGCCTCGATTCAAGGCACGCAAAGTAGGATCAGTAATCGCACGGAGCATTGTCTCAGCATAATGTAGTTTGTTAACCGTGTTGCGCGTTCGAAAACAATACATTTTGTTTCAATTATTTTTTTAGCGCCATTACAATCCGTTCAGTGAGTTTGTTTATTGCCGGCAAGATTGAAACTGACCGAGTATTAGCTGGTTCCATAACGATCTTGCCCTTGGGATGGGTGTAAAAAATGCAGCCTTCCCTTAATTTGGAACACGACCACAAGCTAGGCTGAAATCCGTGGCATCCAGCAGCCCGTAGGAAAATAATTTCCAACTATTTGATGAATTTATCCAAATCCTTTATTTTCCATTTACCCCTTTGATAAATTTATATTTCTGTGGAGGTATTTTCCAGAACTTCGGTGCCCCCCATTTCTATATCAGCAATTCACACCACCGGGTATAAAGGGGAACTACGCAGTGCACAGGGGTGGCTGTGCTGGCAAACTCGTAGCTCAAACCAGGAAAACTGATGTTGTCAAATTGAGGCTCGCTGCCGTGACCTCCGCGTGTACAACTGGACGCAGCTTCACGCCGTCAGTCATGCAATGGAAGCTGTTTGAACATAACTGATGTTAGGGTATAGGTAATTTTCCGGTCCGTTTGCCGGATCCTCGTTAGTATAGTGGTCAGTATCCCCGCCTGTCACGCGGGAGACCAGGGTTCGATTCTCTGACGGGGAGCTTTTAACCCATGGGCTTACGCGATAACTCTCAATAAATACTGTCCCGGGGCTATTTTTTTTCCCACTACCCATTGATTAGGTAGGCAGGAGTGGCCTTCCTTACCCGTGCGACCCAATAACTAAGGCTCCATAGGATTAGACAGTTAGGTATTATTACATTGTTAACGGGTCGCACCACTCCCCGCTCCAACTTTTTATATTTTCCATGCCTAGGTTACATACATTGTTTAGAATATTTCCCCGTGCGCCCCCGAAAAGAATAGTAACACTAGTAACATTCAGGGAGTGCACGGGTACTACAGAGAGGGTATTAGTGGGTTAGTTATTAATAGGTAAAAATTAATAGGTATTTAAGGCTATAATTTAGATACACTAGATTTCCTATCGACGATAAGAGCACACGGTCAGCTGACCACTTTATTCGGCTGACCACTTTAACTGTAATCTGTTTTATAATATTTCTAGGGTCCTAGGTCACTCCCACTACACCCTGAAACCATAGTATATATATTGCACCCCATAAAACATACAAGCAGTACAAAAAAATAAAAGACAGGCCACGCACTCATGGGCGCCCCCGGCGCGGAGCTCCTAAATTACGCCGGGGACGCCGCCGTAGAACGGGCAGTTAAAAAGGCACTATTATGATGGCGATAAAAACTACATACGTCCACAGTCATATCTCATGCGCACGCCCGACATTCATCAGCGGACCCGACACCAGCGCCACCCGACGGCCCACCGACGCTAGCGCCGCCCGTCGGCCCATCGACGCACGCGCCGCGCGGCGGCCCACCGGCACCAGCGCCGCCCGGCGGTCCAACGACATCAGCGCCGCCCGGCAGCCGACTACCGCGCGCGCCCAGCCTAGCAACCGACGGGAATGGAGGCGGGGCGCCCTTGGACCCCTGTAGGGAGGTCGGAGGCGAGTCCGGCGCGTCTCGTCGGGCGCCCCGCCTCGCCAGCAGGGCGAGCCGACTGCCGGAGTCCCTGTCCCCTGCAAGAGAGATTTGAAGTCATGAGGGAGGGATGGAAGGGAGTTTTAATACAATTTGATACCATTGGTTAGTCGATGCCTGGGATGAGTTAGTAATGTCTGCGGTTCAGTTGTTGGGGAAAAGGTATGGGCAAGAGCAGGTGCCGGAGGCGTGCCTGTGCGTTCACCTAACTGAGGCCTAAGCTGATAATTTAAATGCCACAGATAATTAAGTAGATGTTTGTATTTTCCCGGCTCTCCTATTTAAGCTCGCGCGACCAGATTATTTGGGTATAATAGGCATGACTAATTCTAGATCCGGTGTACGTATTTAACATAGAAGTACCATTTTGATAGTCTTTTTCTGCTTCCCAGCTAGAATAATACTGAAAAAACTAGCTTGTATATTGCAAAGAAGACTGATCTGGTTTTAAGCTTAACACATTAAGGAAAAAAAGTTGCAACCCCAACTTTCAGCTGAGTAGGTAAATATTCATGGGTCTTAGGAAGCTAATAGGTGTCTAAATATAGTTTAGTAATGACCGTTCTGAAAAAACACTTGCCTAATGGCACGTCATTCAGGTTACGAATTTTTGTGGCTATAACTGTGTTCCATGCCCTAGGAGCAGATATAAAAAACGAAAGTTTCCTATACATTGTTGCGGCAAATGGTATCTGGAAATGTTGTACATGTCTTATATGACGCACTCTTGGAATTTGGTCTATTTGTTGGAGTCTTTCTGAAATTGGGCCAGGAAGTGTATTTCCAAGAAAGCTATGAAGAATGTTGAGTTTTGACACTTCAATGAGATCTAGTAATTTTAGGATTTTGTATTTCTTAAATAAAGGACCTGTATGTGCCAAATAATCAGCCTTGTCTATTATGCGGATTATTTTCTTCTGCAAAATGATTAGTTTGTTTAATTTGTAAGGGTACGTGCTTCCCCACACAGGAAGGCAATAATTTAGAAATGGTAATATCAGGGAATTGTACAGGAGGAGAGTATGAGTTGAACTCAGGATATATTGACACCGGCGTATTAAGCCTATATTCCTAGATATCGTATTTTCAACGTTTTTAATGTGGTCCGTCCACCTCAGATCCTCACTTATAACAACACCCAGGTATTTGGTAGATAATTTGCGCTGCAAGGTATCACCGTTTATTTCAATTTTGAGGTTTGTTTTTGGGGTGGTGGAAAAGAGCTGATAACAAGACTTTTTAACGTTAAGTGACAACCGATTTCCACAGAGCCATGTTGAAATTTCAGAGAGACTGGTGTGTATATTTCGTTCAAGATTTTCCAAATTATCAGCGGAGTAAAAGAGGGCCGTGTCGTCTGCAAACAGGTAGAATTTTGGTGTTAGTGAGCTTTTGTGAATGTCATTGACATACAATAAGAACAGAACTGGGCCTAATACGCTTCCCTGTGGTACACCAGTGTTCATTTGCAAACTACCTGAGAGGATCCCATTAAATTTCACATACTGAATGCGATTAGCCAGATATGATCGAAAAAAATTGTGAGGTGTTCCGCGGATTCCATAGAAGTTTAATTTGGACAAGAGAATTTGGTGATTTACAGTGTCAAATGCCTTGCTCAGGTCTAGATATATGGCTGCTGAAATTTTTTTGGAGCTCATGGCGGAGGTGATGTCATCATAAAGAAGTGTTAAAGGCATAAACGTGCTATGACCCTTTCGAAAGCCAAATTGATTTTTATAGATGATGTTCATTTCATTGAGATATTCTATAATTTGACAAAACACAATTTTTTCAAACACTTTTGCCAATATTGGGAGTATAGAGATTGGTCGATAGTTTGTGAAAGATTGTTTTTCACCAGATTTGAAGATTGGAACAACAAGCGCAATTTTGAATTCATCAGGAAATATTCCCTGCAGGAGACAAAGATTAAAGAGGTGAGCTAGATGACAAGATATAGTAGAGCTTATTGATTTCAGAATTTTTGCACTCACCCCATCATATCCACCCCCTTTGTTGCCAATAGAAGCGATAATCTGCTGGACAATTCTGGTATTCACCATTTGGAACTCAAACTGTGTATCAGGCACGTTTACACCTAGGTATCTAAGCGGATCTGAGGTGGACGGGGGAGTTCTGAGTCAAGATTTGTCCCTATGGTTGAGAAAAAATTATTAAAGCAATTTCCTATTTCTTTTGGATCATTTATTGTATGATTGTTTTGCTTAAACATCTCAGGAAGGTCTCTCTTTTGTTTGTTTTTATGAGTCAGCTTCAGTAAGGTCTCCCAAAGTTTCTTCGGGTCATCTTTCTCTTCCTCTAACTTTCTCTGGTAGTATAACTTTTTGGCATTCCTTATAACAGTTGTGAGGACATTTTTGTATCTCTTATATAGTAATTCATCTGCTTTTGCTTTTGAGTGAATGTATTTCTTATAAAGGTCTGCTTTCTTATTAATGCATTTTAGAAGGCCATGAGAAATCCATGGCCGAATAGGAACTGTTTTGCGTGTGGTTTTCTGAATTGATAAGTTACTAATCTCTTCCTTTAGGGTTGTCTGAATTATGCCAGCTGCCATTTTTGGATCATTAATGTTTGAGAAATTATGAAGTCGGCGAGAGAGATTTTGCTTAAGGATATCAATTTTTCTGAAGTCAAAAAGACCTAAATGGTTTCTGACTAGGTTGTGATACTTTAAATGAAGAATTCACCTGAATACTAATTGGGAGGTGGTCACTCACATCTGCAATCAAAATTGAAGATGAATTAACAAGAGAAATATCGTTACAGAAAATGTTATCTATCAATGTTTGGGACTCAGGAGTAATCCTAGTTGGCAGAGATATGCAGGGGTAAAAGTTTTGAGAAGACAGCAGTTGTAGGAAGTAAGAATTTGGATCACTGCAGCCGCTTTTAAGTATATCAAAATTAAAGTCCCCTCCAATGATACAAAATTTGTGTTCGTCAGTAATTTTTTCAACTGACCTTTCCAGGTAGTCAAGAAAGATGCCCGATGGGTAAGATGGAGACCTATACATAGACCCAACAATGAATTTGAACGGAAATATATTGAAAGTTTCAAGAAAGATTGATTGGTGTTGAAGCAATCTCGACTCCAGATCACATCTCCTCCTGTAGGATATGTGTTTATTAATGTAAATACCTGCCCCCTTGCCCTTATATTCATTAGGTGTTGAAATTTCAAAGTTAAATCCAGGAATGTGGTAGGAGTTGTTTAGTTCAGGAGCCAGCCACAATTCGGTTACCAATATTATAAGGGGGTGATGTTTAAACTCTGATATAAAGGTTTGTAATGAATCAAAGTTTTTTGGAAGTGACCTTATATTAATGTGAAGAATGGGAATTATTTGTTTTTGCACACTTGACACATTATATTCAGCTATAGACTGGTATGAACAATTTGTATGAAGGTCTTCAAGTTTGCTAAACTGGACATCTTTGCCATCACCATGACAGGCAAAGTCAGTAGTTAATCTTCTTGTGATATTATTGTTTGGAAGGAACTGAATGATAATAATCTAGAAGAACTTGTACACGAAAAAAGGATTGTAACCTAGTGAGTTCAAAAAAGCAAATGACGACAACAAATATGTGCTGAGAAAAGAGAATGTACGCAGGGACTATATACATTTAAGGTGGACCAACTAAGAACTCAAGTACCCAAGATCTAACCTTTTTAAAGTTACAGTGGTTCATATATTAATGTATAAAAGCAAAATATGGAGAAGAGAAGTGAGATACGGATTAGCTGCACTCACAAGAAAAAAATTAATAATGTAAAATGTTTGAACATGATTTTACCCAAAGTTGAATTTGTGCCAAAGACCTGAAGGCAAAGAAATCTGTTCGTGATTGATATCAAACATCGTTAGTGGTGCCTGTCAGTGTCATCGGTGAAGCCGGGCGACCGGCAGTCAGTCCCCCAGGAGTGAACCCAGGAGGCGGCAAGTGAAGGGGCGGGGAAAAGCTCCGAACATGGGAGGATGGCGGGCGACATGGGACGTCCACCCGCTGGGGCCGAGAGTCACACTCACGCTCGTCACCATCATCCCCTGAGGGACATCCCGGTGACAACCCGATAGCTTACCCGGGCCCATACCACCAACCACCCCCACATCATGCCCATGACCCTCTGATGGTGCAGAAGTACCAGAGATGTTGTATGACACATCTCTAAAGTTACAGTTGTATGACACCCTACTTCAGCAGGCTCTCCGAGTACTAAATATTTATTTTTTTCTCACGTCATATGAAATCAATACCCAGAATGCCCCAAAGATTGTGCATTCAACGTGTGATGTAGAGATTTTCCATCAAACAACTAAAAACCATTGGTGGAGACTGCGCCCGGTTAGCTCAGTCGGTAGAGCATGGGACTCTTAATCCCAGGGTCGTGGGTTCGAGCCCCACATTGGGCGAATGCTTTTTTCTAGTAACATGCAAGTGAAAACGGTCTGAGCTAGCCAGTTCTGCACAGCTTATTGGCGGTCGAGTATGCCTATAGATATGTCACAGCCCGTTTGAAAAATCATTACTTTTACATGCGAATCCGTCCTAGTGCATATGTATACGTCTTCTGGTAAGCCAAGATTCTCTCATTAGTGTTAGTACCAGTGGCAGATCCAGGACTTAATTTAGGTGGGGGGCGGGGCTAGGGAATTCCGTCCTTCCCCAGTATTGTCTCAAATCAACTCCGACTATGCATTTACTGTAAGCACTTTTACTTCCCGGCGAGGGGGGTTTAGCCCCGTAGCCTCCCCCTTTGTATCCGCCTCTGATTCATTTAAATGTATCCGTCCAAGTACTCAAATATATGCTCTACTACTATTCGAAACGTTCTAGTACTGGATCTACGCTCTAGTACTAATTGAAATGGCTTAATACTGGATCAGAAGCTCAAGTACTGATTGTCACGTCCTAGTACTGGTACATACGTTGTCGTATTGATGCGCTCTTGGTGGCAGGGCACTCTTCCTTACCCTATACAGAGATATGTGACTCTAAATAAACCTCCCGCCGATACGGAGCGTCGGTACTGACTCGGGTAACACCGACCAACTGGAGCGCGGAGCCAAAGCGGGACTGTGGAGTCAGAGTCGGAGTCAATTTTTCAGTCCGAAGTGGAAGTCGAAGTCGACTCGAATTAAGTGCTGCCAAACACCGCAGCAATGAGCGAAAGTGTACGGATTTAGCGTCAAAGCACGTGTTTCAGCTTTTGAATGTTTTCTCGATTAATACAGGAATATGGGCAAGATCTCGACGCCCAGTCTTTCTTGCATAGCTAGAAACAGCAAGGGCCAGAGCTGGCTAGCTAGCTCTAGCTCAAGTGAAGATCCGACCCCCCCCTCTTCTGCTTTAGACGTCCTTGGCCTAACGCGAAGCAGTGTCTTCTAGGTTTGCACATATTTGGGTGATTTCTTTGCACATAACGCCTTATAAAAAAGCTCTTAAGTAAGTAAGTAAGGGTAATTTCTTTGAACTTTTATTTCCTCTCCCAACCTCTTGGGTCCCTACGGGTCAGAATAATTTTTCTTCCCGCCCTTTTTTTGTGAGTGTAGTTATAATACCTTTATGGTTTCATGTGCCTAGTGAAATTAAGCTTGTAGGCTTTGCTATTCCTGGACCTTGTAGGCATCGTAACTGGTCCGACACATCTAATTCATCATCTGAAAGCAATTGTCTCGTTTGATCATTGGATGGTTTTATATTTATATGACGGTATTTTCCAAAATTACGGTGCCCTGGATTCGATATCGGCAATTCACATTACCCGCTATGAAGGGAAACTGCACAGGAGGGAGGGGGGTTGTGGTGGCTGTGTTGGCAAACACGTAGCTCAAACCAAGAAAGCTTACATTCTAAATTGAGCCTTGCTGCTGTGACACCTGCGTGTACAACCAGACGTATTTTGTATACCTTCAATCAGCGGCGGATACAGGGAGAGGAGCTGGGGGGCTCAAACCCCCCGAAATGTCCGCGTGCCTACAGTGCCGAGCGCTACAGCCCCCTACCCAAATAGCGTCCTGGGTCGGCCGCTGCCGCCACTCATGTCACGAAAGTTGTTTGAGGACAACTGGTGTTGGCTATTGCTAGCTCTCCTTGTAATCCAAGGCGTCTTCCTATAAGGAGCATGCACGATAAAGGGAACAAAAGCGGCTTTCCAGTGTTAAAGTGGGAGCCTCATATCGGTGGCTGGAGGTTTAGAGTTGGACCGCTTGAGGCTCACGCGAGCTTTTTCCCTTTTTAGTCATCGGTAAAAATGAATAAATATCAGGAGCTTGATTGAAAGTGGTCAGTCGACCACCTCAAATCATACACCTATCGTCGAGATGAAATATAGTATATCGAAATGACTATCCTAAAATAGCCCCGATACAGTTTTGAGTTGTTAAGATGTTCCCTGGCCTCTCCCCTCGAATCCGGAAATGTAAAAAACACTGAAGATTATATATTCGGGCACAGCCCTTCATCAGAATCGTGGAGTAAATATCAATAATTCTCAGTCCTAGTATAGCCAGACCTCGAATTGAGCTTCACACAAAAACTTTTTGTGGATGGTGCCAATACTCCATCCAAAAACGTTTTGTGTGAAGCTCAATTCGAGGTCTGGCTATACTAGGACTGAGAATTATTGATATTTACTCCACGATTCTGATGAAGGGCTGTGCCCGAATATATAATCTTCAGTGTTTTTTACATTTCCGGATGCGAGGGAGAGGCCAGGGAACATCTTAACAACTCATCATCATGCTCCTCGCCGCAGCACTTCAAAACTTATCAACGTTTGAATCCGATACGGTTTTATTGAGAGTTATCACGTAAGCCAGTGGGTCAAGAGCTCCCCGTCAGGGAATCGAACCCTGGTCCCCTGCGTGACAGCCGGGTTTATCCACCACTATGCTAACGAGAACGCGCCAGTAGACCCGAAGACCTACAAATAACCCAACACCAGTTGTCTTCAGACAGATCCCATTGCATGACCGACGGCATAAAAAATAATTCCGGTTATACACGCAGACGTTACAACAGGGAGGCTCAATTTGGGAACACAAGTTTTCCGGGTCGGGTTCGCGGGCTAACCAACACCGCCCCCGCAGCTCTCCCCCTCTGCAGTTCCCTTCATACCCGGTAATGTGAAAATATAGAAACTGGGGGCACCGTAATTTTGGAAAATACCGCCAGAGGAATATAAAACTATCTAATGATCAAATGAGTTCATGGAATACAGATGACGTAGAAAAATGCCTCTGACTTCCCAAATGATTAAATCGTGAACAATAAGAATACCAAGAGCTAACCCAATTTTTCACCACGAGTTCTTCTCTAACACGCGCAGTGGAGGGAATCCTAAAGTGTTCCCCAGCCCCCCCCCAACTTTTTCCGTGGTAGCCGGAGAAACATTCACCGCTGGAAACTGCTGCTCGGCCACATTTCAGAGAATTCATGGCGCGTCGATTGTTGAAGAAGTTTGGAAAATCGGTCACTAATATTCTAGCTGGTAGGCTTTCGAAGCAAGACCTATAATTTGAGACCATCGCAATCGTTCGGTAGCACCAGTTTGCATAGACTGTAGGCTAAGTGGTTACGTCATAACGTCATATAACCAGTTAATGTGTCAATATCAACTCATATGGAGGTCAAGGTCAAAGGTCAAGTCAAGGTCATCGACCCCAGCATTCCGGTCGGATGGCATTATACAGTATGACGTATGTTATGGCTTCACAGTTAAAGCTACTCTAGTTCAAGTTCAAGGTCAAAGCTCTTCTTAAAAAAACCCTCATTTCCCACCCAAAGGCTGCTATAGTAACAGCTATATCCTACATTATTGAGAACATGTTGTTTTGTTACGTCATAGGTCATTGACCTTGAATGACCTTGACAGAAAAAATTTATGCAAGCATAGTGTGGGACCCGCCCTCTATGACTTTAGCCTCCTTGAGGTGCATTCCCGGATTTTTTCGCATAATCACGGCATTTTCCAACGGGTCCCCAGCACGACCCAGATTTGACCTTTACAACCTCGTTTGACCTTGAAGATACTGACCTAGGTCAATGAGCCTTTTTATGGGCTAGATCACCATCGGCTCCACACCCCCCAACCGGTGTTTTTACTGCTCTCTTGGTTTCTGAGATCTAAGGAGGGAGCACTTTAGGACTCCTCCACTGCGCGTTGACGCCAGACCCCTCTCCACTGGGCGTGTTAAGGCGAGATTTCGATCATTGTGCTTTTGGGCCTTTCAAAATAATTTGACGTCGTTTCACATTCCAAATTACTCGAAAAATTCGCTGTCTACGGCATTGATAGGGTTTAGTTCCGCAGCTATCTTGAGGGTCATACACAGCAGGTGCAGCTGCGTGGAAATTGGACCGGCGCCGATCGCGGAGCAGGCGGCAGCTGCCCAGTAGGGGGTGCCTGTCCAACCAGCTACGTCGCAGAGCTGGGGCTCTAAGTCTGTCTAGCACCTAGGGGGAGAACATTGAAATTGTTCGAGGGGGTACGCTCAGTTGTATTGTGTATTTTCTATACACCATCCGCCATTGAATGCACTGTTACTGGATCCAGTAATGGTTTCAGACGATCGCCATAATGTCCAATTGTCATAATATCCACTATATAAAATCCGCTGGTCAAAAGTGTTTATTGTTCATTCCCTGTTCTGAAGCTGTGCCAAAGATGGGTTTATTTCTCACGCACAATAATGCGTTAGCGTTTTTTGCGTCTGTAAGCCCCCATTAGGAATCTATCGATCCCATTTGGAATCAAGGTCATAACTTTGGCAAGAACTTGAACACAATCTACTAAAAAAACCTCCTTTTTTTTGTTTGCTGATATATCAATAAACTTGTATGATCTTCAGATGACTATATTTCTGCTGCGGCAATTTCCAAAACAGCGGTGACACCGGTTGGTGCACCCCAGTCAACACAACTAGGCATGCAGATGGGCTGATGTGGTATGCAGATGGACTGATGGGGCAACTGTGGCGCTGGTCAGGGGCGGACCCAGGGGGGTAGATGGGAATAAAACATTTTCTCTCCACCCTCATTTTGAAAGATTTTCTAAAAAAAGTGCACTTACTTGAGCTCCGCTGCCTTTAAAAATTGGTGTGTATATCCACCACGTGCGCTTGCAAGCCTGCAGCTCCGATGAGGAAAATTTTCTTTAGAATTAAGCCTGGCCGCTCAGATGTTTTCGGGCATGACGGTAATACTCGTATGCTGAAGAACCATACAATGTTTTCCGTTAACATGTCTTGGTAACTTATCGCGCGGTTACTCGACTCCTCGTTAGTATAGTGGTGAGTATCCCCGCCTGTCACCCGGGAGACCAGGGTTCGATTCCCTGACGGGGAGCTTTTGAATTAGTCGTCATGTATGGGTCTTGAAAAGTCAACACACGAGCTTTTTTGGTTCACATATATATATATATATATATATATATATATATATGTATATATATATATATATATATATATATATATATATATATATATATATATATATATATATATATATATACGTTGTTCAAACTAAAGGAAAACAGGTGAAGAAAAATCTACTTATCTTAACGACGTAGGAAAGTGAAAATACCACTTCTACCAAACAGGATTAAACCAGTAACGATTTTGCGTGACCCCTCAATATTCACGGATTTCGTTGAAAGCTTACAATGAGGATATAAATGGACCAAAGCTTCCGATGAAAAGTGTCTATGAATAAATTTCAGAAATCAGTTACATCTGTGCATCGCTAAAGCCCAGCCCTCCGATGCATGTTCGGGGGCGCAGTATAGCTGCAGGCTCCACACTGCGGTGCAGTATATCTCCCGGCTCGACACAGCGGTGCAGTATATCTCCCGGCTCGACACAGCGGTGCAGTATATCTCCTCGCTCGACATTGCGGTGCAGTATATCTCCCGGCTCGACATTACGGTGCGGTATATCTCCCGGCTAAAGATTGCGGTGCAGTATATCTCCCGGCTCGACACAGCGGTGCAGTATAATCTCCCGTCTCGACATTGCGGTGCAGGATAGCTTCAGGCCGGACACTATGGCGCAGCATAGCTGCAGGCTCGACTCAGTGGAGCGGAAAATCAGCAGGCGTTGCGCGCACTTTCTCCTACACCGAATGAAGATACTCTGTATAGATGTCCTAGCTCTTTGCATGGTACTTGTGACAGGAGGTATCTTTATTTTTCTGACAGCACATGATATATAATAGCTGTTTATATATATATATATATATATATATATATATATATATATATATATGGGCGCTGCCGCATCAGGAATTTAGCCGGATCAAACAAATACTAACCAACAATCACTACAAGACTAGCGACATCGACGAACAGATCAGAAGACTCCGCACACAGCCACTTCACACCACCCGAGAAGACAGGCACCAACAAACGGCTACTTCTCAACTACTAATCCAGCATGACCACAACCTACAATACCGAAGAAAAAGTCATCCGAAACATCGTGTACAACAACTGTTCACCAACCAAGAGCGAGGAAAATCTCCATCTCATCATTTATTACAAAAGTCCTAAAGTAGCTAATCTGGTAATGAAGAACAACCAAGAAAAGACTACCAAACTCACAGCGACCAACGTAGTCTACGAGTTTAAATGCCCGATCGGTGACTGCGCGCGCCGCGACAACTCAGCTTACGCTGGCCACACAACTACAACCCTATCTAGACGGATAACCATGCACCTACAGGACGGAGCCCCTCTGAAGCATGTCTATCAAAACCACAACATGAAGTTAACGAGGAAAATACTAGGGGAGAATACTACAATTATAGCCAGATGTAGTGATGCGCGTAGGCTGTAAGTAATGGAAGCTGTTTACATCAGGGACAGGGACTCCATCATTAACAAGCAGCTCAACATGAGGGGTACCCTGTACCTCTATGATGGCCGGCCACTCGCGCCCCGGGTGTAGAGTGAGGAATGTTAAATGTTAGATGTGAGGAATGTTATATCCATATGTAGTGTTATGATTATACGGTGACATAAGGTATCGTGTAACTAATCACTTAATTCCATTAATAATTATATCTTTGCATTTTTCACATCAAAACAGGGGTACAAGTGCCATTGATGCTCGTTTTTTATTCAACAGTATTCCAAACTATCGCAGTTTACTCTTCGTGCAATATTTGAAATCGAACGATCGCGCCGCCATGAATAGGATAGATTATATATATTTTTAATGTAATGCTTGATGATGAGTGTCAACTCGAAACGTTGCAAGCCAATACATTGAATAATATCCTCCAGAATTTGTCAAAAGATCATCGTAAAATAATAAGAGACATCGGAAAGCTGACAAGAACACAAATCAAAGCGAACTTTGCGGTCATTTTTACATCGAAATGTGAACAAGAAAACTTACTCCCTAATGTCACGAACATATATATATATATATATATATATATATATATATATATGTATGTATGTATGTATATATATATATAAATTATATATATATATATATATATATATATAATAGCTGATAATAGCACATGATATGACGGCACACACAATAGGTGTTGGTTTGTCGGTAAGTCTCAAGGGTTATTTGTTAAACTTTTGTTTTTATGTAGGCTTTTTTCAACAGCAAACAACAACCCGATTACGCATGTGTAGCCCGGTTAGCTCAGTCGGTAGAGCATGGGACTCTTAATCCCAGGGTCGTGGGTTCGAGCCCCACATTGGGCGAGGCTGTGTTTTGTTGGTATGTATCCGCTTTAAAAACATTACGAAATAGGAATTTCAGCGTATATTTATGTCAGGTCAATATTGAGGTCAGCATAGGTCAAATAAGGTCCCATAGGCTTACAACAGGGCAGTGCACGTTTCCCCCTCTAGATTTTTACTCAGCACAGCTAGAGAAAATATTCATGCATCATTGGTTTCCTCTCATCGTGGCAAATCAAATGATGTATAATATGACCTTGCTAGGTCAAATCGTAAGAATGACCTGACATTGAGCTAGGTCAAGGTCACAGGGCGACCTGGTATGGTCATGTTGCATATCAATCGACTCCCCGTGACAATACAAGCACAATGCAAGCAAAATGGGACCTTTATCTTAATTCAGTGAGAAGTTATTGACAGAACAATCACTGTATGCTCCTGTTACCTGACATGATCTTTGAGAGATCAGATGCTCAAAAGCTCAACTTAATGGTCAAGACCGTGATACGAGGACACCGTTTGAGAATGTTCAGCGTTATCTATCCCGTATTTACCAAAAACGAGCCCTTTGTATTTTCTCCATACCTACTCTTATAATGGGTGACCAAAAATTGACCCCACCTTAGGTCAACAATATCAAAAAGTCCGAGATAGTAGATTTGTAGACCCTAATAACCTCATCATATTGTGAGAGTTTCAAAGTGATCGGTTGCCTGATGCTCCTTGGGCGCCGCTTCAAACTCGTAAATTTAGGTTTTGAGGTTGGGTCGCTTGACCTTAGATAGCTCCTTGATCTGACATGACCTGACCTAAAAAATTTGGTAAGATGCGTAAAATTGATCAGGGATAAGGTACTGTACGTTTCGTTGTTCTGTATCTCTTTGAGTTTGCATTATTTGGGGGAAAACCAGGAGGGGGCGAATTTTGCACCCCACAGCGGGGCGCGTGTTTAAGTAAAGACTTAGCACACGTGACTTGACATTTATTCCCAACTATATTTCCTTTTAAATATCCGTTGTTACTATTCTTATCTTCGTTCAGGACAAACCAGGTACTGTGGGAAATATGGAGACAAGGGGACAGCTACCCGTAAGATGCTCCAAATACCCCCATTGGCTCCGTACACAAGGCTGGCCGGGAATACTCTGGCAAAAGCCATGTAATTTGTAGCCCTTCTATCTGCTTGAGTGGTAGTGCGGTCGGCTGATACAGTCTGTCCCATGACTCTTTCCTTTCCCACCAATGTCCCAATTCTGAGCAAGTGAAGTCGTGTTTAATGTTTTCCGTTAAGACACATTGGTAGCCTACCGCGTCTCCGACCGACTCCTCGTTTGTATAGTGGTGAGTATCCCCGCCTGTCACGCGGGAGACCAGGGTTCGATTCCCTGACGGGGAGGTTTTGAATCAGTCGTTGTATGGGTCTTGAAAAGCCAACACACGAGCTCTTGGGTTCATATGCATATATGGGCGCTGCCGCATCAGGAATTTAGCCGGATCAAACAACTACTAGCCAACAATCACTACAAGACTAGCGACATCGACGAACAGATCAGAAGACTCCGCACACAGCCACTTCACACCACCCGAGAAGACAGGCACCAACAAACGACTACTTCTCTACTACAAATCCAGCATGACCACAACCTACAAGACCGAAGAAAAAGTCATCCGAAACATCGTGTGCAACAACTCTTCAGCAACCAAGAGCAAGGAAAATCTCCATCTCATCATTTATTACAAAAGTCATAAAGTAGCTAGTCTGGTAATGAAGAACAACCAAGAAAAACTACCAAGCTCACAGCGACCAACGTAATCTACGAGTTTAAATGCCCGATCGGTGACTGCGCGCGCCGGAACAACGCAGCTTACGCTGGCAACACAACTACAACCCTATCTAGACGGATAACCATGCACCTACAGGACGGAGCCCCTCTGAAGCATGTCTATCAAAACCGCAACATGAAGTTAACGAGGAAAATACTAGAGAATACTACAAATATCGCCAGATGTAGTGATGCGCGTAGGCGGAAAGTAATGGAAGCTGTTTACATCAGGGACAGGGACTCCATCATTAACAAGGAGCTCAACATGAGGGGTACCCTGTACCTCTATGATGGCCGGCCACTTGCGCCCCGGGTGTAGAGTGAGGAATGTTAAATGTTAGGTGTGAGGAATGTTATGTCCATATATAGTGTTATGATTATACGGTGACATAAGGTATCGTGTAACAAATCACTTAATTCCATTGATAATTATATCTTTGCATTTTTCACATCAAAACGGGGGTACAAGTGCAATTGATGCTCGTTTTTTATTCAACTGTATTCCAAACTATCGCAGTTTACTTTTCGTGTCATATTTGAAATCGAACGATCGCGCCGCGATGAATAGGATAGATTATATATATTTTTTATGTAATGCCTGATGATGAGTGTCAACTCGAAACGTTGCAAGCCAATACATTGAATAATATCCTCCAGAATTTATCACAAGATCATCGTAAAATAATAAGAGACATTGGAAAGCTGACAAGAAAACAAATCAAAGCGAACTTTGCGGTCATTTTTACATCGAAATGTGAACAAGAAAACTTACTCCCTAATTTCATGAATATATATATATATATATATATATATATATATATATATAATAGCTGGTGATAGCACATGATATAACGGCACACACAATAGCTGTTGGCTTGTCGGTAAGTCTCAAGGGTTATTTGTTAAATTTTTGTTTTTATGTAGGCTTTTTTCAACAGCAAACAACAACTCGATTCCGCATGCATTGCCCGGTTAGCTCAGTCGGTAGAGCATAGGACTCTTAATCCTGGGGTCGTGGGTTCGAGCCCCACATTGGGAGAGGCTGTGTTTTATTGGTATCTATCCGCTTTGAAAATATTACGGAATAGGAATTTCAGCGTATATTTATGTCAGGTCAATATTGAGGTCAGCATAGGTCAAATAAGTTCCCATAGGCTTACTACAGGGCAGTGCACGTTTCCCCCTCTAGATTTTTATTTCAAACCCAGTTATATATATATATATATATATATATATATATATCTACATATATTAAAATCTACATATATATATATATATATATATATATATATATATATATATGTAGCGCAGCACCCACAAGAAAACCAGAAATTTGATCACCCATGATATCTACTGCTATGTTGCTACTCAAACTGAACGCGCAATTCTCGTACGTTACCTGTGCATCGGTGAATCAAAAGCTCCCCGTCTGGGAATCGAACCCTGGTCTCCCGCGTGACAGACGGAGATACTCACCACTATACTAACGAGGAGTAGGGTGAATGCGCGATAAGTTACCAAGGAATGTTGACCGAAAACATTGTATGGTTCCTCAGCATACAAGTATTACCGTCATGCCCGAAAACGTTACAGAGCGGTGAGATTTCAGCTGCAGGGGATGGAGAATAAACACTTGACACTTTTGAACAGTGGGTCTCTTTTCGATAATGGATCTTATGACATTTGGACATTATGGCCATCGTCTGAAACCAATACCAGACCCAGCGACAGTGCATTCAATGGCGTACGGTGCATAGAAAATACACAATACAACTGAGCGCACCCCCTCAAACAATTCCACTTCTCACCCCCTGGGTGCTAGACCAATTGTGGGTGCTAGATGATGTTTCGAGTTTCGAATTAGTAGATGTGCCTTTTTACCATCCAACACGGAACAAAGCAGCGCATGTTTCCTTTTTCTGGTATATTATCTGGTTTTAATTCGGCAACGCTCCCTATTAGTCCTCACTCTCCATAACTCGTCTGACGGTTAAGTTTTAGATTTATGAACGTCTCTCTCCTCCTTCCTTGGTTACCTTGGGACTGGGTTCCAATCCTTTCCACTGAGCAGAAACCCACCGCGACACTCCCGACTTCAGCGAACTCGGCCGCCGGCTAGCCAGTGCTGACTGCCGCCGTCTCGCCTGTACCGAGAACCAGCCTGGGATGGTGTGGCAAATGATCAAGCGAATGGAGAGCAAGGCATGGCTAGAAATTTTTGAAAAACATAATGTAATACATCTCCTGGTTCATGGTTTAAAGCTCTATCATTTTCATGACGAAATTTCCGCTGTACTTCTCGTGGTACAAGTGAACGCGCCTCCACCAATCAGCGGCCGCCATCCGCATGGCAGCCGCAATTGCCTGCGGGCACAGAGGTTACAGAGGTCACGCTGGGCGCCGCTGACGCCAAGTTCAAGCCTCGGTGGGGAAGGGTCGAGGCCGGATTGTAATGTCTGCAAATGTGGTGTTGAAAATGGTGGTGGTTGTGCCTGGTGTCAGACTGAGGGAGGGGGACCGGTGTAGGAGACATTCTGTGCACGCGGGTTGATGTATGGGCTAGGCGCTCATGCAATGTGCAGTGCCGATAACACTGGAAAAACATGAGTGCGATTCAATGAAATGAGTTCGGTATATGAGTATTCTTGACGGACAAAATTGAAGCCACTAATTTCGAATCCATAGTATTTTTCGATATCAGGTTAGATGGTGCAGCTTTTCAAGACCCTTTAGAATTGACACACTTATTAGTAATACAGCACACACGGTGTATGTGACATACATGCCTATCTGACATGTCATGCGTATGCAACATTAGAAGTTAAAATGCTAAAATGGCAATTTGTGGCGGAGAGATAAGTAGATCTAATGGTGCAAACAGGAGGGTCCAAGGCAAAGCACAAGGTGCGCGAGGAAATTAACTGATAAGTATGTATACTTTAATGGCAAGAACATCACTGTAATCCTTTAGCATACGTCATACCCCCACCAGTTACCACATCCTTTCGATGTCGCCGCCACTCGGCCTCCAGGCAGCCAGAAGCCACTGTGCACGGCCGTCTAACCGTGATTGTCTGGCCTTCTATCTTGAGGCCTATAAAAATCGGCTTGTATGCTATAATACTCCACCATTAATCTCCTGGGTGACGTTGCCGTTCCTAGTTAGATATGTTCATTATTATCATTATTTGTGAAAGGTTATGTACCGTTGTTAGATCAAGACGTTCAACTCTCAGCATTGGCATTATACCTAATTTAGTGGAATTGAGCCAGTGGGTGACTTCACAAGTAATGCCAAACATTGAAAGGGCGAATCCTAGCTTAACCCTCGCCCCACCGGGGGCCATTGATGGTCCCCCCTAAGGTTTTTCCGGGATAGCAGAAAAACGACGAGGCGCAGCACCGCGGTTGAGGGCTCTACCTCTCACTGCATCATTTTCCCATCATCCCTGAAATTTTTTTACTCCGGGTCACCCAAGGTCAGGTCACCAGACGAGGTCAACCAAGGTCACCTCACTTCAACTTTAGAGCTCTGTAAGAGCTACATTTCAAAGTCGATAGATTTGAAACTTCCTACACTTCATGATCCCTCCAGGGTCTACAAGGTGTATCTCCGGGATTTTTCGATTTCGTGCCCTGAGGTCAGGTCACGAGGCGACCTCTCCCATTGGAAAAGCATTGGGAAAAGCTGTTTCATGATATAAAAGCCACAAAAATGATTGCAAATACTCAGACTGCTCAGAACAGCGTTTTTGGACACCCTTTCACGGATCCCAGGGGTCATATTTGCCCTTTGACTTTTCCAAGGTCACCAGAGGTCAAAAACAGTATTTTGACAATAACTTTTGACCTAATTAAGCTAGAGCAATGAAACAAACACCATCGTGTTTGTCTTGTCACTGGCTTTCATGTGATATACGGCAAGGTCACTTTTTTTACCTTTCGTGACCTCAGGTCATATTAGGTCACGAGGTGACCTCTGGAGGTCAAACCACTTGCAGGAGGTCTTTACGTTCCACATAGCGGAAAACGTACTGGCAATTTGCTATCAAATGTAATTTACCAGGCCTCAATAGCTCTAATGGCATAAGAGTTATGCCCAGTTTGCTTAATCATTGCATAATTGAGTGAAAATAGCCGATTTTGACCTAATTTGACCTCTGGAGGTCAAACCATTGACCTGAGCACTAAAACATGTTAAGTAATTTCTTACTGAATTCACGCGAGCTTTCTAATCCACTTTGCAGATTTGCGCTAAAGCCCATATTTTCGGAGTTAGAGGGGGGCCATCGATGGCCCCGGTGGGGCGAAGGTGGCGCCGGACCCCCGGTGGGGCGCGGGTTAAGAAATTCTTTTGTTGGTAGATGCTGATTTTTCAGGCGAAAATTTTCGTACTAACCGAAACAATAAAACGCGCTAGACTTTTGATACGAGGATGGGAGAGGACAATAATGAAACATTAAGCAACACGTTAATTAGATTCTTTCGAGTGGTGAAAGTTTTTTATCGGCTGTTTTTTTGTTCAAAATGTTCAAAACCGAATTGTGCGGTCTTTATAGCTCGGCACATGTCAGTGGAAACGGTAGCAAAACGGTCTCTAAATAAAGCAGTAGTGGTTTGTTGGGTGGATTTTAATGAGCGGTGCCATGCAGGGCTATAAACTTATACAGATATATATTTGGGGCTGTCCTGCTACATTCACAGCTTGTTGCAGGGGAGAGCCAATGGGGGCTCAAAGTCCTAGAAACCAGTGTCTTTTCTTGGGAATTCGGACGAAGTCGTGGGTTTTGCAGATATAAGTGCCTTTCTTCACGTCCAGCCCCTGGATCTACCAGTAACTCCAACACACAGCCCCCACAGCCCCCACAAGGAAACTAGACATTTGATCACCCATGATATCTACAATTATGCAGCTGCAGCGGCATAATGCATAATATATGTAATGCATATATATATATATATATATATATATATATATATATATATATATACATTAATATATATACAATACATAATGCATAACTTATGCAGCTGCAGCGCGCTGCTAAAACTGAACCCGCAATTCTCGTTACGTTATCAGCACATCGGTAAATCAAAAGCTCCCCGTCAGGGAATCGAACCCTGGTCTCCCGCGTGACAGGCGGGGATACTCACCACTATACTAACGAGGAGTCGAGTAAAGGCGCCATAAGTTACCAACTCGCGTTAACAGAAAACATTGCATGGTTCTTCAGCATAAAAATATTGCAGTTATGCCCAAAAACGTCGCAGCAGCGAGACTCCATTCGAAAGCAGGTTTTCCTCATCGGAGCTGCAGTGTAGCAAGCGCGCCTGGTGCCTGGTGGATCTACACCGGTTTTTATGGGAGTGGAGCTCAAAATCACGAATTTTTATTTTATGAAATATTGTAAAATTAAGATGGCGGGCAAATTCTTTTTTCCCATCTGCCCCCACCCCTGGATCCATTACGTTAAGGGCTTCGATCTACCCCTCCCCCTGGATCCGCCACTGGCCAGAGCTACAACTGCCCACATCATTCCATCTGCATACCACATCAGTCCATCAGCATATCCAGTCATGAGGACTAGTGGTGCACTAACCGGTGTCACCGCTTTTTTTAAAACTCCCTCAGTAGAAATATAGTCATCGGAAGATAAGAAAGGCTATTGATTTATCAGCAGACGAAAAAACATTAGGCTTTACTAAAAATATTGTGCTCAACTTGTTGACGGTGCTATGACAATAATTTCATTTGGTAGCTATAGATTCCTAATGGGGGTTCACAGACGCAAAAAAACTCAACCGCATGATAGTGCCTGAGGAATAAACTCATCATCGGCACAGCTGCAGGGGCCAGGGAAGGGACAATAAACACTTTTGAGCAGTGGGTTTTTTATAGTGGATATTATGACAATTAGACATTATGGTGATCGTCTGAAATCAATATTGGATTTAGCGACAGCGCATTCAATGACGCACAGTGCATAGAAAATATTCAATACAATTGAGCACATCCAGTGGAACTCGGGGCTGGTCACGTTTCCATTTTCTACGAAACTGCGTCCACTGAAAGTGCGAAGTAACACCGCCTGCTGGCTCTCGAGATAGTCATGGAACCAAAGGGCATCCATGCTGTATCATGCGAGCTTTTGAGCCATTCGGAATATGGAACCACGTCAAACCATTTTGAAAGTTACAAGAGCACAGTATTTGAAATTTCGCCTCGATTCAAGGCACGCAAAGTAGGATCAGTAATCGCACGAAGCACTGTCCCAGCATAATGTAGTTTTTTAACCGTGTTGCGCGTTCGAAAACAATACATTTTGTTTCAATTATTTGTTGAGCTCCATTACAATCCGTTCAGTGAGTTTGTTTATTGCCGGCAAGATTGAAACTGACCGAGTATTAGCTGATTCCACAACGATCTTGCCCTTGGGATGGGTGTAACAAATGCAGGCTTCCCTTGATTTGGAACACGACCACAAGCTAGGCTGAAATCTGTGGCATCCAGCACCCCGTAGGAAAATGATTGCCAACTATTTGAATAATTTATCCAACTGCTTTATTTTCCATTTACCCCTTTGATAAATTTATATTTCTGTGGAGGTATTTTCCAGAACTTCGGTGCCCCCCATTTCTATATCGGCAATTCACACCACCGGGTATAAAGGAGAACTACGCAGTGCACAGGAGTGGCTGTGCTGGCAAACCCGTAGCTCAAACCAGGAAAACTGATGTTGTCAAATTGAGGCTCGCTGCCGTGACCTCTGCATTTATAAACGGACGCAGCTTCACGCCGTCAGTCATGCAATGGAAGCTGTTTGAACATAACTGATGTTAGGGTATAGGTAATTTTCCGGTTCCCTTGGCGGGTCCTCGTTAGTATAGTGGTGAGTATCCCCGCCTGTCACGCGGGAGACCAGGGTTCGATTCCCTGACGGGGAGCTTTTAACCCATAGGCTTACGCGATAACTCTCAATAAATACTGTCCCGGGGCTATTTAAGGATATAATTTAGATACACTAGATTTCCTATCGACGATAAGAGCACGCGGTCAGCTGACCACTTTATTCAGCTGACCACTTTAACTGTAATCTGTTTTATAATATTTCTAGGGTCCTAGGTCACTCCCACTACACCCTGCATTGTATGACACCCTACCTTCAGCAGGCTCTCCGAGTACTAAATATATATTTTTTCCCATGTCATATGAAATCTATACCCAGAATGCCCCTGAAGATAGTGCATTCAACGTGTGATGTAGAGATTTTCCGTGACAGCACTAAAAACCCCATCGAAAGCGTAGGCCCGGTTAGCTCAGTCGGTAGAGCATGGGACTCTTAATCCCAGGGTCGTGGGTTCGAGCCCCACATTGGGCGAATGCTTTTTTCTAGTAACATGCAAGTGAAAACGGTCTGAGCTAGCCAGTTCTGCACAGCTTGTTGGCGGTCGAGTATGCCTATAGATATGTCACAGCCCGTTTGAAAAATCATTACTTTTACATGCGAATCCGTCCTAGTACATATGTATACGTCTTCTGGTAAGCCAAGATTCTCTCATTAGTATTAGTACCAGTGGCAGATCCAGGACTTAATTTAGGCGGGGGCGGGGCTAGGGAATTCCGGCCTGCCCCAGTACTGTCTCAAATCAACTCCGACTATGCATTTACTGTAGACACTCTGACCTTTCGGCGAGGGGGGCTTTAGCCCCGTAGCCTCCCCCTTTGTATCCGCCTCTGATTCATTTAAATGTATCCGTCCAAGTGCTCATACATACACCCTACTACTGATCAAACGTTCTAGTACTGGATCTACGCTCTAGTAATAATTGAAACGGCTTAGTACTGGATCATAAGCTCAAGTACTGATTGCCACGTCCTAGTACTAGTCCTAGTACATACGTTGTCGTATTGATGCGCTCTTGGTGGCAGGGTACTCTTCCCTACCCTATACAGAGATATGTGACTCTAAATAAACCTCCCGCCGATTCCGAGCGTTGGTACTGACTCGGGTAACACCGACCAACTGGAGCGCGGAGCCAAAGCGGGGCTGTGGAGTCAGAGTCGGAGTCAATTTTTCAGTCCGAAGTGGAAGTCGAAGTCGACTCGAATTAAGTGCTGCCAAACACCGCAGCAATGAGCGAAAGTGTACGGATTTAGCGTCAAAGCACGTGTTTCAGCTTTTGAATGTTTTCTCGATTAATACAGGAATACGGGCAAGATATCGACGCCCAGCCTTTGTTGCATAGCTAGAAACAGCAAGGGCCAGAGCTGGCTTGCCAGCTCTAGCTCTAGTGAAGATCCGACCCCCCCTCTTCTGCTTTAGACGTCCTTTTCCTAACGCGAAGCAGTGTCTTCTAGGTTTGCACATATTTGGGCGATTTCTTTGCACATAACGCTTTATAAAAAGCTCTTAAGTAAGTAAGTAAGGGTAATTTCTTTGAACTTTTATTTCCTCTCCCAACTTCTTGGGTCCCTACGGGTCAGAATACTTTTTGTTCCCCTCTCTTTTTGTGAGTGTAGTTATAATACCTTTACGGTTTCATGTGCCTAGTGAAATTAAGCTTGTAGGCTTTGCTATTCCTGGACCTTGTAGGCATCGTAACTGGTCCGACACATCTAATTGATCATCTGAAAGCAATTGTCTCGTTTGATCATTGGATGGTTTTATATTTCTATGACGGTATTTTCCAAAATTACGGTGCCCTGGATTCGATATCGGCAATTCACATTACCCGCTATGAAGGGAAACTGCACAGGAGGGAGGGGGGTGGCTGTATTGGCAAACACGTAGCTCAAACCAAGAAAGCTTACATTCTCAAATTGAGCCTTGCTGCTGTGACACCTGCGTGTACAACCGGGCGTATTTTGCATGCCTTCAATCAGCGGCGGATACAGGGAGAGGAGCTAGGGGGCTCAAACCCCCCGAAACGTCCGCGTGCCTACAGTGCCGAGCGCTACAGCCCCTACCCAAATAGCGTCCTGGGTCCGCCGCTGCCGCCACTCATGTCACGAAAGTTGTTTGAAGACAACTGGTGTTGGCTATTGCTAGCTCTCCTTGTAATCCAAGGCGTCTTCCTATAAGGAGCATGCACGATAAAGGGAACAAAAGCGGCTTTCCAGTGTTAAAGTGGGAGCCTCACATCGGTGGCTGGAGGTGTAAAGTTGGAGCGCTTGAGGCTCACGCGACCTTTTTCCCTTTTTTATTCATCGGTAAAAATGGATAAATATCAGTAGCTTGATTGAAAGTGGTCAGTCGACCACCTCAACTCATACACCTACCGTTGAGATGAAATATAGTATATCGAAATGACTATCCTAAATTAGCCCCGATACAGTTTTTATTTAGAGTTATCACATAATCCAGTGGGTCAAGAGCTCCCCGTCAGGGAATCGAACCCTGGTCTCCCGCGTGACAGCCGGGGTTACCCACCACTATGCTAACGAGAACGCGCCTGTAGACCCGAAGACCTACGAATACCCCAACGCCAGTTGCCTTCAAACAGCTCCCATTGCATGACTGATGGCATAAAAAATAATTCCGGTTATACACGCAAGCGTTACAACAGGGAGGTTCAATTTGGGCCGCCGGCTAGCCAGTGCTGACTGCCGCAGTCTCGCCTGTACAGAGAACCAGCCTGGGATGGTCGTGTCAAATGATCAAGCGAATGGAGAGCAAGGCATGGCTGGAAATTTTTGAAAAGCATAATGTAATACATCTCCTGGTTCATGGTTTAAAGCTCTATCATTTTCATGCAGAAATTTCCGCTGAATTTCTCGCGGTACAAGTGAACGCGCCTCCACCAATCAGCGGCCGCCATCCGCCGGCAGCCGCAATTGCCTGCGGGCACAGAGGTTACAGAGGTCACACTGGGCGCCGCTGACGCCAAGTTCAAGCCTCGGTGAGGAAGGGTCGTGGCCGGATTATAATGCCTGCAAATGTGGTGTTGAAAATGGCGGTCGTTGTGCCTGGTGTCAGACTGAGGGAGGGGGACCGGTGTAGGAGACATTCTGTGCACGCGGGTTGATGTATGGGCTAGGCGCTCATGCAATGTGCAGTGCCGATAACACTGGAAAAACATGAGTGCGATTTAATGAAATGAGTTCGGTATATGAGTATTCTTGAGGGACTATGCTAAAAAAATCTGCCAAAAGTTAGCATTCGCGTTGGCAATGTTCTCGTGACCGAGAGTAGGGCAGTGAAAAACCTAGGACTCTACATGGACAGATCATTGACATACCAAACACACATTGACAAATTAGCTGCTAAGTGCACAGGCATGTTGATAGGACTGAGAAATGCTAGTCATGTTTTACCTCGATCTGTTCTGAAACCAGTCATCAACGCGTTAGTCATATCTTCGATTCGTTACTGCATTTCCATTTACGGCACGTGCTGCACAACGCAACTCCATCGTGTACAGAAGCTCATCAATTTTTGTGCCAGGATCATTACCGGCAAGAGAAGGTCAGACCACATATCACAAGATGTTCAGCGCTTAGGGTTTTTATCTGCATCTTCACTGACCTCATATCATCAACTATGTTTAGCTAAGAATGTGCTTCTTACATGTCAACCAACCGACTTGAGCACGATGTTTCCAATTCGTTCACCATTCTCATCATACCAGACAGATAGGACAGCTTCAGATACCCCGAGTTAGAACTAATGTAGGAAAGCGCAGACTTGCGTACGTTGTTGCTGCGAAGCACAATTCACTGCCCACCGAAATTCGCGATTTGGGAGCGAAGAGCCTGTTTAAACGTGCTTTGCTAGAAGCTTTACGTGGTGACGGTTGAGGGGCTACGTGTGTGATGATGTGTATGTATGTTTTTACTTTTATTCACCTCTCTCTTACTTTTTATTTCCACAATGCATTGACGTGGGAGCATGAAAAACCTCGCTATCTTGAGGATGTTACCGAATAAACTGACTCTGACTCTGACTCTGACAAAATTGAAGCCACTAATTTCGAGTCCATAGCACATTTCGCTATCAGGTTCCTATAAGGAGCATGCACGATAAAGGGAACAAAAGCGGCTTTCCAGTGTTAAAGTGGGAGCCTCACATCGGTGGCTGGAGGTGTAAAGTTGGAGCGCTTGAGGCTCACGCGAGCTTTTTCCCTTTTTTAGTCACCGGTAAAAATGGATAAATATCAGCAGCTTGATTGAAAGTGGTCAGTCGACCACCTCAACTCATACACCTACCGTTGAGATGAAATATAGTATATCGAAATGACTATCCTAAAATAGCCCCAATACAGTTTTTATTGAGAGTTATCACATAAGCCAGTGGGTCAAGAGCTCCCCGCCAGGGAATCGAACCCTGGTCTCCCGCGTGACAGCCGGGGTTACCCACCACTATACTAACGAAAACGCGCCAGTAGACCCGAAGACCTACGAATACCCCAACACCAGTCGTCTTCAGACAGATCCCATTGCATGACCGACGGCATAAAAACATAATTCCGGTTATACACGCAGACGTTACAACAGGGAGGCTCAATTTGGGAACACAAGTTTTCCGGGTCGGGTTCGCGGGCTGACCAACACCGCCCCCGCAGCTCCCCCTCTGCAGTTCCCTTCATACCCGGCAACGTGAATTGCGAATTTAGAAACCGGGGGCACCGTAACTTTGGAAAATACCGCCAAAGGAATATAAAACTATCTAATGATCAAATGCGTTCATTGAATTCAGATGACGTAGAAAAATGCCTCCGACTTCCCGAATGATTAAATCGTAAACAATAAGAATACCAAGAGCTAACCCAATTTTTCACCACGAGTTCTTCTCTAAGACGCGCAGTGGAGGGAATCTTAAAGTGTTCCCCCAGCCCCCCCCCAACTTTTTCCGTGGTAGCCGAAGAAACATTCGCCGCTGGAAACTGCTGCTCGGCCACATTTCAGAGAATCCATGGCGCGTCGATTGTTGAAAAAGTTTGGAAAATCCGTCACTAATATTCTAGCTGGTAGGCTTTCGAAGTCAGACCTATAATTTGAGACCATCGCAATCGTTCGGTCGCACCAGTTTGCATAGACTGTAGGACAAATGGTGACGTCATAACGTCATATAACCAGTTAATGTGTCAATATCAACTCATATGGAGGTCAAGTTCAAAGGTCAAGTCAAGGTCATCGACCCCAGCATTCCGGTCGGATGGCATTATACAGTATGACGTATGTATAACAGTGGTTGACAGATATTAACACTTAAACCAACACAGCAGGCAGATGAACGCGTTTCGACAAAAATTGTCTTCTTCAGCATCTATGGTAGGAGGGATGCTGAAGAAGACAATTCCACTGTGCATCCCTCCTACCATAGATGCTGAAGAAGACAATTTTTGTCGAAACGCGTTCATCTGCCTGCTGTGTTGGTTTAAGTGTTAGTATGACGTATGTTATGACTTCACAGTCAAAGCTACTCTAGTTCAACTTCAAGGTCAAAGCTCTTCTTAAAAAAACAAACCCTGAATTCCCACCCAAAGGCGGCTATAGTAACAGCTATATCCTACATTATTGAGAACATGTTGTTTTGTTACGTCAGAGGTCATTGACTTTGAATGACCTTGACATTAAAATTTCTGCAAACATTGTTTGGGACCTGCCATCTATGACTTTAGCCTGCTTGAGGTGCATTCCCGGATTTTTTCGCATAATCACGGCATTTTCCAACAGGTCCCCAGCACGACCCAGATTTGACCTTTACAACCTTGTTTGACCTTGAAGACATTGACCTAGGTCAATGAGCCTTTTCTATAGGCTAGATCACCATCGGCTCCACACACCCCCCAACCGGTGTTTTTACTGCTCTCTTGGTTTCCGAGATCTAAGGAGGGAGCACTTTAGAACCCCTCCACTGCGCGTTGACGCCAGACCCCTCTCCACTGTGCGTGTTAAGTAGATATTTTAATCCTGTGCTTTTGGGCCTTTCAAAATAATTTGACGTGGTTTCGCATTCCAAATTACTCGTAAAATCGCTGTCTACGGCATAGATAGGGTTTGGTTCCGCAGCTATCTTGAGAGTCATACACAGCAGGTGCAGCTGCGTGGAAATTGGACCGGCGCCGATCGCGGAGCGGGCGGCAGCTGCCCAGTAGGGGGTGCCTGTCCAACCAGCTGCGTCTGCAGAGCTGGGGGTCAAAATTTGTCTAGAACCTAGGGGAGAACATTGAAATTGTTCGAGGGGGTGCGCTCAGTTGTATTGTGTATTTTCTATACACCATCCGCCATTGAACGCACTGTCACTGGATCCAGTAATGGTTTCAGACGATCGCCATAATGTCCAATTGTCATAAGATCCACTATATAAAACCCGCTGGTCAAAAGAGTTTATTGTACATTACCTGTTCTGAAGCTGTGTCAAAGATGAGTTTATTTCTCACGCACAATAATGCGTTAGCGTTTTTTGCGTCTGTAAACCCCATTAGGAATCTATCGATCCCAGCTGGAATCATGGTCATAACATTGGCAAAAACTTGAACACAATCTACTAAAAAACCTCCTCTTTTTTCGTTTGCTGATATATTAATAACCTTGTATGATCTTCAGATGACTATATTTCTGTTGCGGCAATTTCCAAAACAGCGGTGACACCGGTTAGTGCACCCCAGTCAACACAACTAGGTATGAAGATGGGCTGATGTGGTATGCAGATGGACTGATGGGGCAACTGTGGCGCTGGTCAGGGGCGGATCCAGCGGGAGGTAGATGGGAATAAAACATTTTCTCTCCACCCTCATTTTGAAAGATTTTCTAAAAAAAAGTGCACTTACTTGAGCTCCGCTCCTATAAAAATTGGTGTGTATATCCACCACGTGCGCTTGCAGGCCTGCAGCTCCGATGAGGAAAATTTGCTTTAGAATTAAGCCTGGCCGCTCAGACGTTTTCGGGCATGACGGTAATACTCGTATGCTGAAGGACCATACAATGTTTTCCGTTAACATGTCTTGGTAACTTACCGCGCAGTTACTCGACTCCTCGTTAGTATAGTGGTGAGTATCCCCGCCTGTCACGCGGGAGACCAGGGTTCGATTCCCTGATGGGGAGATTTTGAATCAGTCGTCATGCATGGGTCTTGAAAAGCCAACACACGAGCTATATATATATATATATATATATATATATATATTGGTTTATATAATATATCCATATAATATATGGTAAAGAAAAATATATATATATTATATACCATATTATATATATATATATATATATATATATATATATATAGCTCGTGTGTTGGCTTTTGGGTACTCGTGTGTTGGGAATCGAACCCTGATATAATATATGGTATATAATATATATATATATATATATATATATATATATGGGCGCTGCCGCATCAGGAATTTAGCCGGATAAAACAAATACTAACCAACAATCACTACAAGACTAGCGACATCGACGAACAGATCAGAAGACTCCTGCACAGCCACTTCACACCACCCGAGAAGACAGGCACCAACAAACGACTACTTGTCTACTACAAATCCAGCATGACCACAACCTACAAGACCGAAGAAAAAGTCATCCGAAACATCGTGTACAACAACTGTTCACCAACCAAGAGCGAGAAAAATCTCCATCCCATCATTTATTACAAAAGTGCTAAAGTAGCTAATCTGGTAATGAAGAACGACCAAGAAAAAACTTCCAAACTCACAGCGACCAACGTAATCTACGAGTTTAAATGCCCGATCGGTGACTGCGCGCGCCGGAACAACGCAGCTTACGCTGGCCACACAACTACAACCCTATCTAGACGGATAACCATGCACCTACAGGACGGAGCCCCTCTGAAGCATGTCTATCAAAACCACAACATGAAGTTAACGAGGAAAATAGTAGAGGAGAACACTACAATTATAGCCAGATGTAGTGATGCGCGTAGGCTGAAAGTAATGGAAGCAGTTTACATCAGGGACAGGGACCCCATCATTAACAAGCAGCTCAACATGAGGGGTACCCTGTACCTCTATGATGGCCGGCCACTCGCGCCCCGGGTGTAGAGTGAGGAATGTTAAATGTTAGATGTGAGGAATGTTATGTGCATATATTGTGTTATGATTATAAGGTGGCATAAGGTATCGTATAACTAATCACTTAATTCCATTAATAATTATATAGTAGAATATTTAACATCAAAACGGGGGTAGCAGTGCCATTGATGCTCGTTTTTCATTCAAGTGTATTCCAAACTGTTGCAGTTTACTTTTCGTGTCATATTTGATATCGAATGGTCGTGCTGCCATGAATAGGATAGATAATATATATTCTAATGTAATGCCTGATGATGAGTGTCAACCCGAAACGTTGCAAGCCAATACATTGAATAATATCCTCCAGAATTTATCACAAGATCATCATAAAATAATAAGAGACATTGGAAAGCTGACAAGAAAACAAATCAAAGCGAACTTTGCGGTCATTCTTACATCGAAATGTGAACAGGAAAACTTACTCCCTAATTTCACGAATATATATATATATATATATATATATATATATATATCTATCTATATATATATATATATATATATGCTGATAATAGCACAAGATATGACGGCACACAATAGCTGTTGGCTTGTCGGTAAGTCTCAAAGGGTTATTTGTTAAACGTTTGTTTTTATGTAGGCTTTTTTCAACAGCAAACAACAACCCGATTACGTATGTATGGCCCGGTTAGCTCAGTCGGTAGAGCATGGGACTCTTAATCCCAGGGTCGTGGGTTCGAGCCCCACATTGGGCGAGGATGTGTTTTGTTGGTATGTATCCGCTTTAACAGCATTACGGAATAGGAATTTCAGCGTATATTTATGTCAGGTCAATATTGAGGTCAGCATAGGTCAAATAAGGTCCCATAGGCTTACAACAGGGCAGTGCACGTTTCCCCCTCTAGATTTTTACTCAGCACAGCTGGAGAAAATATTTATGCATCATTGGTTTCCTCTCATCGTGGCAAATCAAATGATGTATAATATGACCTTGCTAGGTCAAATTGTAAGAATGACCTGACATTGAGCTAGGTCAAGGTCACAGGGCGACCTGGTATGGTCATTTTGCATATCAACCGACTCCCAGTGACAATACAAGCACAATGCAAGCAAAATAGGACCTTTATCTTAATTCAGTGAGAAGTTATTGGCAGAACAATCACTGTATGCTCCTGTGACCTGACATGACCTTTGAGAGATCAGATGCTCAAAAACTCAACTTAATGGTCAAGATCGTGATACGAGTACACCGTTTGAGAATGTTCAGCTTTATCTATCCCGTATTTACCGAAAACGAGCCCTTTGTATTTTCTCCATACCTACCCTTAAAATGGGTGACCAAAAATTGACCCCACCTTAGGTCAACAATATCAAAATTCCGAGATAGTAGATTTGTAGACTCTAATAACCTCATCATATTGCGAGAGTTTCAAAGTGATTGGTTGGCTGATGCTCCTTGGGCGCCGCTTCAAACTCGTAAATTTAGGTTTTGAGGTTGGGTCGCTTGACCTTAGATAGCTCCTTGACCTGACATGACCTGACCTAAAAAATTTGGTAAGATGCGTAAAATTGATCAGGGATAAGGTACTGTACGTTTCGTTGCTCTGTATCTCTTTGAGTTTGCATTATTTGGGGAAAACCAGGAGGGGGCGAATTTTGCACCCCCAGCGGGGCGCGTGTTAAAGTAAAGGCTTAGCACGCGTGACTTGACCTTTATTCCCAACTATATTTCCTTTTATATATTCGTTGTTACTATTCTTATCTTCGTTCAGGACAAACCAGGTACTGTGGGAAATATGGAGACAAGGGGACAGCTACCCGTAAGATGCTCCCAATGCCCCCATTGGCTCCGTACACAAGGCTGGCCGGGAATACTCTGGCAAAAACCATGTAAATTGTAGCCTTTCTATCTGCCCGAGTGGTAGTACGGTCGGCTGATACAGTCTGTCCAAGGACTCTTTCCTATCCAACCAATGTCCCAATTCTGAGCAAGTGAAGGCGTGTTTAAAGTTTTCCGTTACAGGGACATTGTCGCAAAAATTTTATTGTGGTTTCTTAATATTTGAAAAATCCTGATTCTGGTACCGTCAATCGTTTCTTTATCTTCAGCTAAATTTTTGGAGGCCACTCAACAATTATTCAAATTTGTTAACAATATCAATAATAGGTTGTAACCTGCTCTTCACCTCTATTCTATCAATCAAAGTCTTAAGTTCTAGAAATGATTTTTTTTGCCGTAGAAATTGTTTTTATGATGTATTATTATTCAATTTATTTTTATTAAGTCCCAAAAATACAAGAATTACATTAGTTTGTCCAAAACATTCAGCTTGAGAAAACTAATCAGGAAAGTTTTAAACTCGGCCAGATGTCGTGCAGCAGGGCTGGTATAGTGGCCTCCATTCCCGACTCTCACACGGGTAATACAGGTTCGAATCTAGGTAGTGGAACTTTTTACTGTAAAAAAACATTTTTCTGGTTTTCTTGATTGTTCATGCGTACTAATGGATGAAGCATAGTCAGATCCATAATTTCCGATCGGGGGGGGTAACCTCCAGGGAGGGCACCATCCAGACCGGGGGGCGCCAATTTTGACCGGAAAAACTATCAGATGGACGCTAAATCCTATCGGTGTGCGCCGATTTGTGCATTCTGGGGAGGGGATGGAACGTGACATTTTAGGTTTCACCGAGAGTCGATCAGAGAGGGGGACACGTGCCCCCTTTTGCCCTCCTGGATCCTCCTATGGGATGAAGTAGCTATTCTAAGGACAATTTCTTCTGGTTATCCCTCCGTCCGGGTAGTTGAGGGAAGGGGAACATTAGCCCAAAATATTTTTTTCTAATCTGACCGGCGTACCAAACTGGGACCGGCTTGTCTCCAGCTCCCTCCAATGGTTCTCAGTCCGTCGGATTTACCTCTGTTGGAGACCAGTTCCCCTGTTTTCTGACCACCGGGACACGCTGTTTGCCATTCCAAAATGTCTTTTGTGTCCTTTGCTGAAGGTCATTCTTGAAGCCTTACCGGTTTTGGTGCAAACCAGGAACCAGAAACCGACCCAATAAAAAAGCAAGGGTGGCTCTTTGAGATTAAATGTGTTAGTCCCTAAATTTATGTGTCTCGAGATTAATTAATCGTTTTAACACGCGCATTGACGGGAGGAAGGTACCCGCCCCCTTCGTCTGGTTTTTCGGATAGAATATAAAAACGGCGGCGCGTAGCGTCGCCGTACTTGGCATACCTTCTCTCATCATTTTTACAACTTTTGTCAAAATTTTAAGGTTAGGTCATCTCAGGTCAGGTAACCAGTACAGGTCAGTGACCTGACCTTAAAAAAAGTTTAAGATAGCATAAGTCGGAACAAAGTGAACTCATCCGATTAAAGTGATCTGACAAAATGGTTAAAATATTTCGATGGAGAAGCGTATGGGCTACCAAACGCCGTTTACCACTTTTTCACTACATAATGTGTGGTTCTCGAGATTTTAGGAGGGAGGGAGGGTACCCGCCCCCCTCCCCCGTCAAAGCGAAGGTGGCTCAGAGCCCCGTCAATGCGCGTGTTTATCTGGTAAAACAAGGAGATAAAACCTTAATCCGTACGAGATAAAACGTGTTCGAGATTAAATGTGGCGGTGTCCCAGGACGGACCACCCTAAAAGACCGTCTGGGCCTTTCACGGCAGGAGAGTGTGGAGGCGGGGGCCTGCGCACTGGCCACTCCTTTCTCCTGTGCAGCTACCGAAAGAGGATCGGCCTGGACCCGGAAGCCACGTGCCGGGAATGCGACGACGGAGAGGACGAGGCCCTCCACCACCTTCTGACCCAGTGCCCTGCGTGCACTGACCGGCGCTGGGACATATTTGGACGGGACGACCCGCCCATCCGGGAGGCGCTGGCGGACCCGCAACGGCTGGCGATGTTCCTGCGGCGGTTGGGGCGCCTACAAGGGCGCCCTCCCCCGTATGGCCGGAACACTCAATCAATCAATCAGATTAATGTGTCCGTCGACATCTAAATATTTGACATAATTTTAATCCTTTGGTCCCCGGAGAATATAAAACACGTAGTCTAGAGAACCGGAGAATAACTGAATGTGATAAGGAAGAATAACTCTTGATATGCGTCAGAACTGGGGAACCAAAGAGCAGTCACCACGATCCTTGGATGAACTAACAAAAAATATGTGCAGCCACCAAGTGTGGAACGCACCACAAACCCAAACCTGATACTTTTTGTTTCAGGGGGAACGTTTGTTGTGTGCTGCAGGTTGGAGATGGACTGACCACCTCACTTCTCTGTCCGTGGTGGTAGCTAGTTCAATTTTTTGTATATAGATATACAAGATTTAAGAATACATCCTTTTTGACTTCAAGTTGAGTTAGTTTCTGATCCGGGTGCATCAAGAAAATATACCTCAAAATTCTAACCTGGAACAGTTCGTATTAAATAAAAAAGGATTCTACAATTAATCTAAACATTGGTAGTGACGGAGCCTAAACCTAAGAACACGCATTGCGGCTTTAAGACAAGCAAGCTGCTGGCATCTTGAATGACATTTGTTTATGAAAATGATAAGCTTTTATTTTTAATACTTCGGAGTTTGGAAACGGTCCTTTCTCATAATAGTCGCAGAAGCACTTCATATAACATCATATTATGATATAAAATAGTATATTAACCGTTATTTTTTATTAGATTGTTTATTAGATTATCTACGTTGATAAGATGTTTCATGACCAGCCTCCTAGAATCATGGTTGCAAAATGGGGCTAATACACTGATAAATATTCAGGTATATCCCTTCACCACAATTCTCATAATTTAATAGGTGAACACATAAATGTTTAGTCAGAGTGCTAGGATATCCTCGAATCGAGTTCCAATATTCGAATATTCCAGTACTGAACTAAATTATTTCAGCAACCGAGTTCCATATCAGATCTAAATTTCAAGCCTTGGTCACACTGCCCACAAGTTTTCGCTTATTGTATTATGAGGATTCTGACGAGGGGCTGTGCCCGAATATGTGATCACAGTGTGATCACAGGCTCCATTAATCAGGAATTCGAGAGGCAAAGCCATGAAACATCTTACCAATTTATAATCATGCTCCTCGGCTACGCAATGCAAGATTCATCTACTTTTAAAAACCAACAGATATCAGTTGATCAATGAGGCTTATATTCAGACTCACAAAAACATGAGAAAATATAACCTACCAGGAAATTAAAAGCGAGTGATAACCCTCGGCAGGTGAGAAACGCGTGCAACAATCAGGTCTGCGAGTCCCCAAAGAGCAATCTTCCGAGTGCAACGTGAACTAGAGGATATAACTCAGTACGTCAGTGATGGATCCAGGCCAATGTTTTTTTGTGGGAGGGGGAAGACAGGGTTCAAAATCGTGAATAAAAATGTTTTAAAGATCGGCGAAAATCGCAGAGTTTGGGAGGAAAGTAAATTTTTCCCTGAACCCACCAGTGGGTATGCGGCTTCTAGCTTCCAGTCCTTGAAGTGCACTCTAAGAAGGGTGGGAGCGAACCAAATACTGAGCGTACATCAAAAGCATAACAGATTTTGCATCTGTCCACAATAAGTGCTACACGATTTGATAAAATTTTCACCGCAATAGTGTGAGCCCAAAGTAGTCACTTATCATTTTCGCCGACTTTCACACTTACGACCACCAACAAAATCTGACCACTTGATTTTTTACTATAAAGACCTGTTGCATTACGTGTTTTTTTACCTTGAAGCTAAAAAGTACTTTTAATGGTATGTTTTACTGAGGTCCTCAGAGGATGTGCCTTGATATACGGCGATAAATACCACTTACGCACACACATGAACGTATACTGCGGGCACACAGGTAGACGACCGAGGTGCACTCAGGCAGGTTCGTGTTCAATGCAGAAAACTGCTGGCTGTGGTACTCTGCCAACTCTAGGATTCCATTGCTCGTCCTCTGAAGCTTGTCTTCCAGCAGGAGGCGTAAATGGCGATAGTCACTCACTGTCGAGGGGCAGCACCTGATTATTTCTGTTTTGCATTCAGCTTTCTGGGGTAGCCCCTTCTTAAATTAGAAGACATTTTCACAGCAGGAACAGATGGGACCAATAAAGGGTACAAATAAAATATCACAAGCTCAACAATGAAAGCAAACAAGATATCATTGCATCTTGTTTTAAACATATAAAAATATTATATATATATATATATATATATATATATATTCAAGAAGAAAGACGTCCCCAAAGACGATCTATACTCTAGATCATGGGTTTTTGGAGGGGTTGGGTGGAACCATGCAAAATCATGATTTTTTTATAAATTATAATACATTATTTCCAAACTGACCCACAATAGAAAACAAATATTTCAAATTTCAGGTTTATGGAAGAATCGGTCTGATTGGGTTCATCCCATTCAAAGTAACAAACAAAATGATCATACACAAGCTGGTCCATTGATTGGGATGATAGTTTGATGATACACAGCAGCTACAAAAGACAGGTTTTCTAGTAAAAATTTCTCTCTGAAGTGACCAGCCTAATCTTTCACATATTCCTCTAGGAAAACACAAAAGGAAATCACCCAAGATTGCCCTCCTGTCATTCCTATATGTCTATCCATACTCTTTGTTCACAATTATATTTTTGTATTGGCTGGGTACATTCCTAGTGTTTCAAATCATAATACATCTTATCCTAGTTTTTCTTCAGTTTATTTTAAATAGCAATGATAAAAAACATGCAGATGGGCATTTGCAGAGGGCAGATGGATGAATTCATGCTACAGCCACTTTCATGTCTGGAAACAAACAGTAGCACTTGAAATATGAGTAACTTCATCCAAGAAGTGGATAAGAGTACACAAACTATTATGAACTGCATGGTACCAAAATAAATGGTAAAATCTGTTTCAATCTGTGAAATTATCAAAAACATTTTCATACTTTAAAGAAGGTAAACTAAGCAGAAAATGCACTAGCATGCACACATTGTGCAGAACTAGTATTTGTAACAGGTAGAAATTTGTAATTCAAATTGCAGGCTTGATATAGAATTTTACTAGAGTGCACAGATATTGTAAATAGAAAGTTAGACCAAAAAGAGAGCGAATATGAGACATTCAAAAATAATATGCCTAAACAATCATTGGAAAATCGTCATCGCCAATCATTTTCACCCATTTTGGTACACAAGTTGACCTGTGCAACAATAAAGTGAGGATTTTTTGGCATTGACACTACTCATAAGCCTTGTTCCATCTGTCAGCACAGTCCTGTCTGCAGGCCCTCGAGCCTCTCCTCTAGAAAAGAAATATCAGTGCCGCGACTGCCTCTAGTATGTGCTACTGCTTATCAAACAAAAATCAACCAGAATACTTATCTACCAATCACAAAATAGTGCGCTGCCACTGTTCTGCTTTTACTGTTTCATCCAGCAGCACCACAGCAGGTTGTCAGCCTGTAAATCTACAATTGGTTCTATGATTTGTTCTCAGGGAGAGGCTATAGTCATGTGACATCGACTCAATGCTGCTCGCTGATTGGTGTTGACAGACTGAATGAGACCACAGCTATAATAGCGGGCCAGAATGAATAGTTATAAATTAAGCATACAATTTGCTTTCTGCCAACTTCGTGAACCTAATTAATGCAGAACAGAAACATTAAATGCATTGCCCATATTTGATGGGATTAGTGCCTGACTAACTCACTACACTCACTACACAAAACCTCAATAAGCATTGGTGCCCAGCAACGATGGATGGCAAAAATTAAAATTGTTTCATTAACTTTTCAGTCATACATTTTTTCCTCTGAGAAAATCTCAATTGACCACATCAAATGCTCTAAATATTTTACGTACAGATAGCCGACGATATTGTTTTGTTGATCACGAGACCGGACCGGCGACAATCTCCTCGTCCTTAAAACCACCAAAACCTTTTGTCATGCCTCAAAAGAGGCTCTTCTGGATCGCGCTACCCGTATCTTTTTCTTGTATCATTGTCGCTGCAATGCAATCATGCAATAACGAACAATTATTAATTATAATCTTTAGAGTGATCGGGCCTACCGCAGCGCTAGGTCTTATAGAATTTGTATTCATATCTCCGTGTTTGCCGCGGCTTTTAAAATGGTAAATACCGATAACTCGTTGAAAGCCGTGATGACATCACATTGATGTAAGATAAGCCCACGTGACCAGATCCTATAAGGACTGGGCTTCTGATTGGTTGATGGTATTTCTTTAAAGTCCTATATTTCCAATTCAAAAGCGTTTTGGAAAGTTATTTTTATAAAATAATTTCTTTATATCTCAGGTTTAGCTACCAAAATGCTTAGATTGAAATTTTTTACATTCTTTGGTATAGAAATGGAAAGCCACAGCCCGGACTACGTCATTTTATCGATACCATAAGGACTCGGTAAAGTCGTCTATAAATGTTGACTTTGAGGCATTTTGAGTCTGAATTTGCAAAAATGAGAACATGACTTCTGAAACAACTTTTTGCAACCTTTTGATCTAGCCAATAAAAATTTTTGCGACAATGTCCCTTTAAGACACATTGGTAACCTACCGCGCCTCCGACCGACTCCTCGTTAGTATAGTGGTGAGTATCCCCGCCTGTCACGCGGGAGACCAGGGTTCGATTCCCTGACGGGGAGCTTTTGAATCAGTCGTTGTATGGGTCTTGAAAAGCCAACACACGAGCTATATATATGTATATATATATATATATATATATATATATATATATGTGCAGCCTGTGATGGGTGTGCAGCCATTTTTCTGTTGCAAGTATCGGTTTTGTGCCAAAGTTTTCGCCATAACCTGTAAATCAAACGGCCCCCTAAATTGATGACTGAGCGCGACCCTGCGGCCCATCACCAGCTGGGGCAAAAACATCCCATCTTTGAATAGCAGTGTCATCTTGGGGCTAAAGGTAAAACTCATACATGCGCCAGTCTTTAGCAGAGGGTAGCACTCCCGCTACTGCCGCAAATGGCACACCATGTTTTGCGCTTTTTCTAGCTCTCTTAGTTTTTGAGATCGTGGGGGTGTTTTTAGCCCCCACCAGGGTGAAGGCGGTGGTCGTACCCGGGGCAGGGTTAGGACTTTTGTAATAAATGATGAGATGGAGATTTTCCTCGCTCTTGGTTGGTGAACAGTTGTTGTACGATGTTTCGGATGACTTTTTCTTCGGTCTTGTAGGTTGTGGTCATGCTGGATTTGTAGTAAGAAGTAGTCGTTTGTTGTGCCTGTCTCTGGGTGGTGTGAAGTGGCTGTGTACGGGTTCTTCTGATCTGTTCGTCGATGTCGTTAGTCTTGTAGGGAATGTTGGTTAGTATTTGTTTGATCCGGATAAATTCCTGATGCTGCAGCGCCCATATATATATATATATACATATATATATATATATATATATATATATATCTATATATATATATATACATATATATATATATATATATATATATATATATATATATATATATATATATATATATATACATATATACATATATACATATATACATATATACATATATACATATATATATATATATATATATATATATATATATATATATATATATATATATATATATATATATATATATATATATATATATATATATATATATATATATGGGCGCTGCCGCATCAGGAATTTAGCCGGATCAAACAAATACTAACCAACATTCCCTACAAGACTAACGACATCGACGAACAGATCAGAAGAACCCGTACACAGCCACTTCACACCACCCGAGAAGACAGGCACCAACAAACGACTACTTCTCTACTACAAATCCAGCATGACCACAACCTACAAGACCGAAGAAAAAGTCATCCGAAACATCGTGTACAACAACTGTTCACCAACCAAGAGCGAGGAAAATCTCCATCTCATCATTTATTACAAAAGTCCTAACCCTTGCCCCGGTGGCGGGTACGAGCCACCTTCGCCCTGGTGGGGGGCTAAAAAACACCCCCCCACGATCTCAAAAAACTAAGAGAGCTAGAAAAAGCGCAAAACCGGCAATCGAAAGCTCTTCGAAAATGATATCGAAAATACTTCGGTCATTTTTCTTGCAGGTCAATATCAAGGTCACCAGAGGTCAAAATAGGTCAATATCGCTAATATGAGGTGTACTAAGGAAAACCTCCTATATCTCAGAAACTATGATAGCTAGAAACATTTTTCTAACACCATTCGAAAGCTCTTGAGATGCACTTTCTTTATAATGGCATTCATTTTCGTGTAAGGTCAAAGCCTAGGGAGCTACAGGTCACTAAATATTGGGCATATTCTTGGGAATGTCCATAGCCACCCATGCATAAGGGCGTTTACTTTTTCGCTAATAGCTTCCAAACCAAACAAGATACAGCCATAGTTTATGCACCATTGCAATCCTCTCGTCAATACGAATCGAATGATATATGATATTGCTATGCCAGGTCAAATTTACGAATTTGACCTGACCCAGGTCAACAGTCTGACCCAACTTAACCTGGTATAGTCATAATGTATATCGTTTGACTTCCAGTGACTATACAAACACTTCGGTGACAAAATAAAAGCTCTATCTTAGTTTATTCAAAATTTATAGAGGAAAACACCAAAACATGCTTATTTGACCTAAGGTGACCTTTTAAAGGTCACAAGTCAAAAAAATTTGGTATCAGCTTCAGAAATGGGCTCAGAGCAAGTCGCAACCGATGTTTGAAGTTGATTCCATCCATACTTACTGAGAAAAGCTCATTTCGTGATTTTCCCCATGCATTGTCAATGGGGAGGTCATGCTTTGCACATGACCTTAGGTCACCAATATCAAAAATCCCGGAACAAATGTTGTAGCTCCTGGTGGGCCCAAAATGTGGTATGAGTTTCAACTTGATCGATTAACCCTTCTCTTAGTTATGCCGTCCAAAGTATTTTTTGAGGTGAGGTCACTTCACCTGACCTGGTGACCTGACCTGATATGACCTTGAGCCAAAATTTTCAGGAAAATGTAAAAATGATGAAGGAACAGCTAGACCAAGTTTGGCGGCGCTGCGCGCCGCCGTTTTTTTGGTCACTTCGGAAAAACCCGAGGGGGGGTCTAAAAAGACCCCCACCCGGGCGAAGGCTAAAGTAGCTAGTCTGGTAATGAAGAACAACCAAGAAAAAACTACCAAACCCACAGCGACCAACGTAATCTACGAGTTTAAATGCCCGATCGGTGACTGCGCGCGCCGGAACAACGCAGCTTACGCTGGCCACACAACTACAACCCTATCTAGACGGATAACCATGCACCTACAGGACGGAGCCGCTCTGAAGCATGTCTATCAAAACCACAACATGAAGTTAACGAGGAAAATACTAGAGGAGAATACTACAATTATAGCCAGATGTAGTGATGCGCGTAGGCTGAAAGTAATGGAAGCTGTTTACATCAGGGACAGGGACCCCATCATTAACAAGCAGCTCAACATGAGGGGTACCCTGTACCTCTATGATGGCCGGCCACTCGCGCCCCGGGTGTAGAGTGAGGAATGTTAAATGTTAGATGTGAGGAATGTTATGTGCATATATAGTGTTATGATTATAAGGTGACATAAGGTATCGTGTAACTAATCCCTTAATTCCATTAATAATTATCTCTTTGCATTTTTCACATCAAAACGGGGTACAAGTGCCATTGTTGCTCGTTTTTCATTCAACTGTATTCCAAACTATCGCAGTTTACTTTTCGTGTCATATTTGAAATCGAACGATCGCGCCGCCATGAATAGGATAGATTATTTATATTTTTAATGTAATGCCTGATGATGAGTGTCAACTCGAAACGTTGCAAGCCAATATATTGAATAATATCCTCCAGAATTTATCACAAGATCATCGTAAAATAATAAGAAACATTGGAAAGCTAACAAGAAAACAAATCAAAGCAAACTTTGCGGTCATTTTTACATCGAAATGTGAACAAGAAAACTTACTCCTTAATTTCACGAAGATATATATATATATATATATATATATATATATATATAATAGCTGATAATAGCACATGATATGACGGCACACACAATAGCTGTTTGCTTGTCGGTAAGTCTCAATGGTTATTTGTTTTTGAGTAGGCTTTTGTTTTTATGTAGGCTTTTTTCAACAGCAAACAACAACCCGATGCCGCATGCATGGGCCGGTTAGCTCAGTCGGTAGAGCATGGGACACTTAATCCCAGGGTCGTGGGTTCGAGCCCCACATTGGGCGAGGCTGTGTTTTGTGGGCATGTATCCGCTTTGAAAATATTACGGAATAGGAATTTCAGCGTATATTTATGTCAGGTCAATATTGAGGTCAGCATAGGTCAAATAAGGTCCCATAGGCTTACAACAGGGCAGTGCACCTTTCCCCTCTAGATTTTTACTCAGCAGAGCTAGAGAAAATATTTATGCATCATTGGTTTCCTCTCATCGTGGCAAATCGAATGATATATAATATGACCTTGCTAGGTCAAATTGTAAGAATGACCTGACATTGAGCTAGGTCAAGGTCACAGGGCGACCTGGTATGGTCATGTTGCATAACAATCGACTCCCCGTGACAATACAAGCACAATGCAAGCAAAATGGGACCTTTATCTTAATTCAGTGATAAGTTATTGGCAGAACAATCACAGTATGCTCCTGTGACCTGACATGACCTTTGAGAGATCAGGTGGTCAAAAATTCAACTTAATGGTCAAGATCGAGATACGAGTACACCGTTTGAGCATGTTCAGCTTTATCTATCCCGTATTTACCGAAAACGAGCCCTTTGTATTTTCTCCGTTCTCTTATAATGGGTGACCAAAAAATTGACCCCACCTTAGGTCAACAATATCAAAATTCCGAGATAGTAAATTTGTAGACCTTAATAACCTCATCATATTGTGAGAGTCAAAGTGATCGGTTGCCTGATGCTCCTTTGGCGCCGCTTCAAATTCGTAAATTTAGGTTTTGGGGTTGGGTCGCTTGACCTTAGATAGCTACTTGACCTGACATGACCTGACCTAAAAAAATTGGTAAGATGCGAAAAATTGATCAGTGATAAGGTACTGTACGTTTTGGTGCTCTGTATCTCTTTGAGTTTGCATTATTTGGGGAAAACCAGGAGGGGGCGAATTTTACACCCCACAGCGGGGCGCGTGTTTAAGTAAAGACTTAGCACACGTGACTTGACATTTATTCCCAACTATATTCCCTTTTATATATCCGTTGTTACTATTCTTATCTTCGTTCAGGACAAACCAGGTACTGTGGGAAATATGGAGACAAGGGGACAGCTACCCGTAAGATGCTCCCAATGCCCCCATTGGCTCCGTACATAAGGCTGGCCGGGAATACTCTGGCAAAAACCATGTAAATTGTAGCCTTTCTATCTGCCCGAGTGGTAGTACGGTCGGCTGATACAGTCTGTCCAATGACTCTTTCCTATCCTACTAATGTCCCAATTGGGGCATTCCAGGACAAAACGACCAAAAATATTTCAATTTGACACCACCATGTCTAGAAAAAATCTGAAACTTTGTCTCCGGGGTAGTTTTGGGCCAGAAACACGCCTGTGAGAATCTTAGCCCCCTCCGACCAACGGTGACCGAGTTATAGCCCGAGGCATTTTCGGGAGGTCACGTTGTAGACTCATGTTTGATGCTTCATAACTCAACAACGCATCACCTGATTAACAAGTTTTGTATATCATTGAACTCGTCTTGAATTATAGTTTATTTTGAAAAAGAAAATGTCAAAATTTGAAAATTTTTGACTTTTAATTTGTTTGACCTTTTCCTTTTTGACCTAGCTTGACCTTTGCCCAGTTGAAATTGCCCTTTTAGACACCTCAAAAATGTTTCTTCATAAAATATCTTTCGATAGCAAAAATAAAAAAAAGCGTTCTTGCTATAAGTTCCGAATATTTAGCACCTAAGGTAGGTATGTACACGGTTTTTGACCATTGCGGTAGTACAGCCTTATGTTTAACGCCGCAAATATAGCGATTGCTTTTGTAATCGGTCGCTGGAAATCATACTCCATTGTCTTTACGAAATTTTAATCGTACAAGTATCCGAATTTATGACAATTAACACGCGCCCACCCGAGGGGGTGGGCAACCGGCCTCCTCAGGTTTCTACAGGTAGTAAAAAATACCTTCGCGCAGCGCCACCGTACTCCATCTACCTCTAACACAACATTTTGCAACTTCTGGAAAAATAATTTAGGTCAACTGGGAGGTGGTAGGTACCGTAAATGCTGAAGGCCAGAAGGCAACTGAGTGGTAAGGGGGTGACCTGAGGTAGACGGTCGTCGTTATGCCTTGTGGGACTTTCAACTTTGTTTCCTTGATTAACACTTTATCGTGGGAGTTGCTCGTTTGGGTGGTGGGGTCAGGGTCTCCGTAAAAAGTCCCTTGATGACTCTAGTGAGACACCTACTCCTAAAACCGCCTCCTTGCCGCCCCGGTAGCTCAGTTGGTAGAGCGTTGGGCTCCGGCCCGCGGCTCAGAAGCATGCAGTGGCAGTGCATGTCCAGGCTTGGGATCGGTTCCGCTGAGACGCTCCGGCGCTCAATAGCTTACCCGACGTACAGGTCGGCTGGCAACTGACTGGTGAGAGGGTGACCTGAGCGGGGCGGCCGTCCCTGTGCTGTGTGGGACGTTAAACGTTGGCTTCTAAAATCAACCCTTCATTGTGGGAGTTGCTCGTTCGGATGGTGGGGTCGGGGTCTCCGTGACAAGTCCATTGATGACTTTAGTGAGACCCCGACTCCAACAATCGAACTGAGAACAACTTGTACAAAATGTATAAAAACTGAACTGGCAACAACTTGGGCAATATTTATAAACAGAAAAACTGCAGCCATTATAAGTGATAAAAAGGGATTCCTTGTTTCGAGGGAGACGAGGGCAAATGAACTTATTAATAATGAACCTTTCAGCCTTAAACGAAAATTTACAAAGATGTCGCGACCTTATCAATAATTGAAACAAGTATAACTTATCCTATGAGCACCACTAACTCACACAATTACATCGTTCCCGGAGATGGAAAATAGTATCGATGCAAGCTGATCCAGCGCAGCACAGCATATGTTTGAGAGGATTCATGCAATGTAAACAAACGTGTCTGAAAGGCTTTCATTCCCAAAAAGTAATTTGAATCTGCTCATATATTCGACAAAATGTCCTGAAATTGTAACGCATTCGACTTGGTCGCTTGAACAGGTTGCCTCATGATATTTTTACAAGGTGATCATTTCATAGCTGACACGGATCCGAGAATCCCAGATAAATAATGACACGGTGCACTGGGAGTGATGCCGCTAAATAGCCAGTTTTAATCATTACCGAATATGTTACATACAATCGTTTGGTCGTGTCGCCTTTGAGGTTGCTCAAGGTCACAGTATTTCTTACGGGAATTAAGTGGAAACCTAAATTTTGTGGCATAATAGGTGACAGAGAAGAGCCGTAGAAAGAAAAGTTCAGCACCATTGGAACACTCTTGTTGAGCCCAAACGGATTATGTATCTTATAATATTGTCTAGTCAAATGTCAAAATTAACCTGCTTTGACCTAGAGCCAGGCTTAGGTCTGTATGGTAAAAAGAATATTAATCAAACTGCAGAGGCAAGTCAGACACGACAATGTAAAAATACAACCTCCATCGCAATTCTCGACAATTCTCAATTCTCGCAAGTTATCAAAATTTACCAATCGCCCCATGCATTTCTAATGGAAAGATCATGACCTTTGCCCTGCTCCCGGTTATCGATATAGAAATTCTGCTACGAAAAATTATCTTGCTAGGCGATCTTACTATGTAATGCGATTCTAACCACGATAGGCTAAATTTGATATGATTTATGCACCTCCCAAAGTTTGAGGTTAGGTCTCTTGACCTGGGTTGGCGGTCTGACCTGGTATGACCCAGACCTAAAATTTTGCCAGAAGCTGCAAAAATGTCGAGTTAGAGGTGCATGAAGTACGGTGGCGCTGCGCGAAGGTGTTTTTTTCACTACCTGTGGAAACCTGAGGAGCCCGGTTGCCCACCCCCTCGGGTGGGCGCGTGTTAATTGTCATAAATTCGGATACTTGTACGATTAAAATTTCGTAAAGACAATGGAGTATGATTTCCAGCGACCGATTACAAAAGCAATCGCTATATTTGCGGCGTTAAACATAAGGCTGTACTACCGCAATGGTCAAAAACCGTGTACATACCTACCTTAGGTGCTAAATATTCGGAACTTATAGCAAGAACGCATTTTTTTTATTTTTGCTATCGAAAGATATTTTATGAAGAAACATTTTTGAGGTGTCTAAAAGGGCAATTTCAACTGGGAAAATGTCAAGCTAGGTCAAAAAGGAAAAGGTCAAACAAATTAAAAGTCAAAAATTTTCAAATTTTAACATTTTCTTTTTCAAAATAACCTATAATTCAAGACGAGTTCAATGATATACAAAACTTGTTAATCAGGTGATGCGTTGTTGAGTTATGAAGCATCAAAGATGAGTCTACAACGTGACCTCCCGAAAGTGCCTCGGGCTATAACTCGGTCACCGTTGGTCGGAGGGGGCTGAGATTCTCACAGGCGTGTTTCTGGCCCAAAACTACCCCCGGAGAAAAAGTTTCAGATTTTTTCTAGACATGGTGGTGTCAAGCCTTGGTCGATCTGTCCTGGAATGCCACAATTCTGAGCAAGTGAAGTCGTGTTTAAAGTTTTCCGTTAAGACACATTGGTAACCTTCCGCGCCTCCGCCCGCGTCCTCGTTAGTATAGTGGTGAGTATCCCCGCCTGTCACGCGGGAGACCAGGGTTCGATTCCCTGACGGGGAGCTTTTGATTCACCGATGTGCAGGAAACGTAACGCAAATTATAAGTTCAGTTTGGGCAGCGACATAGCAGCAGATATCTTGGGCGATCAAATGTCTGGTTTTCTTGTGTGGGCTGTGCTTTATATGTATAACTGGGTTTGAAATGGGGTCTCTGTTTCCTCATAATCACGTCATTTCCCAATATGTCTCCAGCATATGCCAGACTTGACATTTACGACCTCGTTTGACCTTGAAGATATTGACCTAGGTCAATGAAACTTGGCCATAATGTAGATCACTATCGCCCCCACGCACACCACGACGGGAAATTGTATACCCCTTTGGTTTCCGAGATTTCAGGGGGGGGCACTTTAGGATCCCCCTCCATTGCGCGTGTTAAACAATCTTATTGCGCGAAACAAGGAAGATAACTGTCCAATACAGAACAAAATTGGATGGGTTTCGGCATTTCAGATTACCACTTTGGTTGTTCTTAGTATTTTTTTCCTTTCTAGGTCTCCAGTAAAACTTGGGAACAAAACTACTGTCATGATATCCACAGCTCCTTTTTTATTGGAGCCCGCTGATGAGGCCGTCAATGTGAAAAGCTGGGGTAATTAGTGACACCATGGTTAAGGAAGTATTAAAATTTTTAAGGTAAAATAGCCTTGACTTATCCGTTCCTCAGGCCAAAAGCTCCCCATCGGGGAATCGAACCACGATCTCCCGCGTGACAGGAGGGGATACTCACCACTAACGAGGATTCAGTGGCGGCGGATGCTAATTTCGGTTGGGGGGGCAAGCATATTCCGCGGGGCCCCCCTGGACGGTGGGCCCCCCTTTTTCGATATTGGTCATGATATGGGCAAAAATACCTGCATTTCATTAATGTCTTGAATTGCCCCTTGCTCGACCATTGCATTTACCCATGCTGGTTGAATGGGTAGCTTTAACTCCCCCACGGGCCGGGCGGGGCAGATTCTCGACTCGGGACATCCTAGTAGAATCTTGGTAACGATATCCGTCATTTCGAGCACTGGATTTCTTGATTGGTGGTACATCCGACCAGGAGAGATCCCTTGAATGGGTGGATGGATGAATGGCCCCAGAGAAAACTTGTCGGTATGATCGGCCCAGAAACGGATCTTATGTATGTAGGTAAATGCCTAAATTGCTCTTTGGAGGTGGGAGGGGCTAACCACCGCTCTGGAAAAGCTTGTTTCTCTGTACACGATGAATTTTGGGACGCAAACGGCATGAAACATTTTGTTCATGCCCAAGAATAGCAATGTACCTATTGGTTAAAATTCCACAAAGCATTCTAAAAAAGATTCCTACTCAAAGGATTGTCAGATGTCATGTATGTCATTGAGTTTTATAAATAAGCCTCCCACTCAAACTTTTCCGGGATATGGAAGTGCTTTCGATTCAAAAAAGATTATTTCAGCCTAACTTTTGTATGCAAGTAAAACAAAATGCTTCCAGAGCCTCACGAGGACACGGACAATATGAAACGCTTTTTTTAGCTGACTGTGAATAATGTCTCATTCTTTGAGTAGCTAGCAAGTACATTTCATGCCGTGCTTCACTAAAAACGTATCTTCAAATTGGTCAGGTTAGAATTATATTTGCAGCAGGTCTGGAAATAGGCAGCAGCGCTGTTCTGCGTTGCTTTCTCTCCCAATTATCAGAGGTCAGTGGCTCACTATCGTGTGGAAACGTCGACAGTGGTAGTTTTTTTCACTGAGGACAGAGCTCCCTGCAAAAACCACTGACTGGTGAATATCCTTTTAAATTATGCTACAATGTATCGTCTACACTGACATCGAACACGAATCATCAGCATCTAGGCCCACATGTATTTCCCGGATGGGAACCAAACGGAAAGGCGCAGAGCATCCTGGGGGGTAAGCTCCAGCTCGGCACTGCTCTACGATTGCTGTTGATGGCACCATTGACTAGCACTGACGTCGGTCATGGCATGAAACTGGAAAGCCCGGTGCTGCTAAGAGTGAAACAACATTTTAGTGCCGCTGGTACAAGCCTCGCCTGCTGAGACAGTGCAACAGAGCCAACTGAAACGTGCACTGATGCAGGAGCGATGGCGATGAGGAGAGATCACCCACAGGAGCGGAACAAACAGGACTCGACATCACTGCCGCGCAATGAAACGTGCTAGATCATTGAAATAAAGTCACCGCCCTCAACCACGGCACGACGTTCTTGGCTTCTCTCAACCAATCCAGATCACAACCAAATCACTGCTGATAATAACGAGCCAGTCTGTAGCGACAAAGTCAAAGATTCCAACATCGGCGGAAATCGAATAAAAGCTGCATGAACCCAACACAAATGGATTAGCATAATTGGTATCTGAACCATGTCGTGACAGGCCAGCGAAACCAAACTGCGCTCTCTTTCTTAATACCCCTACGTGCGCCCCGATGGAGTCAAGACCGATATAACCCACCACCAAAAAATAATCCGCGGTCACAGCAACGACACCGCCGGATCCATACCATCAGAACCCGATCACGGGATGGCATCCGAATCGGAAACAAATAGACTGAGTAAGAAGTTCTAAGCCACAAAGGACGCCACGAGAGGCACCACTCTAAAACGGAGCAGCCTCAACAGCAGCTACCGGGCGCAGCACAACCAAGAAACAAACCTTGCTGAAGCCAGGACCGGAAACCTGGTAAGCAGCCGTGGCCTAGACGTCGATCCAAAACTGAACACCAGAAACCAACCCGTGGAATCAACCTCGGTCCGTAAAATGCCACACAGCTCACAGGAGAGCGGCAAATAAGCAATTGACTAAATTCAAACCACACGATCTTCCAACTGAACACAAACGGTATGGAGCCGAAGTGTAGGATTTGTGAAAAAACTGCAGAATACCTGACCTTAGGCTATTCTCTTCCGGGAAAATAAACTCGACTAGACAAATACAGCAGTCGCCTCCCCCTTACTGCCAGGATGCAACATCACCGGAAGACATGACTACAGTACAGGCCATATAAGGAAGCAAAGGCCTGGACAGGTCCTGAAAAAAACCTCACAAGCGATCCTCACCCTGCCGGCTCAGGTTCATCAGTGCCAATCACATAGTAAAGATGCAAAGTATGGTCTCGACAGAACAGTCGATGCACAGGCTAATGGAGCCGAGTGTCTTTTTCTATGTCACGGATGGCCGAACACTGGTACTCTTTTTGCCGGGTGGCGGTTAACAAACTCGCGTAGGACAGCACGCAGGTCCAAGTTTAAGGCACGCTCCTTGTGCACGTTCAGCACCATGAGATGTGACAGGCGAGCCTGGGCCATGGTGTTGCGAGCGTCAGTTTTTAGGTGTCGGAGTGCAGAGAACACGCGCTCTCCCGTTGCAGCCGACACAGGCACCATCAGGATCAGCTGGCAGAGCTTGGCTACCTCATCCAGGTAGACCCGATTTCTCTTCCCGGTGCCTCCACTGAAGAGGTGCACTGCCAGGTCCTTGACAGTGTTGAATTCTCTGTCTTGGGTGACATCCTTGAGTATGCGCAGCTGGGAACTAAGCTTTCCATGGCTTACGTCGGATCCCAACTGCGCGCTGACCGGATCGGGAGTGGCACACTCCGGCCCAAGCAAGACGCCTTCCATCGCGCTGAGGCGTTTCAGTCCTGGTTGGATGAACCGGCGCTTCACCTCACTCGTCACCACGTCGACAGCGTGGAAATATTGCCGGCGAAGGCTAGCGACAGGGTCCAGCTGAGCGGCAGGGGAGGAACGAGCGCTTTGCTCGTACCTTTTCGGTGGGCACTTCAATCGCGGCGCTTTTGGTGGCAGGATCTCACTCTCCGCGCTATCTGCTTTCTCTTGCACTTTCTTCAGCATTGCAGCGAAACTCCCATCTGTTCGCTGCTTATCTAGGATGCTGATGAGCAGCTCTGCCCCAGCCATCGCGTCACCAAACGACAGGGAGGGGCTCTGCAGTTTTTTCGCGAGTGCCTCGCACGGCTCGAACACTTGCAGAGCCACCATCAGACCGAACAGTGTCTCAAACTGCGACAGCTGAAGGAGAGTCCCTCTCAGTCTGGCCCGTACATCCGGGGACGCACTTCTATCTTCGATGGTGTCGTTGATGGTGGCGACCACCACATCGAATGTTTCCAGAAACCGACGGAAGGCGGCACCGCGCAATGTCCAACGCGTCGGACACAGGGTCAGGAGTCTGGTGTGACGTGCTTCACCACCGTGCTCACCCTCGATGATGTGTTCCTTAAACACGTCTTTCCTCTTGGCTGTGCTTAGAGCCGTGGCCACGTCGCGCACCATGGTCATGACGTCTGCGATCATGGGCACCTGTTTCGCCTCCTCAGCAAGAGCCAAATCTAAGGAGTGGTTGAGGCAGTGCACGTAGATTGACTTCGGCTGCATCTCTGTTAGACGTGCCTGTACTCCTGACAGCCGCCCAGACATGTTGCTCGCGCCATCAAAACACATCCCACGTAGGTTCTCGACGCCGAGCATCAGACGCTCTATGACGTCCAACACTACTTTGGTGAGGGTGGCAGCTGTGGAGTCGGGAGCCGCGTACAGGCCGACAAAGACCTCATGTGTCTCCATCTCGTCATCGACGTGACGAAGGCAAATGCAGAACTGCTCCTTGCCGGACACATCTGTTGTGCCATCAGCTATGACAGAGTACCATTTACTTGCACGCACTTCTTCACCAATCTGCCGTTGCACCATCGTTGCCATTATCTGGAAAATCTCGTCCTGGCAGTCGTGTGTCAGAAAGTTCATCTTTTTGCCCAGCCAGGCCTTGACACTGGGAGAGAGCACGCTGCGTTCTTCTAGGATCCATCTGAAGTTTCCGCCACTTTCAGAGTGACCTCGCACGGCCACGCCACACCGCGCCAGTCCTCTCAGAATGCTGAGTACTTCTATGAACGCCTCAACGTTTTGTTTCTGCTCTTCTCGAGCAGCGATCGTGATCCCAGCAGTGATGGGCTGTTGTTTTGAGAGGAGTGTTTTCGTCATTGCTAGCTGGTGTGCGGCGGACCTCTCATGTTCCTTAAACTTCTCAGCTGCTTTTTTCCAGTTCGAAAACCCATCCAAGAAGGACGTGTGCCGGAACTGGTGCTTGCTCATCAGGCCCTTCTTTACCGCTTTAGTACACGTGTAGCACCGCACGACGTTCTCCGTGGAATCATAAGTCAGGAATTTATACATACAAAACCACTCAAAACGGAACCTCCGACCATCAGTGCCAGGGAAGTTCATATCAGGCTGACATGGTCCATCATCATCTACCTCGCACATGCCACCCGAATTTTCTTCAGCACACGAAGCAGCTTCAGCAGCGTAGTTGGTGGTGAGCAGGGTCTCGGCAGCGCACTCGGCGTTGGAGGGTGGTCCCGTTGCACGCTCAGCGTGTGCAGAGTGCACGGAAGCGGCTTCAGCAGCGTAGTTGGTGGTGAGCAGGGTGTCGGCAGCGCACTTGGCGTTGGAGGGTGGTCCCGTTGCACGCTCAGCGTGTGCAGAATGCACGGAAGCGGCTTCAGCAGCGTAGTTGGTGGTGAGCAGGGTGTCGGCAGCGCACTCGGCGTTGGAGGGTGGTCCCGTTGCACGCTCAGCGTGTGCAGAGTGCACGGAAGCGGCTTCAGCAGCGTAGTTGGTGGTGAGCAGGGTGTCGGCAGCGCACTCGGCGTTGGAGGGTGGTCCCGTTGCACGCTCAGCGTGTGCAGAGTGCACGGAAGCGGCTTCAGCAGCGTAGTTGGTGGTGAGCAGGGTGTCGGCAGCGCACTCGGCGTTGGAGGGTGGTCCCGTTGCACGCTCAGCGTGTGCAGAGTGCACGGAAGCGGCTTCAGCAGCGTAGTTGGTGGTGAGCAGGGTGTCGGCAGCGCACTCGGCGTTGGAGGGTAGTCCCGTTGCACTAGGCATATGTATATCCTCCATGGTCCCATCTGTCGGAGCGTATGGGCCATTGCTGTGACCAAAAGTTGACGTGGGAACATTTGCTTAAGCCTAAACCTGAAGACGAATACACACTGCTGAGGTCTTCACATTGTAGTCACTTTCAGTCTTAATTTGCTGTTACTTGAAACATAGCTATGAAACTTTGTCCACAACATTGCGACGAAACTTTATTCAACTTCATGAAGACGCTTCTTGAGCTAGGCTTATGCGAAGTGAATTTTCAGAAACTGATTCCAGTAGGACATTTACCACCCGATCTTGCTTGCCTAACAAGCATCGAAATAGCTTAACGCCCACGAAAGGAGACTGGTCAAAGTAAAGGTCTGCTACAAAGATACCTTATTTCAGACTAAAAGTTCGTCCCTTATTTTCTTCAGAAGAATGAAACGAAGTACTTCACACCCGGACCTTTTACCAAATTCTATCACGCCGACTGTACATCCGAACTACAGAAACTATACTCGAGCGTGGTTGCCGCCAAAGACCTGCTACTAATTTTGAACGATTCCATTTCCTAACTCATCTGTACCACTTCTGCTTCAGCTGCCGGTGCACCTGCACCTAGCCCTCCCTCCCCTATTCGTCTGCCAGAATGCTGAAGACCATGAAGCAGTGTTGCTGGATGCCGAGCATTACCTATCTGACAGGTCATATTTAAAGGAGGCGCTAGTATTTCTGCCGATTGCTTTTTACGCCTCAGCCGTAAGGCTTGTTGCACAGCAGTTTCTTTATATAACGATTTTCTTTAGATATTTTGGAAGCATATTTTTACCTGCACACATGGAAAACTTCCATCTTCATGTGTCCCGAACACCCCTCAAGGAGTGTGAAAATTAACTTCGATTAATTTATCCATGAAATTTTACATATGGGAATTCAAAGGTAATATTCCAGTCATAGCCTCTTCTCTCCATCGGTCGAGCTAATAGTTATTACAGTTATATGGATCAGATTGACGCGGCCACTAAAGACTGGATTATGTTATGATTATTTCACAACTTCACATAAATCGAACCAAATTTTTCATTTGCTTCAAAGCATGGAAATATTCCTCTTCGAGTCCGAGAAGGGTTTTCGTCTGTAAAATAATAACATGGTGATAAAGCGACACCAAGAGCATTTTCACTCACGATTTTCGGATGGTGGATCATCTGGATCTACGGAGCCAGGATCGGGGTAGGAGCAGGTAGGGAGGAGTTGTGCAGGAGCTGAAGTGACAGGTCCACCGCGATGAAAGGAAACCTCTGTCAGACAAAAAAACATGGTGAATTATCAACGTCCTAACTTCGATTAATGTATCCATCCCTCCATCCAGGAGGATTACATGTTCCTGAAGCCACAGAGGTAGGTGTGAGCTATCAATACGCAGAAACTTCGGCAAACTTGTCAGATATCACGACGATGTAATTTATCAGATATATATATATATATATATATATATATATATATATATATATATATATGGCTCCTCTCCCTCCCCACATTTTTTTGGTGGCAACGCTTGTCCCAGTGCGCGCTCCAACTTACTACGAAACTGCATTGGTTTGGGAGACGGCTCCTGAAATTTGTGTTCATTTATTTCGTTTTTCCCATAACATATCACGCCAGTGGTTGGTATGTTTGGAAAACCTTAAAGCTATGTATTATACTTGTGATTATAAGTTGTCCGAGATAAAACCAAAAACCTAAAACCACGCATCCTACGCAAGCCCGGTTAGCTCAGTCGGTAGAGCATGGGACTCTTAATCCCAGGGTCGTGGGTTCGAGCCCCACATTGGGCGATGGCTTTCTTTTACTGAAATGCATCCAATATTAGAAAATGGTAGGAATTGGTCAGAATAGTCCGGTCCTTCGCGTCTGCGTAGGTCTTGTACAGCCGGTTCCATGCTGATTAGTAGACATTAGGCAGCAGTCGTTTTTGGAAAATATCTCCCGAGTGATGTTCCTGCCGACGCCACTGTTGCCGGACCTGCTGCCTTTTAACTGGATCCATGGCCTGACGTCTAAACATACTCCACCGGGTCCGAAATTCAGAATTGAGGAAAAAAACAAAAAAATTGTCGGGATCGGTGAAAACAGTCTTTCGTTCATAATTTTCCAAATCAAAGTTCCATCCAGTTTGCAAGGGCCCACGTTTGAAGAGCGTCGTCAAAATACATTACTGGAGGCGCAGCCTTTTGCGAGAAGCGCAATGGTTTTTAAGATATTTACTAAAAAAACGGACATTTTTTCTACCAATTTTAGTGTTTAGTGTGGAACCGGCTGTACATATATATAACAGGTCGTCGTGCTTAATCCTTTCCAGGAAATGAGGTACATTTGGGGTACATTTGAGGTACATTCCAGGGGCACATTTGGGGTATTTTTCAGGTGGGTTTTTAGCTTTCTTTACGGAGATTTTGAGTTCCAGGACATATCATATATTTAGAAACGGGTTTTCCGGCATGCCTTACAACTTGGCAATCTCACTTCATCACGTTATGAAAGAGTCACATGCCCTGTAACCAGGTAAAATGCAACAGGTAAAATGCTTATCAATATCAGACAGCAGGTAATATGTCCACGAATATCAATGTTTACAAATTGTTACAAATGTGTTGAAAACACCTGATGCCACAGTTCAAAACAGTTCAGGAAAATAATTATCCAATACAGAAATAATGGGGTTGTTTTTCGGGAATTCAAAATCCCCCTTTTGATCCTTACCGAGTCCTTTTTGCTTCGTGGGTCTTCAGTAAAACTTGCAAATCACTATCATGATGTCAACCATTCCGAACGAAACCATAGTTGTGCCAAAAACCTGATGTTTCAATAGACAGTTTAGCCTATGTAATGGCCTGCATAATTGATTTAAGCCGCTGATAAAACTGTAAAAAAGAAATGTTGGGTAAGTTATTGATTGAATGGTTAACTTAATCTATCATACGAACTTTATTCAGCCTTTACTTATGCATTTATTAAATCAAAAGGTCCCCGTCAGGGAATCGAACCCTGATCTCCCGCGTGACAGGCGTGAATACTCACCTCTATACTAACGAGGATGGAACCAAGATCAAAGCCACAGAGGGAAATCTGAGATACCAACTTGCGGCATCTTCGGAAAACTTTCAGATTAAACGCGTGATTGTTAAAAAACACGATTAGTGCCACGTTACTAAGCATGCCTTCACACAGGCAAGTTCCTTCGTTGGCATCGGAGGCATGCCTAGTCGAATTACCAGGCGCTGCCGACATGGATATTTCTCCCCGGTGTAATAGAAAAGTAGCCTCCTACGGTAGCTGAGAACACTTCAGGGTTCCACCTTGTCGAAGCTGCAGTGGAGCCAGCAGCTATACTGTGCCGCAGTGTCTCGCCTAAACCTGTACTGTGCCGCCGAGCCTGCCTTGCTCCTAACCACAGGCTCAGGGGCGTGGCGAGGGAGGGGGGCGGCAGGGACAGCTGCCCCCCCTGAGGGCCCGAAGGGCCCTCATGAGGACACGATTCTGTAACAAGCAGGGCACCTTTTACTCATCAGGGCCCTTTTGGCGATGTCGCAGGGGCCCTTTTCGAGGCACCGCCCCCCCTGATCGAAATCCTAGCTACGCCCCTGCAGACACTGGCAGGCTTGTAACAAGATAACTTTACGTATGGTTGGCCAATTAAAGGAATTCTGTCACTAAGGAGAGGTCACAGCCGTATGGCAGCGATATTCAGCAGTAATGAATGCAAACCCTTTATGGATTTTTAGAGCAACCTTTAGACTTACATATTTTTAGATGATTGTAATAATTTGAGTTAAATCCTCTTGACAGGACATAATGTAGAATTAGATTGGGTTTCCAAAGGAATAACATTGATAGCACACTCTTTAGCCAAGCTGACCAGTTTGCACCGCTTTCAAATGTTGGATGCATTCCAGCAAAACCACGCCTTCACCCAACATGGGGCTCGAACCCACGACCCTGGGATTAAAAGCCTACTGCTCTACCAACTGAGCTAACCGGCCCTGAACAAATTATGTGACTTTAGGTTTTTCGTTCATTCTTAGAAAGCTGACAGTCACAAACCTGTGAATATATTTGTATAATAAATACTTTTTTACCTTAAAGGGCATGTGCCAACTTTATACCGTGATTTTCACGGCGGTTGTCAAGTTGTAAAGCATGCCGGAAAACCCGGCACTCAATATATCATTCGTCTTAACCCTTGCCCCGGTGACGGGAGGAGCCACCTTTGCCCTGGTGGGGGGTTAAAAAGACGCCCCACCATCTCAAAAACTAAGACAGCTAGAAAAAAAGAGCAAAACTTCAACCGAAAGCTCCTTGAAAATGATATCGAAAATACTTTGACCATTTTTCTTGTCAGGTCAATTTTAAGGTCACCAGAGGTCAAAATAGGTCAAAATCGCTAAAATGATGTGTACTAAGAAAACCTCATCTATCTAAAAAACCATGATAGCTAAAAACATCTTTTAACATCATTCGAAAGCTCTTGAGTTGCTCTTTCATTACAGTGGCATTCATTTCGTGTCAGGTCAAAGCCTAGAGAGCTACAGGTCACTGAATGTTGGAAATGTTCTTGGGAATGTCTATAGCCACCTATGCATAAGGGCGTTTCCTTTTTCGCTAATATATTCCAAAACAAGCAAGATACAGCCATAGTTGATGTACCATTGCAATTTTCTCGTCAATACAAATAGAATGATATATAATATTGCTATGCCAGGTCAAATTTAAAAAAAATTGACCTGACCCAGGCCAACGGTCTGACCCACTTGACCTGGTATAGTCATGATGTAGATCATTTGACTTGCACTGACTATACAAACACTTTGCTGATAAAATAAAAGTTCTATCTTTGTTTATTCAAAATTTAAAGAGTAAAACATCAAAAAATGCTTATTTGACCTGAGGTGACCTTTCAAAGGTCACAAGCCAAATTGTTTGGCATCAACTTCAGAAATGAGGTAAGAGCAGGCCGTAACCGATGTTTGAAGTTGATTCCATCCATACTTCCTGAGAAAAGTTCATTTAATGATTTTCCCCATGTATTTGCAATGGGGAGGTCATGCTCCGCACATGACCTTAGGTCACCAATATGAAAAATCCCGGAACACATATTGTAGCTCCTGGTGGTCCCAATACGTGGTATGAGTTTCAACTTTATCAATTAACCCGCCTTTTAGTTATGCAGTCCTAAGTATTTTTTAGGTGATGTCACTTCACCTGGCCTGGTGACCTGACCTCATATGACCTTGAGCTAAAATTTTCAGGAAAGATGTAAAAATTATGAAGGAACAGCTAGACCAAGTTTGGTGGCAGCTGCGCGCCGCCGTTTTTTTTGGTCACTTTGGAAAAACCCTAGGGGAGTCTAAAAAGACCCCCACCCGGGCGAAGAATAAAACTCAAAATTTCCGTAAAGAAAAGCTAAAAACCTACCTGAAATATACTTAAAACGTACCCAAACAGCCGGCCACAGTTGCCAGCTGTTGGCATGATGACATGCTGACGTCACGGTGAGCAATCAGCCAATTGAAGCCCTTGAATTATATTGAACAAGTTAGTAGTTGCCAGATCATGCCGTCACTTACAGGCAGATGTTTATTTCTTACCCTAGAGGAGCATTATACAAATAATATTGAGCTAATTGTACATTTTTTCAGAGTAATTATGGAGGTTTTAATCATTTTCGGCCAAAAATACCCCTCATTACACTAAATTCCGGGATTCGACCAGGGTGCCACATTCCCTTTAAGGATTCCACTTTTCAAGACTGCAGTATCGAGCCCGCAGCTATACTACACCGCAGTGCCTCGCCTCAACCTGTACTGTGCCGCCGAGCATGCTTCGCTCCTAACCACGCACTGGCAGGTTGGTCACAAGATAACTTTACGTAGGGTTGGCCAATTAAAGGAATTCTGTCCCCAGGGAGAGATCACAGCGATAGGACAATGACATTACTGCAGTAACTAAAGCGAAACATTTATGGAGGTTTTAGAGCTAACTTTTTTTTTAATTTAGGGTATAAGATAGAAGTTCGAGTAGGGAAGGAGCAGAAAGGATTAGCTTGTCAGAGTTCCCTCCCCATATAGTTAACGCATGTTACATCCCAATTACACGCATTTGGACTTATATATCTTTAGATACTTTTAATAATTGGAATTGAACACTCCTGACAGAAAATAATGAATAATTAAATTAGGCTCCCACATGAATAACATTGATAAAGCACCCTTTAGCCAAGCTGACCAGTTTGCACCGCCTTCAAATGGATGCATTCCAGCAAAACAATTCCATCGCCCAATGTGGGGCTCGAACCCTCGACCCTGGGATCAAAAGTCCCATGCTCTACCAACTGAGCTAACCGGGCCTTCAAATTGCATGTGGCTTTAGGATTTTGGTTCATTCTTTGAAAGCTGTCAATCACAAACCTATGAATGTATTTCAGTAATAAATACTTTTTGATCATTTAAGGCAATATGGCACCTTTATAACGTGATTGTAACTGGGATGGGCAAGTTGTAAAAGCATGCCGGAAAACCCGGTACTTAACAAATCATTTATCGTGAAACTCAAAATTTTCGCAGAGAAAAGCTAAAAACCTACCTGAAATATACCCAAAATGTACCCAAGTAGCTAGCAACAGTTGTCAGCTGTTGACGTGATGACATGCTGACGTCACGGTGAGCAATCCGCTAATTGAAGCTCTTGAAGCCTGTTGAACATGGCAGTGACGGATCCAAGGGGAAGCCCAGGGGGCCCGGCCCCCCCTTAGCTCCGAAGCGCCCCAGTAAAGCTCAGCTCATATCGGGCGCCGAAGGCGCCCGATATGAGCGGCGCGCCTGTACCCATTTCGTGCGCCAAGGTGGTAGACACCACTTATTCCACTTGAATGAACACATACCTACTCCTTAAAACCATGGCAAAGCGCCCCTGCCCAAACACTAGACGCCTTTACTGGTCTTTTGCGCCCCAGTAAAATGTTGAAGATGAAATTTAGAAAGCTAACAAAAGCGCCCCGGCAAAGAAAAGGCGCAACTAGATAGCAAGATTGCGCCATGGGGAACTAATGCACCCCTGGGTAGCCTAGGCGCCCCCGGGATGAAGCGCCCTACGGATACCATATGCGCCCTTGGCTAGGAAAGGCGCCCCTGGGCAGCAAAGGCAAATCTTGGTAACATAGGTGAACTGGACAGCATAAGCGCCCTTTAGATAGAAATAGGCGCTTTAGGAAAATAAAATGCTCACCTTCGGTAGAAAAAGGCGCCCTTTGATAGCCTAGGCGCCCACTGGAAAAAGCGCCCTACGGATGTCATTTGTCATATGCACCCTTGGATAGCAAAGGCGCCCCTGGACAGCAAAGGCGCCCCTGGGTAGCAAAGGCGCCCCTAGGAAGGCACCCCTTCGATAGATACCCGCCTTTGTATAGCCTAGGCGCCCCCTGGATGAAGCGAACTACGGATATCATATGCGCCCTTGGCTAGGAAAGGCGCCCCTGGGCAGCAAAGGCAAATCTTGGTAACATAGGTACCCCGGACAGCACAAGCGCCCCTTAGATAGAAGTAGGCGCTTTAGGAAAATAAAATGCTCACCTTGGGTAGAAAAAGGCGCCCTTTGATAGCCTAGGCGCCCACTGGAAAAAGCGCCCTAAAGATGTCATATGCACCCTTGGATAGCAAAGGCGCCCCTGGACAGCAAAGACAACCCTGGATAACACAAGTGCTGTGGACAGCAAAGGCGCCCCTAGGACGGCAGCCCTTCGATAGAAAAACCGCCTTTGTATAGCCTAGGCGCCCCCTGGATGAAGCGCCCTACGGATATCATATGCGCCCTTGGCTAGGAAAGGCGCCCCTGGGCTGCAAAGGCAAATCTTGGTAACATAGGTGCCCTGGACAGCATAAGCGCCCCTTAGATAGAAATAGGCGCTTTAGAAAATAAAATGCTCACCTTGGGTAGAAAAAGGCGCCCTTTGATAGCCTAGGCGCCCACTGGAAAAAGCGCCCTACGGACGTCATATGCACCCTTGGATAGCAAAGGCGCCCCTGGACAGCAAAGACAACCCTAAGTGCTGTGGACAGCAAAGGCGCCCCTGGGTAGCAAAGGCGCCCCTAGGAAGGCACCCCTTCGATAGATACCCGCCTTTGTATAGCCTAGGCGCCCCCTGGATGAAGCGAACTACGGATACTATATGCGCCCTTGGCTAGGAAAGGCGCCCCTGGGCAGTAAAGGCAAATCTTGGTAACATAGGTGCCTTGGGTAGCATAAGCGCCCCTTAGATAGAAATGGGCGCTTTAGGAAAATAAAATGCTCACCTTGGGTAGAAAAGGCGCCCTTTGATAGCCTAGGCGCCCACTGGAAAAGCCGCCTACGGATGTCATATGCACCCTTGGATAGCAAAGGCGCCCCTGGACAGCAAATACAACCCTGGATAACACAAGTGCCGTGGACAGCAAAGGCGCCCCTGGGTAGCAAAGGCGCCCCTAGGAAGGCACCCCTTCGATAGAAAAGCCGCCTTTGGATAGCCTAGACGCTCCCTGGATAAACCAGGAGCCCGAGAAGGAAAACGAGCGCCCCACTGGGAAGTACAGGCGCCCTCTGTATAACATAGATGTCCCTTATCCACCTTCAGCTGCCCTGCATTGGAGCAGCGCCCCCCAAGAGCAAAGGCGCCCCTGGACAAAAAGCCGCCTCCTGGTATCAAAGGCGCTCCTAGATAACATATGCGCCCCTTAGATAGGAATAGGCGCTACAGGAAAGCAAAATGCGCCCCTTGGTTAAGAAAGGTGCCCTTGGATAGCAAAGGCGTCCCTGGACAGCAAAGGCAAATCTGGGAAACATAGGTGCCCTGGACAGAATAGGAGCCCCTTAGATAGAAATAGGCACTTCAGGAAAATAAATGCAACCCTTGGATAGAAAAAGTGCCCTTTGATAGTCCAGGCGCCCACTGGATAAAGCGCCGACGGATATCATATGCACTTTTAGATAGCAAAGGCGCCACTGGACAGCAAAGACAATCCTGGATAACACAAGTGCTTTGGACAGCAAAGGCGCCCCTAGGAAGGCACCCCTTCGAAAGCAAACGTGCCTTTGGATAGCCTATGCGCTCCCTATATAAACTAGGTGCCTGAGAAGGAAAATGAGCGCCCCATTGGAAAGTACAGGCTCCCCCTGCATAACATAGATGTCCCTTATCCATCTTCAGCTACCCTGGATTGGAGCAGCGCCCCTCAAGAGCAAAGGCGCCCCTGGACAAAAAGGCGTCTCCGTATATCAAGGGCACTCCTAGATAATATATGCACTCCTTAGATAGAAATAGGCACTTCAGGGAAGTGAAAGGCGGCCTTTGGTTAGGACGGCGCCCTTGGACAACCTAGGCGCCCTCTGCATAAAGCGCCCTACAGATATCATATGCGCCCTTGGATAGCAAAGGCGCCCCTGGACAGCAAAGTTAACCCTTCTTGAAATAGATGATATGGACAGCATAGGCGGCCATGGATAAACTAGGCGCCTGAGAAAGAAAACAAGCGCCTCACCTGAGAGTAAAGCGCCCCCAGGATATCACAGGTGTCCATTTCCATCTTCAGCTGCCCTACTGTCTATGGTTTGGCACACCTGTCTGACAGTCGCGCGCTCTGCTACAGGACTCAAGCGCTCAATTTGAGCATGGGCTGCCTTTAACCACATTTCATTAACCTATAACTGAAGGCTTAGTGCTCTATCGCTGCAACCGGGTGCCTTTTTCAGTATGTGCGCCCCGTTTCCGAGAACGCTGCCCTCACCAACCAGCAGTCCTCTCCGCTCAGCAGATGAGCGCCTTTTTCTGATAACTAGGCACTTTATTTCAGTGTTCGAGCGCCTTATTTCAGAATTCTTATTCTCCATCTATTTTGGGCTCCTCCTGGATTGCAGAGGCGCCCCCTCAAGTTCAAAGGCGTTCCTGGATAGAAAAGTGCGCCCCATGTTTGCAAAGGCGCTCCAAGATAGCATATGTTCCCCTTAGATGGAAATAAGCACTCCAGGAAAGTAAAATGCTCCCTTTGGGTAACAAAGGTGCCCCTTAACAGCGAAGGCAGCCCTAGATAACAAAGGTTCTCTGGACCGCATAGGTGCCCTTGGATAAACTGGTGCCCGGAAGAGAAAAATAGCGCCTCACCGGAGACAAAAAGCACCCCAGGATAACGTAGGGGCATGTATTTCAATCATGTCTGTGATTGAAAAATACACCTAGACAGCGTATGCGCCCCTGGATAGAAAGACACCCCTGGGCAGTAACGGCGCCCCTAGAAAGCAATAGTGCGCCCCTGTGGAGAAAAAACCGCCTCCTGAATAACCTAGGCACCGCCCCCGAAATATCAGATGCCCGTGGATAGAACAGACTGCCTTGAATAAAACAGCAGCCCTGGATAGTAAAGGCGCCCTTTGATAGCATAAGCGTTCCTTAGCAACAATATGGGCGCTACATGAGCTCAAGGTTCACGTGCACCTAAGCCCAATAACAGAGCAATCAATCGATGCCGAAGCACTCCTTAAAGCACGGGCGCCAAATTTCCTAAGAAGTAAAGGCGCCTCTGGGTAGCAAAGGCGACCCTCGACAGTGGTGTAGGTATTCCTGAATAACAGCAGCGTCCCTTGATAAGAATAGCCCCAAGATGGCACAGGTACCCTGTTGATAGGAAAAGCGCCCCTGAATATCAGAGGCACCCTCTGAATGAGGAGCCCATGGAGAGCATAAGGGCGCCCTATGCATAGCAAATTGCCGCCCCCTGGATAGCCTAAGGGCCCCTTGCATAGGGTAGGCGCCACTGGGTAGTATAGGTTACCTTGAATAAAAATACGCCCCTCAATATCATGGTGAACCTGGATAAGAAAAAGCTCCCCTTGGGCACTGGGTATCAAAGACACCCCCGGAACAGCAAGGATGCCCCTGGATAGCTAGGTTGCGTCCATTGGGGAGCGAAGGCGCCCCTGGGTGGCACAGGTGCCTCATCGAAGCAAAGGCCCCTCCAGAGAGCATAGGTGTCCCTGATGAGCACAGGTACTCCTGGACAGCCCCTAAATGACGTTGCATAATGTTACGATTCCTATTATGACGTATGCTATAATATCAAAGTAAAGGTTATTCAGTGTTTAGATCAAGGTTACAGGTCAATTTTAAAGGTCACTGGCCTTGATGATCAAGGCTTGATCAAAGGTTATCGGTAAGCTTGGGCACAGCGCTAGTTATAGCGTACATTAGGCATAATATGTTGGGTTGTGCCGTAATAGGTCAATGACCTTGAAGGACCTTGATCCCAAAAATTGCAGACATTGTTTAGAGCCTTCCCTTTTGGCCTTAGCCCTGTTCTAGAGTATTCGAGCCCCGTTCCGGCCCGTTGGGGGGTGCTTGAACACCCCCTCGAGGTCTCCCAGTGGCACGAAAAAACGTCGGCGCGAAGCAACACAGTACTTGTCACACCTTATCATTGATCAATTCCGCAACTTTCCCTCAAAATTTAAGGTTGCGTCATCTCAGGTCAGGTCACCAGTGCAGGTCAAGTGACCTCACCCCAAAAAATGCTTAAGTTGGCGTAAGTAAGAAAAGGGTGAATCTATCGAATTTAAACTTGTACCATATAATGGGCCCAAAAAGTACTAATACATTTATTGCGGGATTTTTCCCATCGATGGCCTAGGGACAGGTACCAATCATGACCTCTCCATTGAAAATGCATGGGGTAAAACGGAAATTTGCCGAAAAATTGCTCTATGTCTGCAGATGCCGCTTGGAATACCTTCGGATTCCCCAAATCATGGTATCCTAGGCCTCTTTATTGGTTCATGTTGCAAGTTTAGACATGTTACCTTTGAGAGTTCATCTGGGGCTTCCTAAGCAGGTTTTAAGACTTTGGTTAATTGCTTTGCAGGAAATATTGATAAAACCCGTATTTTGATACCATTTTTTATTGCTATTGTGAGTTGATTCATATGCATGCTGATTATGCTAGGCTAAATGGTGACCTTGACCAAGCCTTAGGTCAGGTCATTTTTATGTTTTGACCTAGTATAGTCATATTATGCATTATTTGATGATTCGCCGTAACGAGAGGAAGCGAAGTGTGCCTAAAAATGTTTCTAGCTCAACTCTGGCAGATGCTAGAGTATATACACAGAGACATGTTGTAAGCTTTGTCTCGGGGAGGGGCCCTAGCGCTGATCGTGGGAAAAATCCCCAATGGCCCCCAGGGGCCCTCAGGGAGTCAGGAAATCTGGCGTGGGTGGAATCCGGTAGGAGGGATTTTGGGTCTCCAAAATCAGCTGAGGGGTCCGTGCCAGTTAAGGGGGCCCCAGATAAGGGCCCCCGACGAGCTCATTTGACCTCAGCGCCAACACAGGATTCTCAAGACCAGCGTGGGGTGCCTACCTATTTAAACGGATTCTAAATAAGCTCAGGAACCCAAAACTAACCCAGGGGTCCAATTTTCAACTCATGGGGCCCAGACACTCTGAGGGGAACCTGCAGAAGCTCAGAAGGCCCATAAAACTAATAGGGCCAGACTAGCTGGGTGCCTCGACGAACCAGTGCCCAGATACGCACAACGGGCCCCAAACAAGCTGAAGGGATCTATATCAGTTAAACGAAAACGGTACCAACCCAGGGGACCCCGACCAGCTTAAGGGACACTAATCCAGCTTGGGGCTCAGAGCTCAGAGCTCCAGCTTTTTAGCTCAGAGGGCCCAGAACCGGTTGAGGGGGCCCTATATCAATAAAAGGGCCCAAAAAGCTTAATAGGCTTCAGCGGCGACATATAGGTTTCAAGTTCAGTGTGAGAGCCTGGTTAACTAAAGCGGTCCCAGATCAGCTGAGGGGACTCGATATAACTTCATCGAAGTCACCGAAAACTCAGGGGCCCAGGCTCACAGAGGTTCTGCGGCCTATGAGGCTCAGGTTAACGTCAATCGGGTATTTCAGTATTGAGCCGTTAGCCAGGACAACTGTGATAAGTGGAGGTGGTGGATACGACACCTCAGTTTTTACCATGACCGAATATAACTGTATTATTTGCTCATCGTGCTTCAGTTAGTGTCAGTGGGTGCTTTCAGCATTTTCTACCACGGTACCAGTCGTTAGCTGGCCCGAAATATGCTTGATGGTAAACGTGAACATGTCCTCACTGAGAGGAAGCTTTAATGAAAATAAGCATTTACAAATCCTTTTTAAACGCGTTCTTCATTGACACTGGCCGCCTTTTGGGTGTTAAATTGGCCAGTGGCGGATCCAAGGGGGAGGGGAAAAAGGCATTCCCCAAACGAAAAAGCTCGGGGCAAAACTGCGTTTTCGCCCCCAAAGCGATCGACCTCCTTTTTCCCCTACTCCTTCTTAGTTTATAAGCAAGATTTTGGTGTTCCAACTCTCAACTTCAAACAGAACATAAGTTGATAAGATGTTCCCTGGCCTGTCCCCTCGAATCCGGAAAGGAAAAAAACACTGAAGATTATATTTTCGGGCACAGCCCTTCATCAGAATCATGGAGTAAATATCAATAATTCTCAGTTATAGTATAGCCAGACCTCCATAGTATAGCAAGTCATAGTATAGCCAGCCTTGGATAGGAAGAAGTATCTCGAGCCCATATTTTCACCCCGTGAAGTTTTTTTGGCTTTTCGCCTCAAATACCCAAAATTCTACGGGCAAATGATATTGGTAGCGCAGCTTTTTACTGCGTGACGTTTTTTTGCTTTTCGACTTTGGTTTGCTCCTCCCAAACCGACCGGCTAGATCCGCCACTGAAATTGGCACCCCTCAGGTACGGCGCCCCCAGGTCCGGCGCCCTCCGAGCCTGGCCCCCCTTAACGAAATCCTAGATCCGTCACTGGAACATGGTAGTAGTTGCCAGATCATGCCGTCGTACACAGGCAGACGTTTATTTCTTACCCTAGGGGGGCATTATAAAAACCAAAATATTAGGCTTTATGTACATTTTTCAGAGAAATCATAAACGTTTTCATGATTTTCGGCTTAGAATACCGCTAATTACACTAAATTCCAGGATTTGAGCAAAGTGCCACATTCCATTTAAGAACACCACTTTTCGAGGCTGCAGTGCCGAGCCCGCACCTATACTGAGCCGCAGAGTCTCGCCTAAAGCTGTACTGTGCCGCCGAGCATGTTTCGCTCCTAACCACGCACTGGCAGGCTTGTAACAAGATTACTTTACGTATGGTTGGCCAATTAAAGGAATTATGTGCACAGGGAGAGGTCACAGCGATGTGGCAATAATATTACTGCAGCAACTAAAGGGAAACCTTTATGACTTTCTAGAGCTAAGTTTAAAATTTATTATCTTTAGATATTTGCAATAATTGGGATGAAATCTTCTTGACAGGACACTGCGTATAATTAAATTAACCTCCCATAGGGTTAACATCGATAGCGCACCATTAAGCCAAGCTGACCAGTTTGCACCGCTTTCAAATGATGCATGCATACCAGCAAAATAATACCTTCGCCCAATGTGGGGATCGAACCCACGACCCTGTGATTAAAAGTCTCATGCTCTACCAACTGAGGCAACCAGGCTTGCATACCACCTTTTAAGCTTTTTATTCTTTGTCAGAAAGCTTAAAATCACAAACTTGTGAATGTATTTGTATAATAAATACTTGTTGGACCTTGGCGACATACCAATTGCTGTCGTCATATGGTGTGGGAAAAACTACCTTCATGGGTTAAAGCCCCAGAAGCCGTTTTCCAAAGCAGTTTATTTTGGGGGTAATTTTACCAGGGTGTATAACGAACCAGGAGGTGGTGCCTGCTCTTACCTGCAACTGCCAAGTGAGGGTGTAACGACTTTACAATGAGTTGGATTGGGTACTGTTTCCCGTCAAAACTCTGTTCGTTACCAAAAGCTAAAGCAAAGTACTAATGAAACATTTAAAGAAGAGGAAATGTTTAACAAATACGGGTGTCACAGTCCTATGGTGGCATTCTGCATCTAACCTACAACTAAATATTTCGGCAAGCAAAGGATATTCTAAGACATCATGGACAATCAGTAATGATGTACATACCTGCAAGACAACTTACTGCATCCTCTACACTTAACCTCCGCCCGGGTGGGGGCCGAGGGGGAAAAACTCCCCTCGGGTTTGTCATAAGTGACCGACAAACGGCGGCGCGCAGCGCCCCAAACTTGGTCTAGTCGTTCCTTCATCCATTTAACATCTTCCCTGTAAATTTTAGCTCAAAGTCATATCAGGGCAGGTCACCAGACCAGATGAAGTGATCTCACCTCGAAAATGCTTAGGAGCGCATAATTAAAAGGAGGGTTAATCGATCAAGTTGAAACTCATACCACATATTGGGCCCACCAGGAGCTACAGCATGTGTTCCGGGATTTTTGATATTGGTGACCTAAGGTCATGTACAGAGCATGACGTCCCCTTTGCAAAAGCATGGGGAAAATCACTAAATGAGTTTTTCACAGTAAGTATCGTTTGAATCAACTTCAAACATCGTTTACGACTTGCTCTTGGCCCATTTCTGACGTTGACACCAAAATTGTGACCTGTGACCTTTGAAAGGTCACCTTAGGTCAAATAAACTTTTTGGTGTTTTACTCTATAAATTGTGAATAAACGAAGCTAGAACTTTTATTTTGTCAGCAAATTGTTGTATGGTCACTGGAAGTCAAATGATATACATTATGACCATACCAGGTCAAGCAGGGTCAAACCGTTGACCTGGGTCAGGTCAATTGTAAATTGGACCTCACATAGCAATTTCATATATCATTCGATTTGTATTGACGAGGGTTTGCAATGGTGCATCATATATGGCTGCATCTTGCTTTGTTTGGAATTTATTAGCGAAAAAGGAAACGGCCTTGTGGGTGGGTGGCTATGGACATTCCCAAGCACATTGCCAATATTCAGTGACCTGTAGCTCCCTAGGCTTTGACCTGATTGGAAAATAATTGCCACTGTAATAAAAGAGCAACTCAAGGGCTTTCGAATGGTGTTCAAAAATGGTTCTAGCTATTATAGTTTCTGAGATATTTGAGGTTTTCTAAGTACACCTCATATTCGATTTTGACCTATTTTGAGCTCTGGTGACCTTGATATTGACCAGACGAGAAAAATGACTGAAGTATTTTCGATATCATTTTTGAAGAGCTTTCGATTGTCCCTTTTGCGCTTTTTTCTAGCCCTCTTATTTTTTTAGGTCGTGGCGGGTCTTTTGTAGCCACCCCACCAGGGCGATGGTCACGCGTACGCGACACCGGGGCAAGGGTTAAGCAGTGGTGTAGTGCATATGATACAGCAAAGTAGGCGCAAAATCTGACGTAAATGCAAATTTTAGAGTCAGCAATTCATTCACAATGAGGCCAGCACATCGGAAAATATATTTGATTCGACAAAGAAGCATCATGGTGACACTTGGACTGAGTCGCCAGGGGTTCCCAAACAGCCGTTTTTTACGTCTATGAACCCCCATTAGGAATTGATCGTTCCCAAGTGAAATCATGGTCATAGCTTTGGCAAGAACTTGAACACGGTCAGCTTAAAAACCTTCTCTTTCATTTGTTTACTGAGATATCGATAACCTTGCTTGATCTTCAGATGACTATATTTCTGTTGCAGGAATTTCCAAAACAGCGGTGACACTGGTTAGTGCACCCCAGTCCACACAACTAGGTATGAAGATGGGCTGATGTGGAAACTGTGGTGCTGGTCAGGGGCGGATCCAGCGGGAGGGGCAGATGGGAAAAATTTATATCCACCCTAATCTTGAAATATTTTCTAAAACAAAAATTCGCAATCTCGGTTCCCGCCCCTATGAAAATTGGTGTAGATTCAGCACGTGCGCTTGCAAGCCTGCAGCTCCGATGAGGAAAGATTGCTTTCGGATGTAGTTTCGCTGCAGGGACATAGTTGGGCATAACGGTAGTACTTTTATGCTGATGAACCATGCAGTGTTTTCTTTTAAGACACCTGGGTAACTCATGCTGTGGAACGCCACTCCTCGTTAGTATAGTGGTGAGTATCCCCGCCTGTCACGCGGGAGACCAGGGTTCGATTCCCTGACGGGGAGATTTCTAATCAGTCGTCATGTATTGGTCATGCAAAGCCAACACATCGACTTTTGGGTGCAGTTTTATGTTTTTTCCGAACCACAGGGGAATAGGTGAGAAACAGCATCGATTTCTATCCTTAAGAGAGTTCAATCTAAGTGGTATGCTTTAGGCTTATCTTAACGACGTAAACAAGTGAAAATGTCACTTCCACCAAACAAAATTAAACCAATAATGATTTTGCGTGACCCCTAAATATTCACGGATTTCGTTGAAAGCTTACAATGAGACTACAAATGGACCAAAGCTTCCGATGAAAAGTGTCTATGAATAAATTTCAGAAATCAGCTACATCTGTGCATCCCTAAAGCCCAGCCCTCCGATGCATGTTCGGGGGCGCAGTATAGCTGCAGGCTCCACACTGCGGTGCAGTATAGCTGCAGGCCTGACACTGCGGCGCAGTATAGATGCGGGGTAGACTCAGCGGTGCAGAAAAACAGCAGGCGTTGCGCGCATAGGGGCACTCTCCCCTGCCTTGAATAGAGATACTCTGTATCCTAGCTCTTCGCATGGTACTTGTGAGAGGAGGTATCTTTATTCTCCTGACGGCACATGACATCAGCTGTTTGGTGTTCTGATAAGTCCCAACAGTTATTTGTCAAACATTTGTTTTCATGTAGCCTTGTCTTAGAGCAAATCAAAACTCGGTTCTGAAACTAATGCCCGGTTAGCTCAGTCGGTAGAGCATGGGACTCTTAATCCCAGGGTCGTGGTTTCGAGCCCCACATTGGGCGAGGATGTGTTTTGTTGGTATGCATCTGTTTTGAAAATACTACGAAGTAGGCAGTTCGGGGCCATTCAGGTGCTGGTGTTCACGCATGTATATGTCTGAACAGTTTGCGCTTAAATGAAGGTCTAGCACACGTGACTTGGCATTTGTTCACGAACTATATTTCCTCTTATATATCCGTTATAGCCATTCTTATCCTCATTCAGGCTAATCCAGGGACTGTGGGACACAGGGACACAAGGGGAAAGCTACCCTTAAAATCTTTGGCGGATCCCCTGGGCTTTGCACACAAGTTTGGCCGGGTATCCCCTGGCAAAAGCTCTGTACACTGAAGCCTTTTTCTCTGCCTGGGCGGTGGCGCGGTCGGCTGATACGGTCTGTCGAACTGCTGTGCCATCACCGTCAAAAACCGTGCAGGATATACCAGGGACCGTGTGATATGGGGATACAATGGAACAGTTCCCTTTAAAATGCTCCCAGTACTCCCATGCGTTTCCGATACAAGGCTGGTCGGGTATCCTCTGGCAAGGATTATGTAAACAGAAGCGCTTTTATCTGCCAGGGTGGTAGCGCAGTGGACTGATAAGTTCTGTCAAATGACTCTTTGCTATCCTACCAATTTCCCAATTCTGAGCAAGTGAAGTCAACTGACGAGAGCATTGATGATGGTGAGAAGAAGGCGACTGTGAGCCATTTTCGCTGTGCTCTGCCATTTTCATATCTGTGGGTTACACTAACTCTCCAGCTGGGGGCCACCAGTTGCAGTGGTAAGCAATCCGTTCCAGCGAAGATAACTTACTGGATTTTCTGTCAGAAACCTGGAGAAATCCGATTTTGTAGACTGCCAGCATTAACCAGGAATATTTATACCCGGTAAGGCAGGAAATAAAACTCTTACCATGTACCAAATTTTAATAGTTTGAAGTGCTGTTTTGAGCGTGATAGTCATGATGATTATGCTATATAGAATTAACCGGCAATTGCTCATAATATAATGCAATTAAAAACGCCAAAGAGTATATTAATATTTCGACGACGTGTCTTCTTCAGAAAACAAGTTTTGAATTTCAAGTTTTTCAAGTTTTGAATTCAGCTGAAATTCAAAACTTTTTTCTGAAGAAGACACGTCGTCGAAATATTAATATACTCTTTGGCGTTTTCAATTACATTATATTATGAGCGATTGGCGGTTAATTCTATATAGCATAATCATCATGTACCGAATTGTTTTACGGTCAAGCATGCACTCTGACACATTCCCGACAAGGTTGTGTGTGATGGCAACCCAGTTCGATTTGGCTTCAGAGACGTTTGCAGACGAATATAAGCTCCCCACAGTGACGTTTGTGGGCACAACGGTAATACATTTATGCTGAAGAACCTTACAATGTTTTCCGTTAACACGCCTTAGTAACTTATCGCGCCTTGGCCCGACTCCTCGTTAGTATAGTGGTGAGTATCCCCGCCTGTCACGCGGGAGACCAGGGTTCGATTCCCTGACGGGGAGCTTCTGATTCACCGATGTGCAGGTAACGTAACGAGAAATGCACGTGCAGTTTGAGTAGCAGCAAGCAGTAGATATCATGGGTGATCAAATGTCTAGTCACCTTGAGGGGGCCGCGCTATATATAAAACTTGGTCTGGAATGAGGTCTCCGTTGGAGGTACTTACGTGCACATCCACGTGCCTGACGGCAAGAAAGGCACTAACCCTGCAAGACCGACGATTTTGTCCGAATTGGCACCATAATGTCCAATTGTCATATCCACTATCGAAAATAGCCCACTGGTCAAAAGTGTTCAATGTTCATCGACTCTCCCATGGAGCTGAGCAGATGAGTTTGTCCAGGGGCGGACGCAGACCGGAGTTTTTTTTTTTTTGGGGGGGGGGCCAAAACCATGTCTGCCTCTCCTCCTGGTCGGGGGGGGTGGGACGTGCAATGTGAGTGCTCGACAGACCTAGTATAAGCTACCTCTCCAAGTACATGATCGCTCTCCTGGGGGGGGGGTGGAGCGAAGTTTGTTTTGCCCTACAGATCTAATGTAAACCATTTTTTCAAAAAAAATCCGACGTTGGGGGGAGGCAAAAGACAGTTTGGCTCCCCTCCATCGGTTTGGGGGGCATGACCAGAACGCCCTCCCCTGCGTCCGCCAATGAGCTTGTTTCTCACGCAGGATCTTGCGTTGGGGTTTTCTTACGTCTATGAACCTCCATTAGGAATTGGTCGATCCCAAGTGGAATCATGGTTACAGCTTGGGCAACAACTTGGACATAACATATTACAAAAATTCTACTTCTTTCGTCTGCAGTGATACCAATAACCTTGTTTGATCTTCAAATGACTATATGTCTATTGCGGGTGTTTCCAAAACATAGGTGAGGCTGGTTAGTGCATCCCGAGTCCACACGACTGGGTATGCAGATGGACTGATGTGGTATGCAGATGGGCTGATGTGGTATGCAGATGGACTGATGTGGTATGCAGATGGACTGATGTGGTATGCAGATGGGCTGATGTGGTATGCGGATGGACTGATGTGGTATGCAGATGGGCTGATGTGGTATGCAGATGGGCTGATGTGGTATGCAGATGGACTGATGGGGGCAGCTGTGGCCCTGGTCAGTGACAAATCCAGGGGAGGGATAGATGGAAAAAATTTGCTCGCCATCCTAATCTTGAAATATTTTATATAACAAAAGTTCACGATTCTGAGCTCGGCTGCTATAAAAGCCGGTGCAGATCCACCACGTGCGCTTGCAAGCCTGCAGCTCCGATGAGGAAAACTTGTGTTTGAATGGATCCTCACCACAGTGACGTTTGTGGGAGTAACGGTACTAATTTTACGCTGAGAAACCATACAATGTTTTCGGTCAACACGCCTTGGTAACTTACCGCGCCATAACTCGACTCCTCGTTAGTATAGTGGTGAGTATCCCCGCCTGTCACGCGGGAGACCAGGGTTCGATTCCCTGACGGGGAGCTTTTGATTCACCGATGTGCAGGTAACGTAACGAGAATTGCAGGTTCAGTTTGAGCAGCGCGCTGCAGCAGATATCATGGGCGATCAAATGTCTAGTTTTCTTGTGAGGGCTGCGCTATATAAGTATAACTGGGTTTGAAATGGGGTCTCGGTTTCCTCATAATCACGTCATTTCCCAATATGTCTCCAGCGTATCCCAGACTTGACATTTACGACCTCATTTGACCTTGAAGTTATTGACCTAGGTCAATGGAAATTGGCCATAATGTAGATCACTATCGCTCCCACGCACATCACGACGGGAAATTGTATACCCTTTTTGGTACCCGAGATTTCAGGGGCGCACTTTAGGATCACCTTCCACTGCGCGTGTTAAACAAGCTTATTGCGCGAAACAAGGAAGATAAATGTCCAATATAGAACAAAATCGGATGGGTTTCGGCATTTCAGATTACCACTTTGGTTTTTCTTAGTATTTTTCCTTTCTAGGTTTCCAGTAAAACTTGAGAACAAAACTACTGTCCTGATATCGACCGCTCCCTTTTTATTGGAGCCCGCTGATGAAGCTGTAAATGTGAAAATCTGGGGTATTTAGTGATACCATGGTTAAAGAAATATTAAAATTTTTAAGGTAAAATAGCCTTGACTTATCCGTTCCTCAAGCCAAAAGCTCCCCTTCAGAGAATCGCACCCTGGTCTCCCGCGTGACAGGCGGAGATACTCACTACTATACTAACGAGGATAAGGGTTCGTTTGAAGCCACAGCTATAAGTGTGAACCACCAACACGTAGCAGCATCGGAAAACTTTCAGATATCACGGCTAAACGATGTCACGACGAGATAACTTGTCATATATATATATGGCTCCTCTCCCTCCTCACATCTTTTCTGGTGGCAACGCTTGTCCCAGTGCGCACTCCAGCTCACTGCGAAAGTGCATTGGTTTGGAAAATGTTGTCTGAAACCTTTGTTCATTTATTTTGTTTTCCCCACGACATCATGCCAGTGGTTGGAAGGTTGTTAAAACCTAAAAAGTATGTATTATACTTGTGATTGTAAGCTTTCCAAGAAAGAAGCAAAAACCTAAAACCACTCACACACGTCTCTCTATTACCCTGCTCACACCGATGAAGCCCGGTTAGCTCAGTCGGTAGAGCATGGGACTCTTAATCCCAGGGTCGTGGGTTCGAGCCCCACATTGGGCGATGGCACTACTTTACTGAAATAAATCTCACATTTTAAAATGGTAGGAAGTGGTCAGATTGACTCCGTTCTTGGCGTTTGCGTATGCGAATGAACACCCCCTCTGGTTTTTCCGGTGGCACGAAAAACGTCGTCCCGAAGCGCCGCCGTACTCGGCACACCATATCCTCGATTGTTTCCGCAACTTTCCTCAACATTTGAAGGTTGGGTCATCTCAGGTCAGGTCACCAGTGCAGCTCAAGTGACCTCACCCTCAAAAATGTTTAAGGTGGCATAAGTAAGAAATGGGTGAATCTATCCGATTGAAACTTATACCACATAATGGGCCAACCGACTTCTACAACATACGTTCCGGGATTTTCCATATCGATGACCTAAGGTTAAGTATGGACCATGGACTCTTCATCGAAAATCGATGACAGAACAGAAATTAGGCTGTATTTGCGTAGATACAGCTGATAATCCATTCATCTTCTCCAAATCGTAGTATCCTGGGCCCAGGGGCGCCGCCACAGAATTTTCGCAGGGGGTGGACGGACCCGGGCTGGTGCTGACCGGGGAGGCGAATTTTGAGCAGATTCGGTACCTGACAGCATTAATGACGATTGACCCAAAAATTTGGGGGGACGTCCCCCCTGGTTTTGCCAACAGGGGGACGCGTCCCCCGTCCCCCGCTTTCGGCGCCCATACCTGGGCCCTTTCCAGGTTCATGTTGCAATTTTTTATCTGTGACCTCTGAGTAGTCATGTGCGGCTACTTAAGCAGCTTTTAGACTTAGTTTATTATTCATTTTGATACCCTTGCATTTAGATTACTATCGCGAGTCGATTGATATGCATATCGAATATGCTAGGTTAAAAAGTGACCTTGACCTGACCTGAGGGATGCCATTTTTGTGTTTTGACCTAGTATGAACATATTATGCATAATTGAATTTGCCGTGACGAGAGAAAGCGAATGGTTATTAAAATTATTATAAATCAACTCTGTCAAATGCTAGAGCCAAATAACTCTACACAAAATGCCACCTTCTGTGAGCTGTCCTGACCTCAATATTGACCTGAGCCAAGAAGTGACAGATGTAGCTGTGGGAACACGCTACAATAGGACTGTGAAACACGCATTTGTTTCCTTTTCTTTTAACAATTCATTAGTACTTTGATTTAGCTTTTGGTTGCGAACAGAGTTTTGACGGAAAATAATAGATAAATTGAGCCATGCAGCCATTCCACGATCATGCATAATGTTCAACGTTTGCACAAATGCTTATTCTAAAAATGTTCCTAAAGTTGCCGTAAATTTGATAACATTTCTTTTAAACGTATAGCCCGAGTCTGAAAATAAATCAAAATTACGAAATGTGTTCATGAAACTGTTACATGTGACTGCCACACGGATGAAGAGGCTGCGCTGCACAGTACCAGGGGTCTAAAAAGTGAGCCTGTGGTCGCCGACTAAAATCCAAGCTTCTTAGATGGTCGCCGAACCTAATACTACATGTATTACAAAATCGGTCTTAAAAGTGGTATAAATATGGCTATAGGGAATCACTGGCGAGTGCAAGGGGGAAGGTTCCGATAAAATATAGATATAAAAACCTATAAAATATAGATCGGGTTTCTCGATATCGATAACCTAAGCCAGAAAGTCATTACCTAAGTGATTTCATGAGATTATAATTCAGTATTAAAGTCAAAGTTATGATCTGAAAGCAACAAAATTATACATGCTGGCTAGGGTGTTTCAGCCCACTATAGTAAAATTTTGTTTGTTTGGAACGAAGTCATATCGACTTTCCCCCAGCTCTAGACTTAAAACTGAATCGATTGACACCCTTAAAAGCAAAATAAAAGGGCATTTAGAGGTCGCGCACTTTTATCACCAAAAACCATTACACTTGAAAGAGGCGCATTCTTTCTTGGTGCGCTTGGGTAGAGCCCTCCGATGGAGTTCCACCACCCGGAGCAGGTACTGCTTCTGCTTCTCGTCCTTGACGAATCCGTTGAACCTCTTGATGAGGGCGATCTCCCTTTCCCACTGTTTTTGTCTTGAGTCGAAAGTTAAAGTCATTGTGGCGTCCCATTTGATATAATGATCCTTCGCATATGTAGGAGTATCGCAACAGATTCGACGCATATGTTCTAAATTCAACGTAAGAACATATTTTAAGGAACATCAAACGATCAAACAATTACTGGTCAAACCAAAGGACAGGATAGACAACCGGAAAAACCAGGCCCAGTATACAAGATGGAATGTAATGACTGTCCAAAAATATACATTTGAGAAAGCAAAAGGATGATGGAAGTCCGACAAGACGAACACCGAAAATCTCGACAAAAACTAATGCGAGAGTCAATTGACGAGAGAGCAGCGGAGGCCACAGCAAAACAATCATTCGAAAAGGATCATTATATCAAATGGGACACCACAACGACTTTAACTTTCAACTCAAGACAAAAACAGCGGGAAATAAAAGATGCAATTTACATCCAAACCACCACGGAACCAAAATGGATATAAATATCGGCAAAGTTACCATCTTCTCTGGATTTTTGGACCTCTTAAAACGCCAGCCAAACAAGAGATTGAATTGAAAAATAACACGTGTTTAGAGCTAATAATTCTAAAATGATTCGTCATGTTCATAGCTAAGATTGTTCTTTCAAAGTTTACCCTGTCTTCGTGTTTTTCGCTTAGTTAGGTTTATGTCATAGTGTTTTCTTCATCTCCCTTGAAAACGGGGGCGGGATGCTCCCGAAATCGGTCGGGTTTTATGCTCAAGCTAGTCTTGTGCAGTAATAAATGTTTTATTTATTTTTAAGAATATTTCAGATGTGAAATAGAAAACCAAGCAAAAGAAAACCAGCGCCAGTATCAGTGTGGAAATGTGTACATTCATAGGCGTAGGAACAGGGGGCAGGGGGCCATAGCCCCCCCAATATTCTTGATTCTTAACCCTTAACCCTATGGCGTTGACTGGAAAGAAATGACTTCCAAATGCACCTTGGCCTCCCCAATATTCTGGACGTTCCTACGCTTATGTGTACATTTGAATACATTTGATAAAAAAACTGCAAAAGTGCGCGACCTCTAAATATTATCGAAATACATGGAAATCTTGCACCGAAGCTTGTAAGCAGATGAGGTTTGAGGGGAACGTCGATATGCATCAAAATATTGCATTTTGGAACAATGAAACACTCTAATGCTGGCCCTTAACCCTAGCCCCGATGACCAGCATGAATCACCTATGACCCCCCTCTGGTGGGAGGGGTTTAAAAATGACACCCTCGATCTCGGAAACAAAGAAAGATAGAAGCGGAAAAAGCGATCGAAAGGTCGTCGGAAATGCAGTCGGCGTTACTCCCGGAATTTTTGCGGAAGGTCAATACTGTGGTCACCAGAGGGGGATAATTCATATACGTCAAAATGTATCAAATGCAGTGCTCTATAAAACCTTGCTTATCTCCGTACGCAAAATAACCGGAATCACTTTCTCAACGCTATTCGACAGAGCCGGACCAGCTCTTTCACAAAGGCAACATCCATTTTCATATCGGTTCAAAGGCTAGGGCGCAACAGGACACTGAATATTGGGGATGTTATCACGTAGCTTCAAGTTATAATAGGAAGAACGCTCGCATTGGGCGTGATATGTCGGACCTAAGAGCCAATGTTGGATAGTGATCAGTCATTTATACGCACTACGCAGTCATGAATACGTGTCGATAGTGCCCACTAATCTTAGGCTAAGTCTGTTCGGAGGTCAATCGAGGTCAAAGATGATACACTGCCCGTACACAAGGGCAATTAAATGGGCACCGAAAGCGGTGGGACGGGGTACCTACGCATCCTCCTGTTGGCCAACCAGGGGAGGTCTCCCCAAAATTTTCGGTTCGTCATTAATGCTGTCAGGTACCAAATATGCTCACAATTCCCCTGCCCCGGTCAGCACAAGCCCGGGTCCGTTCCCCTGTAAAAATTCCGTGGGAGCGTCCCCAGGCATTAACATTTTCGCCCATCACTTCTATACCAAGCAAGATACAACCATGATTGATGCAACATTGTTGTTCTCTCATCAATAATGGTTTTATTTTGTGTCCATCCATGTGAAAAATTGTTAGGCCTTATCTTAGAGACAAATAAAAGGGTTTGCAGCACCTTAAAAAGAGCCTCAGAAACAGTTCCGATGTTTCATTTAACTAGAGAAAAATGTTTTCATGTACATACATGCGTCGTGAAATACTTGTGATTCTTCACCTTGAGGCATCAGAAATCAGATAAATTCCTGTAACATTTCAAATAAATAATTCAAACATTATTCATTGGCAACATTTCGTCAGAAGTGCAGTGGAAAATATCAACCATTGCTAAGATGAGGCCCAATTTTCACTCCATTGTTGAACATGGTTCTATTCAAAGCAATAGCAATGCTGTCTCTTGGGAATAACCTTGTTTTCTTTCCATGACATCATTCCCATGATAACTATTTCCAAAGCTCTTAATTGATGCATTTTAGCATTAATAATCAGGACTGAAAAGGTTTCCAGAATAGTTGCTGATGACCTATTTGGACCAGGATTGGGTACTGAGAAGAACAATTTGCATTTCAGCAACCTGTTCTTTTGTGGTGGACACAATCTCTCTGTGATATTTCTGCTGTACCTCTGTGGCAGTGCTTCCATATTTCATCCATACTAGAGAAAACAAAACGATTCAACTTTCTTGTGACAAAAAATACAACATATTATCAGAAACTTGGATGCATATAATCAGTCAGTTAAAAACATACACACACACCTTGATCACCCAGTGTGCATCCATCTGAGCAAAAGACACAGCTTATTCTATGTTTGGCAGACTTGGATTGGACCATTGTCCTTGCAGTGGAGTCTTCTGGCAAATTGGAAATGGTTTATCACATATTTGTGCTGTGCATTTATATCCCTTATGGGGTACCAATGCACAGAGATGGATCTAGGATTTTAGTAAGGGGCAGGCAGCCCTCTGAGATTGCATGCTGTCAACCAAAATGGCACACTTCACCCAAAAGGGTGGCTATCATCATCAATCAGTGGGAGAAACTGTGGTTGGTGTGACTTAAAAATGGTAACAGTGCCATAAATGGGAATGTTTGACCCATAGATGGGAACACCCATTCTCAATTATGGGAATGCATGAGACCATTTTCCAGAACAATATTTCAGGTCATGAAACAAACTTTTGTTCTTTCTACCTGGCTTATTTCTGTTCTTAAAATTTTAGAGGACATTTATCTTTGAAGCAGAAACAGGAAATCAAACTTTATACCCTGCTTCAAATATTGAAGCTCAACATGTTTATTATGATTATTCACATGTCTTGGTGCATCTGTGTAAATAAAACCCTAGTCATATACAAAATAAATTAATAGATACCTAGTGAAACAATAAAAAGTTTTTTAATATTTGATTTATATTGCCACTTGAGATAATAATATATACAGACCAAGACACATGGCCATACAGAACATGACGTGAGCCAACCTAGCACAACAAAACCTGTTTTCAGTACCTTTAATGCCATTTTTCACAACTTCTAAACTTCAAAGCTCCATCTGTAGCCCCATCATTTGTATTCTAGTGGTGGGGGCAGTAGCAAGGTATTTTCTGCCTCACAGACCTGGTTAAATCAATTTTGGGGTACCCTTTTCCTCAGGCCGCCCTTAATCCTTTCAAACTTAAGGGGTCCTGGACTCGAGTTCAGGGATCCCTTGCACCCATCACTGCTGTGGCACCCCAAATGAAAGCTCAAGTTATTTTCTGTGCCTACTAAGAGCATCCTTAAAATTTTCCTATTTCTCATTTCAGGGACTTTAAAATTTATAAATAACAGGCCTACTTGGTCACCCAGTTATATGTCCAGCTATAAGGCCCAGTCTGCAAAGTATGGCAGCATGCCAGACGAGTCGCACCAGCCATCTAAAATTCTCGCACCACCAGCCTCCAAAAATTCGCACTAATCTGGCACATACCAGGGAAAAAATGCACCCATTCCTACCCCTACAATGCAATGCTACCTCAATCATTAGTCAGTTAGTTAAGGAATTTTTTATAAGGCCCCCTCCTGTGTCTTAATAGTCATTCAGCCATTATTTGTTTAGTTTAAGTGTCACTAACCTCGCAAGTTCGCACCAGGTTGATAAAATTTGCACCAGTCGGTCCTGTCTCCAAGGGCACTCACACCGACGAGATCTCGTCAAATATGTCGTACTTTGCACACTGGTATAAGGCAAGAACATGGTGGTATCAAAAACAGTATACTTGTTATGGATAGTCTCATAATTAGGCACCCCAAAAATCATTTAGGAAATCCACCCCTTGGGAATGTGTGACTATACAACAATGTTTACGATGACATTTTAGTGTGATTGTGGTTGGAAAGGGTTTAAACATGCACCCCTTGTATTCAAGTTTTTTTTTCCTTCTGAGACTTTTCGCGATAAAGCAAAACAAGGAAACATCATTGCAAGTAGACTCCAAAACCCACCTAGATTGCACGGACTGTCTATGATAAACGCACATCTTGATTTAGCCCCTTGGATTTAACAAATTGAACACCAGTCGTCAAAAACGGCGCTCACTGCTCCCAACAAGAATACAAAAATATTAGCGGCAGCCCGCTCGTTCTGAAGGCCGCAGACACCGAAAATGTACCAGGGCGACCACCTGCGACCAGGCGACCACTGCAAGTCGGCGGTTTCGGCCGACCTGGTCGCTCATTGGTCGCCTATAGAAAAAAATGAAAATCACCGACTTGGTACCGACTCGTGACAGATTCTAGTACATTCTAGTTTGAACTTAGAAATAGTACATAAATACGGTACAGGGAGATGGCATCATCTAAAGTACCAGGTCATTTCAGTCGTTTTTCATAAAATTGGAACAAAAAATTGTAGTAAGAAGAAACATAACTAGCATAGACTAGCAGCAACTAAGGGCGGTGATGATACCAGATGTAATCGGCCAAAGATGCCCCGTTGTAGCCAAGCTGTCTTTCAGAAACGCCAAACAAGCCGGGAAACGAGGGCTAACTTGGCTCTTTGTCGAAGTAGATTCTGCCCATTCTTGGCCAAAGGAACTGGCAGACTTCATCCAATAGATTTTGATGGGCTCTGTATGTATTACGATGACGGGTGGAGACAGTGGAGAGGGTAAGCATATTTAGAAGTAGGAGCGGATGGTGGAAGCTAAAATCATAGGAAAACAGATGGAATCAGAGTTTGAGACGGTTGCTGGGTCGCCAACCAAAAGATGATAGGGTCGCCGACGGCGTAGGTAGATCGGCAAGTTTTTAGACCCCTGCACAGTACCAAAACGCGCAGACCGAACCGCCCACAAAGAGGGAGAACGCGACGTTCGACGCGGCACAGACAAACCCAACTCGGAAACCAGGTCAGAACAATCCAACTTTCCGTGATGAAGATTGAACAAAAACAAGAGGTCATGCAGAGTAAAACGGGAACAGATTACAGGTCAGAACGAGTTGCAGGTAAGAGCAGGTACCAACTCCTGGTTCGTTATAAACCCTGGTAAAATTATCCCCTAAATACATTGCTTTGGGAAACGGCTCCCGAAGCTTTCACCCATGAATGTCGTTTGTCCCACTCCTATATGACGAGGGCAGTTAGTATTTCCTTAAGGTTCAAAAATTATTTATTATACAAATATATTCACAACTTTGTGATTGCAAGCTTTCCGACAAAGAATAACAAACCTAAAACCAAAAATCCAAGCCCGGTTAGCTCAGTTGGTAGAGCATGGGACTTTTAATCCCAGGGTCGTGGGTTCGAGCCCCAAATTGGGCGAAATGATTGTTTTTTCTGGAATGCACCCAAAATTTGAAAGCCGTGCAAACTGGTCAGCTTGGCTAATGGATATTTTATTAATATTATTCATATGGGATACTAATTCAATTATACATTATGTCCTGTCAAGACGACTTAATCCCAATTATTACAATTATCTAAAAATATGCAATTCTAAAAACACACCTAAGAATCCATCAATATGTTGCCTTCGTTACTGCAGTATATCGCTGCCACACCGCTGTGACGTCACCCTGGTGATCATTTTATGTAACGACCTTAGGCAGCGCAATCTTGTTACAGGCTTGCCAGTGCGTAGTTAGGAGCAAGGCATGCTTGGGGGCACAGTACAGTATCAGGCGAGACACTGCGATGCAGTATAGGTGCAGGCAACACTCCAGTCTCGAAAAAGTGGAGCCCTTTAGGCGTTCTCAGCTATCACAGCAGACCACTTCCCAAATCCACCTGGGATAATTCTCCTGGTTCTCTGTCCGCAGGGTCTGGTAATTCGAGTTTGCACGCTTCAAGCGCCAACGAGGAAAATGTATTGTGTGAAGGTGTTTGGTGGCGTGACGCGACTGGACCTTTTTTACTGTCACGTGTGCAATCTAATGACTTTGTCGAGGCTCTTGCGTGTTAGTGGCTCGTTGTTACCGCTGTGGGTTCATGTGAAACTTCATCCTCGTTAGTATAGTGGTGAGTATCCCCGCCTGTCACGCGGGAGACCTGGGTTCGATTCCCAGACGGGGAGCTTTTGGTCCGGTAAATGCACAAGTGAAGGCTAAATTACGTTATAACTGTATTACGTTATAACTGTCAGATGACTTTAACCATGGTAGCAGTAATCAGCGAATGATTTAGCTTTTAAGCTTCATCAAGACTTTAATTAAAGAGGAATATTACACAGTCAAGTCTGTTCATTTGGAAACATTGTTGGCACAGTTGTGGTTTCATTCCGAATGTTCGGCATCAAGATTGTGATTTTTTTTCAAGTTTTACGGAAGAGACAGAAAGGAAACACGACTCGCAAGGATCTAACAAGTAATCTGGATTTCCAAAAGTGCATCCAATTTTTCTTCTTTGTTTTACACTTATATTCTTTAGTTCACACACTAAGCTTATTTAAGAAGCCTGATATTTGTTTAGCAGAGTGCATAGCAGCTCCGTTGAAACAACACGCATGTGGTTGAGTGTAGTCTGGAACATAATGATAAACGCGCAAGTGAACTGATTAAACGCGTGGGGGCTAATGAGTGATTAAATGGTTAGGTTACAGTTCTAACATAATTTGACGTTAAGTTACAAGTTTATAGGGCGTGTAGCTATTTAGAATAGTAGGGCACTGGTCCCTAGTGTAGGAAAATCCGGAAGGTACCAGTAAAAGGTCTGGGGGCGGAGTTTGGTCCCCAGTTCACATGCAAGAAATCCCTACATCAAGGTTCAGTGCTTTCCTCTAATTCCTAAGCCTCACTATGGTGTGCAGGAAATGGTGGATGCAAAGATGGCTAGGAGGGGGGTTCAAGACCTCCCCGAAATTTCTGAGCGCCAGCAGTAAGCCACTTAGTGAGGGATATTCGGGGTAATTGTGGGGTAGGGGCGAGTGGCTGATACAAAAGGTGGATACAAAGGGGTAGTTAAGAACAGGGGCGCAGCCAGACCTTTCGTATGGGGGGGCACACCAACTTTGAGGGGCACCCCGGGGAAAAAAGGGCACTTTTTAACGTAACCTAAAAACTTACTATATCTTTGTTTATATCATTTTTTGGGCATCTTTGGTTCAATTAAAATGCAAATAAATCATTGGCGGAGAAGGAAAACTCGATTAAAACCGAAAAAAGAAAAAATGTCACCAAAATGTCATGGAAGTAGCCAAAACACGATTGTTTTGGATAGATTTAACCCTCGCCCCACCGGGGGCCATCGATGGCCCCCAAAGGTTTTTTTCGAGATAGCAGAAAAACGACGAAACGCAGCACCGTGGTTGAGGGCTCTATCTCTCACCTCATCATTTTTCCACCATCCCTGAAAATTTTTTTATCCCGGGTCACCCAAGGTCAGGTCACCAGGCGAGGTCAACCAAGGTCACCTCACTTCAACTTTTGAGCTCTATAAGAGCTACATTTCTTGGTCGATCAATTTGAAACTTCCTACACTTCATGACCCTACCAGGGTTTACAACGTGTATATCCGGGATTTTTTCGATTTCATGACATGAGGTCAGGTCACGAGGCGACCTCTCCCATTGGAAAAGCATGGGGAAAGCTGTCTCATGATCTAAAAGCCACAAAAAAATATTTCAAATACTCAGACTGCTCAGAACAGCGTTTTTGGACACCCTTTCACGGATCCCAGGGGTCATATTTGCCCTTTGACATTTCCAAGGTCATCCAAGGTCACCAGGGGTCAAAAACAGTATTTTGACAATAACTTTTGACATATTTAAGCTAGAGCGCTGAAACAAACACCATCGTGTTGGCTCGTCACTGGCTTTCATTCGATATACGGCAAGGTCACTTTCTGACCTTTCGTGACCTCAGGTCATATTAGGTCACGAGGTGACCTCTGGAGGTCAAACCACTGGTGAGAGGTCTTTACGTTCCACATAACGGAAAAAGGTCTGGCAATTCTCCATCAAATGTTCTTATCCAAATCTCAATAGCTCTAATGGCATAGGAGTTATGTCCAGTTTTCTTAAGCATTGCATATTTGTGTGAAAATAGCCTATCGTGACCTTTCTTGACCTCTGGAGGTCAAACCATTGACCTGAGCGCTTAAACATGCCAAGTAATTTCTTACTTAATTCACGCGAGCTTTCTAATGCTATTTGCAGATTTGCGATAACCCTCATATTTTCGGAGTTAGAGGGGGCCATCGATGGCCCACCGGTGGGGCGAAGGTGGCGCCGGACCCCCGGTGGGGCGCGAGTTAAGGACAAATCAGTCAACTCAAGCAAGTACTTAACATCAGAGAAATCAGCGGAGCATGTGATATCTGTTACGATGTGCAGGTTAAGGCATATTGGAGACGAAAATTCATTTGTTATGCCCACTGGTTTTGTCGTGAGGAGTGAGCCCTGGCTGAACGCGGATAAAGTTCCTTGCCTCCCACAATCGCCGTAGGACGAGGAGGAGCATAGTGTCTTTGGAAGAACACATTTTTGCTGCCGGAAAAATTTGGGAGATACCTTTTGAACGCGTTTATTAAATTCCATATTCTCAAGGCTCGGTCCCAGTTAAGAGTAAATAAAAGGTGAACAGGCCGGTGGTTTGGATGGGGATAATGTGACAGGGCTGAAAATTGTGAAAACTAGTTCTTCATTTAGATTAATTAGTAGAAATCCTGGTTTAGGAGACTGTACTCTAAGCTCAGGGGCACATGCCTTTTTATCATCCCTTCCCAGAATCCACCAGTATAATAAGCAATTTATGTAACCAGGGGTGCCTAGGTATCACAAGCCGTTTTAGAGATTCCTCATTCTTCGTTAGCTCCGTTTTACAATTTCCATTATTCCATTCCAAGTTTCCATTGCGTTCTTATTCCCCATCTATTCAAGACCAGCTTTGGGGCCCCCAAGTGTGGACCAAAGGCCTCCAGAGCAGCTTCCCCCATCTACCCAGTTGTGTCTCCAGGGACTAGACTAGCTCAGTGACCCCGCCCCGAGCTGATGGAAGTTGGCCTTGTGTTCTTATCATCTGTCTATTCAAGACCACCTCAGGGGCCCCTGATCTAGATCAGGGCCACAGAGCAGTTCATGCATCACCCAGGGACTAGACTAGCTCATTGGCCCTAGCGATGAGGTCATCAGACTAGCTCAATGGGCCACAGATAGGCTCATAGGGCCTTAAACCAGTTCTAGAATCCCCAGAATAGTTTAAGGCGCCAGATCACTTCAGGGTGCCTCATGCCAACTTAAGGGGCTCCCACAAGCTCAGCGCCCAGACTAGCTCAGGGTACCCTCAGAACCTAGATCCGCTCTTGGACCCCAGATCAGCTCTTGGGGCCCCAGGTCAGTTCAGGGGCCTCAAGTCAGGTCAGGGGGCAAGATCAAGTCAGGGGCTACTAATTCGGCTCAGGAATCCCTCACCAGCTCGGGGCCCAAGCAATTCAAAAGCCCCAGAGCTGCTCAGGGGACACCAGATCGGCCCATAGGGCACCAGATCAGCCTCGGGGACAAACAATCAGATCAGTGGTCCCCGACCAGCTCGGGGCCCAGATCAGCTCGGGAATACCAGATCAAGTCAGGAGGCGCTTAATCAGCTCAGGAGCCCCCATACCATCTCAGGGGCCCTCACCAACCCCTGTGGGCCCAGCTCAGCTCAGGGCCTGGGAGCTGCTCAGGAAATCACGTTATCAACCCAGGAGGCCCAGGTCAGCTTAAAGGGCACCAGATTAGCTCAGGGGCACCAGTCTAGCTCAGAGGGCATCAGATGGGCTCAGGAGGCACCAGATCGACTAAGGGGCATTAGTGCAGCTCAGGTGGCACCAGATCGATCCGCTCGGGGGCCAGATCTGCTCCCAGCCCCCCAGACTATGGAAGGAGCCTAAATCAGCTCAGGGAGCAACATAACAGCTCAGGGGACATAAAGTGGGTTCAGGGCCCACCAAACCAGCTCAGGGGGGAGGCACCAGGCCATCCAAGGAGACATCAATAATCAGCTGAGGGGGCATCTAATCAGCTGAAGAGGCACCATATTGACTTAGGAGACAGAATCAACTTGGGGAGGCATGAGATCAGCTCGGGGGCCCGAATTGGCTCAAGGGGCACTAAATCAGCTATTAGGGCACCAAGCAAGCTCGGAGGCATTAAACTAACTCAGAGGGCATTATATAGGTTCAGGAGGCACAATTATTTGCTCAGCGGGGCACTCGGTTGACTCAGGGGCACCAAATCAGCTTAGAGGGCAAGTAATCAGCTCAAGGTGCAAATACCAGCGGAGAAGCCATGAGATGAGCTCAAGGAGCACCAGATTAGCTTCACCCGTACGATTATTGGCGACGATGAGGCATTAGGTGGACAAATACTAGGTGCCCATACTCTTCCCGGGTGTTTGGAAAGGCGACAGAATGCCCTAGCTGACCGAAGAAGGTATTAAGTTCTCCAACAATAGTTTCAATCGCTACATGCGGTCCAGTTACATCTAGGTTCAACGGCGTAGGGCACTAAATTTCGAGCGGCACGGCCCAAATTGGGTACACCAACTGGCAATCAAAAGGGCACCCCGGCAGTGATGGGGCACGTGCCCCTTGTGCCCCCCTGGCTGCACCCCTGAACAGTAGATCAACTCTGGGAGGCATTAAATAAGCTCAGGGGGCCCGGATCAGCTCAAGGGGCACTAAAACAGCTAAAAGGACACTAGGCAAGGTCGGAGGCATCAAACTAACTCAGAGAGTATTATATAGGCTCAGAAGGCACACTTATTTTCTCAGGGAGCACCAGATTGATTACGAGGGCACCAGATCAGCTCAGAGGGCACATGATCAGCTCCAGGGGCACCAGATGAGCTCCGCCCGTGCGATTATTGGCGACGAGGCATTATCTGGAAACGGATTACGTGCCTATACTCTTCCCGGGTGGTTGGAAAGGTAACAGAATGCCCCAGCTGACCAAAAAGGCACTTAATTGTCAAACAATACTTGAAATCGCTAAATGCAGTCTAGTTTCACCTAGGTTCAACGGCGCAGGGCACTAAATGTCGAGCGGCACGGCCCAAAGGGGATACACCACCTGGAAATCAAAAGGGCACCCGGCACCGATGGGAGCACGTGCCCCCTGTGCACCCTGGCTGCGGCCCTGGACAGTAGATAAGCTACGGGAGGCATTAAATAAGTTCAGGGGGCCCGGATCAGCTCAAGGGGTACTAAAACAGCTAATAGGGCACCAGGAAAGCTCGGAGGCATCAGACTAACTTAGGGATCATTATATAGGTTCAGAAGGCACAATTATTTATTCAGGGGAGGGAGGGGGCACCAGATTGACTACGAGGGCATCAGATTAGCTCAGAAGGCACATGATCACCTTCAGGGGGCACCAGATGAGCTCTACCCGTACGATTATTGGCGACGATGAGGCATTATCTGGAAACGGACTACGTGCCTATACTCTTCCCGGGTGCTTGGAAATGCGACAGAATGCTTTCGCTGACCAAAGAGGCACTTAATTATCAAATAATAGTTGAAATCGCTAAATACAGTCTAGTTCCATCTAGGTTCAACGGCGTAGGGCACTAAATTTCGAGCGGCACGGCCCAAAGGGGGTACACCACCTGGAAATCAAAAGGGCACCCGGCACCGATGGGGGCACATGCCCCCTGTGCACCCTGGCTGCGGCCCTGGACTGTAGATAAGCTACGGGAGGCATTAAATAAGTTCAGGGGGCCCGGATCAGCTCAAGAGGCACTAAAACAGCTAATAGGGCACCAGGCAAGCTCGGAGGCATCAGACTAACTCAGAGAGCATTATTTAGGTTCAGAAGGCACAATTATTTTCTCAGGGGGGCACCAGATTGACTACAAGGGCATCAGATTAGCTCAGAGGGCACATGATCAGCTCCAGGGGTCAAGACCAGCGCTTAGGGGGCACCAGATGAGCTCAAGAGGCACCAGATTAGCTCTGCCCGTACGATTATTGGCGACGATGAGGCATTATCTGGAAACAGATTACGTGCCTATACTCTTCCCGGGTGCTTGGAAAGGCGACAGCATGCCCTAACTGACCAAAAAGGCACTTAATTGTCAAACAATAGTTTAAATCGCTAAATACAGTCTAGTTCCATCTAGATTCAACGGCGTAGGGCACTAAATTTCGAGCGGCACGGCCCAAAGAGGGTACACCACCTGGCAATCAAAAGGGCACCCCGGCACCGATGGGGGGGCACGTGCCCCCTGTGCCCCCCTGGCAGCGCCCCTGGTTAAGAAGCTCAAGACCCCCCCCGAAATGTCCAACTGCCTATAGTTAATACATAGTCGGAGGCTGTTCCGAGGCAACGGCGGTGGAGGTTCGAGCCCTCTATCTCCTCCCCGTGCCCGAAGTGAAGCCCTGGATTCGGCACTGGTGTGAGCTCCGTTACCCCTTCCCCATGAAATTGAAGTCTGGATTTGCTACTGGGTTTGTGGGTCTCAGGTCTTTTGGGCTTGTGGACGTGAATTACTAGATGAAATGAAGCGGCGGGATGCAGAGCACCATCACGTATTACGCCGTTTGGGAAGAATTTGCAAAATGTTGTAACCTGTTATTGCGGAAAGCGCAATGAGCCCACTCGATTAATTTTTGGTTTTGGAGGTTTAAGTTTCTTGTCACCAGTGCGGTTAAAATTGACGGCCCCTCAATTATTTCTGGTGGCCATGAATGTCCCAGAACGTACACCAACTCACAACAAAGTCGTTCCAGCTTTGTTCAGCAGCTGCAGGTAAGAATGCCACCTCCTGGCTCGTAAAAAACCTTGGTGAAACTATCCCTAAAATACATTGCTTGGAGAAAAGGCTTATGAAACTTTTTTAAGGCATTTGTTGTCTCCATGCCATTTGGTGTCAGCGGCTGGTATGTCGTCAAACCTAAAAAGTATTAATTAAACTTGTGATTGTAAGCTCTCCCATAAAGAACCAAAAACCTAAAACCACGCCCATCGGTCAAGCCCGGCTAGCTCAGTCGGTAGAGCATGGGACTCTTAATCCCAGGGTCGTGGGTTCGAGCACCACGTTGGGCGAAAGCACTTTTGGTGGAAGAAATCCAACACTGGACAGTGGTCAGCCTGGCTTAAGGGCACAAAAGCACTGTTAAAACAAGAACATTCATTTGGTTCAGTCAAGGCTGGAACAGATTGATAAACGCGCAAGTGAACTGATTAAACGCACAGAGGGTAATAAGTGATAAACAGTCAAAGTAATCAAACAATTCTAACGTAATTTAGATTCACTTACGGGTTTCTCAGACAGTCTAGTTATATTTTAATCTATTTTTATTTTATCTAAGGTGATAAGGTGTTGAATGGGCTGTCCCCTTGAATCCGGATGTAAAAAACACTTAAGATTGTAAACCCGGGCACAGCAATTCATCAGAATCATGCAGGTAATGTCAACAGTTCTCAGTTAAACGGTCATAATCTAATGAAATTGAAAACGCCAAAAGTATATTAATATTTCAACTTCGTGTCTTCGTCAGAAAAAAGTTTTGAATTTTGAAGACACGAAGTTGAAATATTAATATACTTTTGGCGTTTTCAATTTCATTAGATTATGAGCGTTTATCGGTTAGTTTTATTTAGCATAATCATCATGACTATCATGCTCAAAACGGCACTTCAAACTCTTAAAACATTCTCAGTCATAGTGTAGCCAGATCTCGAAGTCGAGTTCTATGACTGAGAATTCTTGACACTACCTACATGATTCTGATGACGGGCTATGCCCGAATATACAATTTTAACACGTTCATTGACGGGGGGGGCGGGTACCCGCCCCCCTCAGGTTTTTCGGAGACAGCAGAAAAACGGTGGCGCGTAGCGCCGCCGTACTTGGCTTCGAAGAATTGGAGCCCTTTAAGCTTTCTCAGCTATCACAACAGACCACTTCCCAAATCCACCTGGGATAATTCTCCTGGTTCTCTGTCGACAGGGTCTGGTAATTCGATTTGGCACACTTCAAGGGTCAATGAGGAAAATGTATTGTGTGAAGGTGTTTGGTGCCGTGGCGCGACTGAGCTTTTTTAACTGTTACGTGTGCAATCTGATGGCTTCGTTGAAGCTGCTGCGTGTTGGTAGCTCACACCGCTTTGGCTTCCACCTACGGCTCGTCCTCGTTAGTATAGTGGTGAGTATCCCCGCCTGTCACGCGGGAGACCTGGGTTCGATTCCCAGACGGGGAGCTTTTGGTCCGGTAAATGCATAAGTGAAGGCTAAATTACGTTATAACTGTCAGATGACTTTAACCATGGTAGCAGTAATCAGCGAATGATTTCGCTTTTAAGCTTCGTCAAGGCTTCAATCAAAGTGGACTACTACATTGTCTTGTCTGTCTGTTTGAAAAAGATTGTTGGCACAATTTTGGTTTCATTCGGAATGGCCGACATCAAGATTGTGATTTTTCAAGTTTTACTGAAGAGACAGAAAGGAAACACGACTCGCAAGGATCTAACAAGTAATCTGAATTTCCAAAAGTGCATCCGATTTTTCTTCTTTGTTTTACACTTATATTCTTTAGTTCACACACTAAGCTTATTTCAGAAGCCTGATATTTGTTTAGCAGAGTGCATAGCAGCTCCGTTGAAACAACACGCATGTGGTTGAGTGTAGTCTGGAACATAATGATAAACGCGCAAGTGAACTGATTAAACGCGTGGGGGCTAATGAGTGATTAAATGGTTATGTTACAGTTCTAACATAATTTGACGTTAAGTTACAAGTTTATAGGGCGTGTAGCTATTTAGAATAGTAGGGCACTGGTCCCTGGTGTAGGAAAATCCGGAAGGTACCAGTAAAATATTTTCTGTAGGCACAGCAGTCTTCTAGGCACACATTTTCGAGTTCTCTTCATAAATAGCGGCTTTTGTCCATATTTTGAAGATGTTTGCTCTGCTGGTTGAGACCATTCATACACCTCTAATTTCCTGTGTTAGCTGGTCCAAGGGTATAAAGTATTTCAGTTTTTTCTTGCTCTTTCTTTGACACCCCCTTTACATATTTTTTCTGTTGATAGGCATTAGGTTATACAGACTCCGCAGTAGTAGTGTTGTACTGCCGGGCTTCTGGTGACCTGTGTTTAGGCACACTTTTGGCTTTCCTCAATTGTTTCTAAATAACAGTATCTTAAGATTCAACACCCCACTGCACATAAATCAACATTAAGATATCTTCCAGATTACCTAGATAATGATCTCAACAACCCTAATTCAACTTCTACCCAGAATCTTCTTGAAACTTGTGAATATTGCTCCATTCCTGACTTTAACTCAAAACATGGCAAGTCTTCCATAATTCACATAAATATTCGCTCGCTACCAAAAATTTTGATTCATTCAATGCGTTCATATCTCAGTTAGAGCATAAACCATTGGTCATTCTAGTTTCTGAATTATGGCTTGACCCAGAACTTCTCAACGTTTATCAAGTTAAAGACTACTCTTTTGAACTCTCTTCCCCTACGGAGTATAAAGGCAAGGGGGCTGGAATGTTTATTCATAAAGATCTTAGGTATATCAGGAGGGGTGACCTTGAGTCGAGTGCAATCGAAAAACAATCAGTTTTTATAGAATCGTATAACGTTTTTCCTTTTCGCTTTGTAATTGGTGTTTGTTATAGGTCTCCCTCATTTCCATCTTCAGTGTTTCTCAATTATTTGGATATGTTTCTGGATAAGCTGTCAGGGGAAAGTAAAATTTGTTTGATAGGCGGTGACTTTAATTTCGATATATTAAAATCTGAAACCCATGATTCGACCGACTATTTCCTTCAGTCTCTAGAATCTCACGGCCTAACCCCTTGTATCTCTCGCCCAACTCGAGTTACTTGCGATTCTCAAACGCTGATTGACAACTTTTTTGTAGTGATTTGTCCATTCTTACAACATCATGCGTTTTGATTTCCGATGTCAGCGATCATCTTCCCATTGCAGTTAGCCTGAACACTTGTGTGAAATTTACTGGCGAAAAGAAAGTAAAAACCCGCTCTTTTGACTTTAGAAATGTGGAAGCGATGAAAACAAATCTAAACCTCAAGCTTGTTGACTTTTCATTGATAAATGATCCCAATATTGCAGCAAGTGCGCTGCAATCTGCACTCACCTCTGAAATTGACAGTTTTTCTTCCACTAAATTTAATCGTAGGCATACTCCTATAAATCCCTGGATATCTTTTGGTCTTCTAAAATGTATAAACAAAAAAGCAGATCTTTACCGAAAGTTTATAAAGTCTAGAAGCAAGTCTGATGAAGTAAAATACAAAGCATATCATAACTCTCTGACTAGAATTATTCGCACTGCCAAAAATCTCTACTACAAACGCAAGTTAAGGGAAAATAAAGACAACCCTAGAAAACTCTGGGAAAATTTGCTCACTCTTGTTCACAAAAACAAAATCAAGAAAGATCTTCCAGAACAATTCAAACTTGACGACGGGCAAATCACTGAACCTTCCTTCATTGCGGATGAATTTAATAAATTTTTCTCAACAATTGGAACTTCTCTTGATAACAATTTGGGACGTTCCACTTCAGATCCCATTGACTATCTGGGTAGAGTCACTGACCGCGTGTTTGAATTTCACCCTACCAATGTTACCACCGTGCTTAACATAATCTCATCTCTTGGCAGCACAGGCGCGGGCTATGACGGAATTAGCTCCAAATTGCTCAAATTAATCAGCCCAACTATTGCCACACATCTAGTTCATCTCTTTAACCTTTGTCTTTCACTCGGCATCTTCCCAGACGAACTAAAAATTGCCACAGTAGTCCCAATTTTCAAATCAGGGGATCCTTCTTTGTTTACAAATTATCGTCCTATATCGATTCTCCCTGTTCTTGCTAAGGTTCTCGAAAAGATAATATATGCCCAACTCTCTCAATTTCTCCTTGAAGAGAATATAATCTTTGAAAATCAATTCGGTTTTCGTAAAAACCATAACACTTTAATGCCAGTTGGCTTGTTATATGATGATATCACAGCCGCAAAAATTCTAAAAAAGTTAGTGCACTAATCTATTTGAATTTCAGCAAAGCGTTCGACACCATTAATCATCAAATTCTTCTTTCCAAACTTAGCTGTTACGGTATTCAAAACACCCCTCTAAATTTGTTCAGGAGCTATCTCTCAAATCGTAAACAAATTGTCAAATTTAAAAATAATTCAAGTATCCCCATGACCCTGCCCATTGGCGTTCCACAGGGCAGTGTGCTGGGCCCCCTTTTGTTCCTTTTATATATAAATGACATTTCTAAAAGTTCGATCATTCCAAATTTCTATCTGTTTGCAGATGATACCGCTCTCCTCTTTACAGCTAATACTATACCTGAACTTAAATACAAAATTAATGTATCCCTTCCAAATGTAACCTCGTGGTTACTTAGTAACAGACTAACAATTAATGCAAAAAAGTCAACATATCAGCTATTTGCATCTTCGCCAGCACCTGATCTTCACATATCTATTAACAATGTCTTTCTGGAACGTAAATGCTCAACTAAGTATTTAGGGGTTAGTATAGATGAGGATCTGAAGTGGAATAGTCATATTAGGCATGTAGAAAGCACAATCTCCCGTAATATCGGCCTCATTTGCAGATCAAGGGAAGCACTCGACTCGAGCCATCTCCTCCTGCTATACAACGCATTAGTGCTTCCCCACCTAAATTACTGTTTGGCTGTTTGGGGATCCACGTTCCCTTATCGCTTAAACAAATTAATTTTGCTCCAAAAAAGAATTGTACGGATTATCGAGAAAACTGACCGTTTGGCGCACACCAGCCCTCTCTTCAAAAAACATAAAATTCTCAAACTGTCTGACCTTGTTGAATTCGCTCACATTAAAATTCTGCACAATTTTCTTCGCCAAACTCTACCCAACTCACTTTCAAATAGAATACATCTTCAACCGCCGGACCCTGCCGGGAGAAATGGTAGGCTAATTCAACACTTCTTTGTCCCCCATGTCACCACTATGTACCGTAAATTTTCCATTTTTGTCGCTGCTCCTCGCACATGGAACAAGTTTATCGCCCCCAAAATTAGAAATCTGGAAGATATTCCTTTGAGCAAACCCTTCTTCAGCAAAGTTGTAGAAAAGTTATTTCTAGAAAAGTATTGATTGCAATAGGTAGTTGCGTTTTTGTATTCCTGTGCCAGCATGCAATGCTGGGCCCACTCTGGCGCTATACTTGTGTTCTAAAAAGTGTCTGTCATCAAATTCCTCTTTGGCCGTAATGAAACGCTAAGTGAGGCAGTTGGGGCGCTCTTACAGGCCAGCCTCCGGCACCTCCCTGCCCTTTCATGATTTCCCCGGTTTGTTTTGCGCGCCCAACTCATCCCATGTCTCATCTTAAGTAAACGCGCATCTATGTAAAATCCTATGTTATCTTTCCCAGTCACGCAACCAACAACTCTCTCTCTCTCTCTCTCTCTCTCTCTCTCTCTCTCTCTCTCTCTCTCTCTCTCTCTCTCTCTCTCTCTCTCTCTCTCTCTCTCTCTCTCTCTCTCTCTCTCTCTCTCTCTCTCTCTCTCTCTCTCTCTCTCTCTCTCTCTCTCTCTCTCTCTCTCTCTCTCTCTCTCTCTCTCTCTCTCGCACATTCATTCTCGCTCTGTCTGCACCACTCAGCTTACTTCGACCTTCCTTCCCTCTTCTAATTAAATGCTTCCGGCAGCTGCTCTGAATCTCCCGCGGGCGGGAGCGGTTCAGCGGCGTGTTCTTGACGCGACTGCCGGGTCCTCTCCTGCTCCAATGCTGCGCGTTGGCCGCTGCAGGGGCCGTGTCAGGCTGCGGTGGTGCTGCGGGCTGCGCCAGCCGTGCGTGGCCCTCTCCGACTAGCGGCTCCGGATGGTGCGGAGTCGCGGGGTGGCACTGTGGTGGCCGCTGGGCGGCGCTGTGGTGGCCGATTGGCGGCGCTGTGGTGGCCGCTGGGCGGCGCTGATGCTCCGATGCTGCTAGAGTTGTGAGCTGTTTGATGTTGCCCGGGCATTGACCTTGATATGTCGTTCACCACCAACCCCCTGAATTTATTTTATTTTATTTTTATTTTTTATTTTTTTTCCCTGATCCCGTCTTTTTTCTTTTTTTATGAGCATTTCCCCATGTAGGGTGCTTTCTCGGTGCCACCCTGCTGGAAGCGTGACTGGAGTTGTTTCCCCGCGCCCGATGTGGTGTTTCCAGCTTGTGTTCTACCCCTCGCCCGTTTTTAATCTCCACGGTCGCTTTTTGTATCATCGTTTTTACCTTTTGCCTGTTTTTAATCTTCACGTTCCCGTTGTGTGTCATTTTTGCTTGTTCTGTGAATACATGTATGTATGGACGTAAAAAGGTCTGGGGGCGGAGATTGGTCCCCAGTTCACATGCAAGAAATCACAACATCAAGGTTCAGTGCTTTCCTCTAATTCCTAAGCCTCGCTATGGTGTGCAGGAAATGGTGGATGCAAAGATGGTTAGGAGGGGGGCTCAAGACCTCCCCGAAATTTCTGAGCGCCAGCAGTAAGCCACTTAGTGAGAGGATATTCGGGGTAATTGTGGGGTAGGGGCGAGTGGCTGATACAAAAGGTGGATACAAAGGGGTATCAATGGTGGATACAAAGGGGTAGTTAAGAAGCTCAATCCCCCCGAAATGTCCAACTGCCTATAGTTAATACATAGTCGGAGGCTGTTCCGAGGCAACGGCGGTAGAGGTTCTAGCTCTCTATCTCCTCCCCGTGCCCGAAGTGAAGCCCTGGATTCGCCACTGGGGTGAGCTCCCGTTACCCCTCCCCCATGAAACTAAAGTCTAGATTCGGCGCTGGGTTTGTGGGTCTCGGGTCTTTTGGGCGCGTGGGCGTGAATTGCTAGATGAAATGAAGCGGCGGGATGCAGAGCACCATTAAGTATTACGCCGTTTGGAAAGAATTTGCAAAGTGTTGTAACCTGTTATTGCGGAAAGTGCATTGAGCCCACTCGATGAATTTTTGCTTTTGGAGGTTTAAGTTTCTTATCACCAGTTTCTCCAGAACAAGTTTCTTGTAAAATTGACGGCCCCTCACTTATTTCTGGTGGCCATGAATGTCCCAGAACGTACACCAACTCACAACAAAGTCGTTCCAGCTTTGTTCAGCAGCTGCAGGTAAGAATGCCACCTCCTGGCTCGTAAAAAACCTTGGTGAAACTATCCCTAAAATACATTGCTTGGAGAAAAGGCTTATGAAACTTTAAGGCATTTGTTGTCTCCATGCCATTTGGTGTCAGTGGCTGATATGTCGCCAAACCCGAAAAGTATTAATTAAACTTTTGATTGTAACCTCTTCCATAAACAACCAAAAACCTAAAACCACTCCCCTCGGTCAAGCCCGGCTAGCTCGGTCGGTAGAGCATGGGACTCTTAATCCCAGGGTCGTGGGTTCGAGCCCCACGTTGGGCGAAAACACTATTTGGTGGAATGAATCCAACACTGGAAAGCGTTCAGCCTGGCTTAAGGACACAACAGCTCTGTTGGAACAAAAACATTCATTTGGTTCAGTTAAGGTTGGAACAGATTGGTAAACCCACAAGTGAACTGATTTTTCCCACAGAATATGACGACACCGGTTAGTATGACATTAAGATAAACAGTATATATTACACTCGTTATCAGTGCTGGAAATCTCTTCTCAATCCACGGGAGGGGAAAGGCGGGGTTCTGGATGTGTTCAGGCTGGCACGACAATACAAGCCCTATAAAAAGCCTAAGGGAGATAGAAAGGCCAGGGGTTCGACCCCTCCCCTCACCCCCCACTCCCACCCCGATACCCACCGATGCTTGTAATTGCAAACTTTCCAGGAGAGAATACAAAACAACAACATATTTGAAAGCCCGGTTAGCTCAGTTGGTAGAGGATGGGACTTTTGATCCCAGGGTCGTGGGTTCGAGTCCCACATTGGGCGATATCATTATTTTGCTGGTATGTATTCAACATTTGAGAGCAGTTCGAACTGGCCTGCTTAGCTTACGGGTGCGTTGCCCATGCTAAGCCTATGGGAGCCTAGTCTATTTCCAAAATATATCCTGTCACGAGGATTCAAATCTGCAAAACTGCAAACAAAATTGCAACAGGAAACTAGAAAGGGCCCAGGATAGTACGATTTGGGGAATATGAAGGTATTCTCAGCTTTATCTACACAAATACAGCCCAATTTCTGTTTTCCCCATGCATTTCCAACGGAGAGGTCATGCTCCGTACCTGAAATTAGGTCATCGATATGAGAAATCCCAGAATACATGTTGTGGTACTCGGTAGGCCTATTATGTGGTATCAGTTTCAATCTGCTAGACTCACCCCTTTCTTACTTATGACATCTTTGACATTTATGGAGGTGATGTCACTTAACCTGCACTGGTGACCTGACCTGAGATGACCCAACCTTAAAATTTTGGGAAAAGCTACGGAATTGCTCAAGGATAAGGTGTGCCAAGTACGGCGGCGCTTCGCACCGCCATTTTTTTGTGTCGCCGGTGAACCCCGAGGAGGGTGTTCAAGCACCCCCAACCGGGGCGAGGGTTACAGTATGAATGTGTTAACAAAATGTTTATGTCCCAGTACGATATATTTTTACCGTAGCCGTAGCTAAAATACCGTAATTCCGTAGTCGATGAAATATAACGTAGCGTAATTCCGTAGCGTAGTTTTGGCCAAAATCGAGCCGTAACGTAACGTAATTCGGTAATGTAACGTAACGTAGGCCATCTCTGCCTATTTTGACGACTGGTGACCTTAATATTACTATGACGAGAAAAATGACTGAAGTATTTTCGATATCATTTTTCAATAGCTTTCGATTGTTTTGCACTTTTTTCTAGCTATCTTAGTTTTTGAGATCGTGGGGGTCTTTTTAGCCCCCCCCAGGGCGAAGGTGGCTCGCTTAACCCTTGCCTGCCACCGGGGCAAGGGTTAAGCGTTCTCAGCTATCACAGCAGGCTGCTTTCAAAATCCACCAGAGATAATTGTCCTGGACCTCTGCGGCAGGGCCTGGTAATTCGATTTGGCACGCTTCAAGCCAGGGGTGTAGCCAAGGGGGGTTCATAATGGTGGGAACAGGGGAGTTTGGCCTAGAACATTATGATAAACGCGAAAATGAACTGATTATACGTGTGGGGGCTAATGAAGAATTAAATAGTTTATGTAACCTAACGATGCTAACATAATTTGACCTTAACTTACGGGTTTATAGAGGGTGTGGCTAATTAAAATAATAGAGCACTGGTCTCCAGTGTTGGAAAATCCGGAAGGTACCAGTGAAAAGGCCTGGGGGCCGAGATTGGTCCCCAGTTCACATGCAAGAAATCCCTGCATCAAGGTTCAATGCTTTCCTCTAACAGTTTCCCAAGTCCCGCCATGGCGTGTAGGAAATGACGGATGCAAAGATGGTTATGGGGGGAGAGCTCAAGACCTCCCCGAAATTTCTGAGTGCCAGCAGTAAGAGGGCAGTAGAGGGAGGTGCTTGCTTTCCCAATTTTTACAAAATGTCCCAATCTATCCCAAATTGGCAAGAATTTGCAAAATTTATAACCAGCCAGCGCATTCAGCACAACTCGATGAGTTTTTATTTTTGTGGTGAAAGTTTCTTGCCACCAGAGCGGTGAACATTTACTGGCCCCTTCACTTATTTTTGGTGGCCATGCGTATCCCAGTACGTAGGTACACCAACTCACTGCAAAGTCGTTACAGACCCGCTCAGCGGCTGCGGGTAAGAACATCACCTCCTGGTCGTTATACACCCTGGTGAAATTACCCCCAAATACATTGTTTTGAGGAAAGGCTTCTGAAACTTTTGTAAGGGATTCGTTGTCTCTATGCCATTTGGTGTCAGTGGCTGGTATGTCGTCAAACCCCAAAAGTATATGTTAAACTTGTGATTGTAATCTATCCCATAAAGAACCAAAAACCTAAAACCACACCCCCTCGGTCAAGCCCGGCTAGCTCAGTCGGTAGAGCATGGGACTCTTAATCACAGGGTCGTGGGTTCGAGCCCCACGTTGGGCGAAAGCACTTTTGGTGGAAGAAATCCAACACTGGACAGTTATCATCCTGGCTGAAGGGCATAACAGCATTGTGGAAACAAGAACATTCATTTGGTTCAGTTTAGGCTGGAACATATTGATAAACGCGCAAGTGAACTGATTAAACACATAGAGGCTAATAAGCGATAAACAATCAAAGTAATCAAACAATTCTAACGTAATTTAGATTCACTTACGGGTTTCTCAGGCGGTCTAGTTATATTTTAATCTATTTATATTTTATCTAAGGTCATAAGGTGTTGACTGCCTGTCCCCTTGAATCCGGATGTAAAAGGCACTTAAGATTGTAAACCCAGGCACAGCAATTCATCAGAATCATGTAGGTAATGCCAATAATTCTCAGACAAACGCTCATAAACTAATGAAATTGAAAACGCCAAAAAGTATATTAATATTTCAACTTCGTGTCTTTGTCCCAAAAGAAGTTTTTAATTTTGAAGCCACGAAGTTGAAATATTAATATACTTTTTGGCGTTTTCAATTTTATTAGATTATGAGCGTTTATCGGTTAGTTTTATTTAGCATAATCATCATGACTGTCACGCTCAAAACGGCACTTCAAACTCTTAAAACAATTCTCAGTCATAGTGTAGCCAGATCTCGAAGTCGAGGTCTATGACTGGGAATTCTTGACACTACCTACATGGTTCTGATGACGGGCTATGCCCGAATATACAATCTTAAGTGTTTTTTGACATCCGGAGTCGAGGGGACAGGCCAGTCAACACCTTATCAACTTGTGATCATGCTCTTCGCCACAACACTTCAAAACCAATATATTTTATCGATTTTAATCAGTTATCAGTCAATTCAGAATGGTAGGAATCTGGTTTTCAGTAGAGGAAAATTCATAAGGTACCAGCGAAAATGTTTGAGAGCCGAGACGCAGACAATGGCGGATAATTAGATGGCTAGAAGGGTCCAAGGCCTTCGCCGGAATTTCTGAGTGCCAGTAACAATCAAACAGCAAGAGGTTATTCGGGGTTAATGTGGGGCAGGATATTCTGGATTCGCCACTGGGTGGAGGGTGTAAGTTTTACAGAGAAAAGATAATGTGCCGGGAGATACAGCACCGTCAATATAACTTCGTATAAAAGTATTATGCGTGGCTACCAGCGGGGGGAGATCACCATTTTCTGCACCATCAAAGCAACAAAACAACGATAATTTCCTGAAAAAATTATGTTCTCCCGCTTGGGAAGTAATGAACACAACATTTAAGTAACCCAGTGCCTAGTGCCCCGAAAAAGGATGTGTAGGAGGAGTCGCTTTGCTCCCACTGTTACACAGATTGTACTATTTTCAATCCTATTGGGAATAATTAGGAAAATAAAGCAACCAATTACTGCAAAAACGGGCATTCAACCCAACTCCGATGAATTATGTTTGGGTTTAAGTTTCTTGTCAATAGCGCGGTGAAAATCAACAGCCCCTTCACTTATTTTTGGTGGCAATGCTTGTTCCAGGACGTACTCAAACTTACTACAAAGCCGTTACAGACTCGCTCAGCAGCTGCGGGTAAGAATACCACCTCCTGGTCGTTATACACCCTGGCGAAATTATCCCCAAAATTAATTGCAATGGAAGGGGCTTCTGAAAGCTTTGCCGACGGATTTCATTTTTCCAATGCCATTTTATTTTTGCGGTTGGTATACCGTTAAAACCAAAAAGTGTTGATTAAACTTGTGATAGTAAGCTAACAAAGCAGGAATGGAAAACCTAAGACCGCATGCAGTATACGAGCCCGGTTAGCTTAGTTGGTAGAGCATGGGCATTTTAATGCCCGGGGTCGTGAGTTCGAGTCCCCCATAGGGTGAAATCATTGTTTTCTTGGAATGCATCCAAGATCTGAAGGCGGTGCAAACTGGTCAGCTTGGCATAAGGGTGCGTTTTCAATGCTGACCCTATGGGAGCCTAGTCTATGTCATAAATATCTCCTGTCAAGAGGATTCAATTCCAATTAATACAGATTTGTAAAAACATGCAAGTAGTAAGCTGTCTCTGCAACCTCCATAAAGGTTTTCCTTTAGTTACTTCAGCCACATCGCTGCCATATCGCTGTGACGTCACCCTGAGAACAGCGTTCCTTTAATGTGTCAATCTCATGTAAAGTAGCGTTGTGACCAAACAAGAGCCAGACATGCTCGGCGGCACAGTTAAGTTTTAGACTAGACTGCGGCGCAGTATAGCTGCAGGTAAGACACTGCAGCCTCGAAGAATTGGAGCCCTTTAAGCTTTCTCAGCTACCACAGCAGACCACTTTCCAAATCCACCTGAGGTAATTACCCTGGTCTAGGGGGATGATAATGATGGTGAAAAAATATTTTTGGAATAGACCAATTGCCACTCAGGAGGTCATTGTAAGGTTAAAATGGAGACTTTGAGTGCAAAAGACATTGTTCTACCTTGCAAAAAAACGTCAACTATGGGCAAGTGAAAATTTCGTCTCTGATGCTTGTTTTCCGGCACGTACTGAGTAGTCCGTTTGACCTGCTACTCTCAGTTTCTCTTGCAAATAATTCCAAGAGTATTTGTATTAAGGCAGTGTCAGTATGCATATCTGTTACCTGACAAATTTTGCAACATTTTTGACAAAAAATACCCAGCCAGGTCAGGTCAGGTCACTGAGTTATGACGTCATTCCTATGTCCATGCATAGTGATTTTTCGAAGTGGAAATTTAGCTCGCTATTAGAAATGCAAGACGAAATTTCTGGATAACATTCAAAAGCTGTTGAATTGAAAAAAAGTGATATGTCACAAACAGATGTCCGGTTAGGTCCATAGCTATTACATAAATATAGTGGACTTCTCCACTAGTGAAAATGAAAACGTTCGGAGCTTTCGGCTATATTTTATCAGCCTTCGTCAGCGAGTGGTCGGATCGATCGGTGGACATCGGAAGACAAGATACGTTGCAAAAATTATATCAAGTGCAAAAAGGATTCCAGGAAACGTGCATGATTAAGAAAAGTTACCTACCTGAAGAACATTTTAGTAACAACGCAAATTCTCATATTTTGATATTCAACGATTAAAGGTGGCTTACACAGTACAGCATAATAATGGTAGGTACTTAACACACATTATATGCTAGTATAAAAATGCTAATGGTTAGTAAAGAGCTAAAAAAGAGAATATAAAATACATTGCAACATCATAATTAATAAAACTAGCAACAAGTATCTAATAATAACGGTAGGTACTTCATACATTAAATACTAGTACACGTGTCAATAATAAGTAAAAAGCTACAAAAATATATAAAAGTTAAGAAACACATCCTGCCATCCTATATATCACTAAAAATATAAATATAAAATATATAATACAAATACAATATATGCAATCCCATAACAATAATAAAAAACTAGATGATCACAAACATATGTTACAGTTATCGAAAAACTATTTAGGGCTGCAGCTATGTATGATGGGAAGCCACCTGTCGTGAAACCTGCTCCCAGAGTTCCGGTTGATGTTGGCGTCGTTCGGTGATGTCAGTACCGTCTCACGACGGCCAGCAGTGCGGATGTAAGCGGACTCTAGGAGCAGGCGTTGATGGTAGTTGGTGGCGTGGTCCAGGATTTGGGCTTGGTCAAAGTGAGGGGTGCAGGTCCGGTGGGTGCTGAAAGCTGAGGTGTTGGCTTTTGACCGATTGCTTCCTCTCCAGCTTTCCCTGTGTTCTTTTACTCTTGTTTGCAGTTCTCGGTCGGTTTCTCCGATGTAGGTGACGGGCTTGCCATTCACTGAGCATGAACATTGTATACTGTAAATGATGTTTGAGTTCTGTTCTTTAGGTAGGTGATGTTTGGCCTTGCTGCAGAGGATGCTGGAGATGTTTCGTTGTGGTCTTGACACCAGCTGTACGCCGATTGCCCGACTTGCACGTTAAAACGTCCTAAGCTGATGTGTTGGCTTTTGACCGATTGCTTCCTCTCCAGCTTTCCCTGTGTTCTTTTACTCTTGTTTGCAGTTCTCGGTCGGTTTCTCCGATGTAGGTGACGGGCTTGCCATTCACTGAGCATGAACATTGTATACTGTAAATGATGTTTGAGTTCTGTTCTTTAGGTAGGTGATGTTTGGCCTTGCTGCAGAGGATGCTGGAGATGGTTCGTTGTGGTCTTGACACCAGCTGTACGCCGATTGCCCGACTTGCACGTTAAAACGTCCTAAGCTGATGTGTTGGCTTTTGACCGATTGCTTCCTCTCCAGCTTTCCCTGTGTTCTTTTACTCTTGTTTGCAGTTCTCGGTCGGTTTCTCCGATGTAGGTGACGGGCTTGCCATTCACTGAGCATGAACATTGTATACTGTAAATGATGTTTGAGTTCTGTTCTTTAGGTAGGTGATGTTTTGGCCTTGCTGCAGAGGATGCTGGAGATGGTTCGTTGTGGTCTTGACACCAGCTGTACGCCGATTGCCCGACTTGCACGTCGGGCAATCGGCGTACAGCTGGTGTCAAGACCACAACGAACCATCTCCAGCATCCTCTGCAGCAAGGCCAAACATCACCTACCTAAAGAACAGAACTCAAACATCATTTACAGTATACAATGTTCATGCTCAGTGAATGGCAAGCCCGTCACCTACATCGGAGAAACCGATGTAGGTGCCGATTGCCCGACTTGCACGTCGGGCAATCGGCGTACAGCTGGTGTCAAGACCACAACGAACCATCTCCAGCATCCTCTGCAGCAAGGCCAAACATCACCTACCTAAAGAACAGAACTCAAACATCATTTACAGTATACAATGTTCATGCTCAGTGAATGGCAAGCCCGTCACCTACATCGGAGAAACCGACCGAGAACTGCAAACAAGAGTAAAAGAACACAGGGAAAGCTGGAGAGGAAGCAATCGGTCAAAAGCCAACACATCAGCTTTCAGCACCCACCGGACCTGCACCCCTCACTTTGACCAAGCCCAAATCCTGGACCACGCCACCAACTACCATCAACGCCTGCTCCTAGAGTCCGCTTATATCCGCACTGCTGGCCGTCGTGAGACGGTACTGACATCACCGAACGACGCCAACATCAACCGGAACTCTGGGAGCAGGTTTCACGACAGATGGCTTCCCATCATACATAGCTGCAGCCCTAAATAGTTTTCGATAACTGTACCATATGTTTATGATCATCTAGTTTTTTATTATTGTTATAAGATTCTCATATATTGTATTTGTATTATATATTTTATATTTATATTTTTAGTGATATATAGGATGACAGGATGTGTTTCTTAACTTTTATATATTTTTGTAGCTTTTTACTTATTATTGACACGTACTAGTATTTAATGTATGAAGTACCTACCGTTATTATTAGATACTTGTTGCTAGTTTTATTAACTATGATGTTGCTATGAATTTTATATTCTCTTTTTTAGCTCTTTACTAACCATTAGCATTGTTATACTAGCATATAATGTGTGTTAAGTACCTACCATTATTATGCTGTACTGTGTAAGCCACCTTTAATTGTTGAATATCAAAATATGAGAATTTGCGTTGTTACTAAAATGTTCTTCAGGTAGGTAACTTTTCTTAATCATGCACGTTTCCTGGAATCCTTTTGCACTTATGATATAATTTTTGCAACGTATCTTGTCTTCCGATGTCCACCGATCGATCCGACCACTCGCTGACGAAGGCTGATAAAATATAGCCGAAAGCTCCGAACGTTTTCATTTTCACTAGTGGAGAAGTCCACTATATTTATGTAATTCATTCTCATCCACTTATCATGTCATTTCGAGTCCATAACTATGCCAGCAGAGGTCACCAAGGGTATACAATATTATCAGAGAGTGTTAAAGAATTGCAATTAAACGCAGAATAACGATGATTTTGGTGTTATAGAGAGAATTTGGCCCATACTTATCAGGGTTATGCATGCTATTGCTTTGTTGGAGTAGTTTATGCCTTTGACCTTACATCAAGACCACCCTGCTACCTGAACTGTCGGCCTTGTTCCTCTCCCCCAGAAGGTGACGGGTACCGGGAGAGTCCTGATGGAGTTGGCATATTCTACATAAGAATGCTACTGCATTAACTTGACTTGATACAGGTGCTTGGGTACTAACTGTTTTTTTGTCTCTGCAGAGGCTTTCAGAAGTAGTTATTTCCGTTTGATTTCACGTTTATTGCCACTGTAACAATGTGTCTATGCGTGAAAGGGGAGCCTCATCTGGCCTCACCAAGGAAACGGACAAGGTTCATCTTCACTCCGACGGCCCGGTGCGAAGATTTAGAAGATTCTGGAGGCATTTATGTGTTTGTTTCAGCTCAACGAGACGAATGGCATGCAACATGTCCTTCTTAGGTAACATGATACCCTTATATTTCACCATGACCTGAGGTCAAGGACCTCAGGTCAGGATCAAATAACGACATGTCAAGGTCATGTTGCATGCCATTTGAAATCCTGTGTCATGAAGCAAAAGGATTGTTGTATCTTTGTGTTCGAAAACATAAGCAAAATGTTCCTCATAGTGGTGTATGTTGGTGACATTTGGTTTCCTCATTATTGACCTGACCTCAAAATTATTGTCAGCAATTTCGATTATATATATTCCATGGGCTTTCGAATGATCGGGAAAATTGAAATCTAGCTCTTTTAACAGCCGAGTTTCACTCTGGTTTAGTCTTCCACTTTTAAGAATAGCAAAATTGGCTTAAAGGGTTAACACGTGGACTGGAGGGTACCGCGGAGCCCCCACCCCCCACCTATTTCCAAGGTGTCCGGAGAACCGCTCGTAGCCGAAAGGTGATACTTGGCCACATTTGAGAGCATTTAACGGCTTGTCGATTAGCGGAGACATTTTTTTCATCGGTTGAATCTCGTTTTACTTATAGGCTTTCAAAGTTAGACCTGCATTTTGAAATCGCCGGAATCGCGCGGTCGGACCAGTTCATTTGCATTGGAGACCGAGTGGTGACTTCATAACGCCATATAACCGGATGATATCTTAAGTTCGCCTCAAATGAGGGTCAATATCAATTTCAGAGGTCACAGGCCAGTGCCATATGAACACTTTCAATGTCATTGACCCCAGTGCCTCCGATTATATGGCGGTACCCGGTCTGACGTATATTATGCTATGACGTCATATTTAAGGTACCTCAATGTAAAGTTCGAGGTCAAATGTCAGGGTTAAATGTCATTGGTAAAGGTCAATCATCATATCCCATCAAACAGTTGCTATAGCGTCCGTAATAGTGTACATTATAGGTAGTATACCACATTGTGACCTTATATGTTAATAACCTTGAATGGCCTTGACCTCAAAATAGCAAGAAATATGATTTGTGATCTTTCATCTATGATCCTGGTCCGCATTTAGCTTATTCCCGTCCTTTTCCCGCATAATCACGTCATTTTCCAATAGGTACCCAGCATGACCAATATTTGACCTTTATGACCTCGTTTGACCTTGAAGAAATTGACCTAAGTAAATGAAAATAAGCCATGATTTAGACTAACATAGCTCCCATTAACCCCCCAATCGGCGTTTTTCTACACCTCTTAGTTTCCGAGATCTTAGGACAGGGCTTACCAGTACCCTCCAGTGCGCGTTAGAGCCAGCCCCCTCTCCGGTGTAATTGTTAAATAATGACGTCATAAGTCAGTTACCTGACTTGGGAATTTTTTATTTTTTTAATTAAAACGTTTTCAACTAGAAATTTTACCAATTTTTTGTGTTTTTTGGTGTAATTAAGCTCACAAATATTTCGCGAAAAGCTGATAGGGACAGGGCCGATTGGACACTCGGGCGATACGGGAAATGGCTGGCGGAAAGAAAAATTTTTAATTGCCCATGGTCGAAGTTTTTTTGAAAGCTAAGCCCATGACAAAACTACCCAAAATTATCATTGTTTCATATAGGATCATGTGTTAAGTGGCAACTGAGCAACGATAACATTGAGATTTATCATCCCCCTACCCTGGTCCTCTGTCGGCAGGGTCTGGTAATTCGATTTGGCACGCTTCAAGCGCCAACGAGGCAAATGTATTTGTGAAGACATGTTTGGTGCCGGGGCGCGACTGAGCCTTTTACGTGTGCAATCTGATGGCTTCGTTGAAGCTGCTGCGTGTTGATAGCTCACAATTACCGCTTTGGCTTCACTGTAAGTTACGTCCTCGTTAGTATAGTGGTGAGTATCCCCGCCTGTCACGCGGGAGACCTGGGTTCGATTCCCAGACGGGGAGCTTTTAGTCCGGTAAATGCATAATTGAAGGCTAAATTACGTTATGACTGTCAGATGACTTTAACCATGGTAGCACTAATCAGCGAATGATTTCGCTTTTAAGCTTCGTCAAGGCTTCAGTCAAAGTGGACTACTACATTGTCTAGTCTGTCTATTTGAAAACGATTGTTGGCACAATTTTGGTTTCATTCGGAATTGTCGACATCAAGATTGTGATTTTTTTCAAGTTTTACTGAAGAGACAGAAAGGAAACACGACTCGCAAGGATCTAACAGGTAATCTGAATTTCCAAAAGTGCATTCGATTTTTTCTTCTTTGTTTTACACTTATATTCTTTAGTGCACACACTAAGCTTATTTCAGAAGCCCGATATTTATTTAGCACAGTGCAAAACAGCTCCGTTGAAACAACACGCAAGTGGTTGAGTTGGAGTTACCCAGCATGACGTATTTTACGGTATGAATTCATATTTAAAGCTAATCAAATGTTAAGATCAAGGTCAAAGTTAAGAAGTCAAGATCAAACCCTCATTTCTCATCCAACGGCCACTATAGTGCAGTTTATAGTGTACATTATTGAGAACAAACTTATTGCGACGTCGAATATCAATGATCTTGAAATACTTTTACCGCAAAATTTAAGAGGACATTGTGTGGCAACTCCCCTCCAGGATCTTAGTCTGCTTTCAGTCTTTTTTCAGCTTGCTTCTGCAAAATCACGCCAATTCTGAATTAGTCACCAGCACGACCAAAATTTGATTTTATTTCTTAATTTGACCTTGATTCTAGGTGAATTAATGTTGACTGTTATGTAAATCACCATAGCCCTCACAAATCCCTCCAACGGCCCTTTATCTAACTTTCTTAGTTCTTTTAGATCTCAAAGCGGGGACTTTAAACCACCCCTTCACTGAGCATTGACGCCAGACCCCTCTCCCAATCGCGTAGTACTGAAAATCAGTTCTATGATCTGTCTATAATGGCAGATAATAACGACAGAAATCAGTACTAACCCGTCCTTGGTATATGTCTGAATTTTAATGAGCCGAGCATAGGGGGGCTCTTATAGATCCCCAATTTCCTTACTCAAGAACTTCTCAGAATACTTGTTCCACCTAAAGCGCAATCGATACTTCTATTAAACGTAATCCTAAAATAAATTTTTATCTATTTAAACTGTTATTGACACCAAAATCCAAGTAAATTTATAAAAGTTTGTTATTTCTTTCGTTTATGGTACCCTGTTTGAATACTCGAAGCTGGATTTCATTTTTAATAATATTGGATGATATTCAATCGACATGAACATACTTTCACTTGGCTTTTTATGACACTTTACATAAGTGACCTCATAACATGTTTGTTATTATTATGATCATTCTTTATTTATGCATATTGATTTGAAAGTTTGATAATAATGTATTTCTGACACGATATTTGAACCAAATGAGGGATTTTATGGGCAAAAATATACGTAAATTCAATCTTTAGACAAGTAGCACGCTTATGGTCCCCAAAAACACACCTCCAGACATTTTTTATTTTTGATTACGACAGTGTGGTTATTTTACGTTATCTGGCCAATAGATTTGTAAAAATTTAGACTCTATAGGGCAAACTGCAATTTTGAAGAAAACAAAATAAAGGACTCATTTTACCTGAACTATTTCTGATGATGTGAAAGGAAAGTGGTATGCATGGAGAGCAAGTAATCAGGCAATATGTCTGTACAAATAACAAAAATTATGCTGTCAAAAAATTAACACAAAGATGAAAAGGTGCAATTTTTCAAGAGATTCACTTTATGACGTCACTTGGGTGTTATGAAATGAAAGAGTTTTGTCTGGTTGTCTTTAAAGTATGAAGCAATAATTTTTATACAGTTACTGAATCATTTGTTTTTGCCTTTTCGAGTGCATGTTCTTCTCGTACATCTTGTCTTTAAAATACGAAACAATCACTTCTGCAAAAGTAATGCGATTTACGTGTCTTTGCATTTTCTAGCAGTGACAGCGGAATATCCAAATATAAGGGGGGGCACCATGGACTTTCCAACCCATTTATTTTCAGTCAACATCATAGGGTTAGTGAGGGAAGTTTTTATTTAAGGGGGCACCGTGCCCCGGTGCCCCCTCTCTCCTCCCTAGTTCCACCGCTAGTATTTTCTAGTACATGTTTTTCTCAGACATATTGATCAATTTTACATTTTTAGTTTCCGTTCCCCCATGCAAACTTATGCCGCCTCAGAGGACTAGAACAGAACAGCTCCGCTTTTGGCAGTCGACAAGGGCCAGAAACGCATCGCAAGCGACATCTGAGATGTTTCGACCCATCTCAGCGATGTTGTCAGCCAACACAGCCCCTAACACCTGCGTAAAATGCAAAACATTGAACATCACAAGACCTTAGAAATCGAATTCTGACGGCGTAAAGTGTTCAGTATTGCCTCCATATACACACGATATACGTGTTTGTTCAATGCCCTCAGTGCCTGGTCATCAGTCGGCACGCACCCCGCCGGGGGACCCATCGGGTGGACCACTGCTGAAGACAATCGAGGTCGTCCCGCAGCAACATGCCATCTGAGGGTACCTCAATTTTGCGGTAAATGTTGACATCGTCAGTGTACAATAACCAGCCAGGCTTTATTTACCAAAATAAGGTTATTATCGTTCCTTTCCGCAAGAAGCCTGGAAAATGACTGGTATTTCCTCCCATTCCATTCCATTCCACAGTTCCCATCCAGTTATCCGTTTGACGCAGGCCGCTTCTGGAGAGGTTAAGCAGCCGGCCACCAAAGCATCGCTGGTGCCGCCATCTAAGTGCAAAGTGCTAGATGTCGCTACTATTTCAGTTTCAGGACTGGTGCTAAGGCTGAACAGAATGCTGCCCGTAATCTATTCATTTCATTGTATTCTATAAGGGCCACTCCTAACAGGCACACTTGCCCAATTACACGGAGAATTTTCGTGGGTGTTTTAAGGATCCTCTCCGCCGGGTCAGATCGGACACGGAAGGCGGTTTCCCGCCGCGGGGATTGAACCCACGTAAATATATGCTGTCCGATTTGAAGACGGGCAAAAGTCGATGCTCGCGAGAAGCAAAAGGTTGTCCATACGCTTGTGTGAGGAAACACGCGAAATGTGTCACGTGGTGAGTAGAAACGTAATTATAGTGTTACGCAAAAGTAAAGATACTCACGCACTAGCGCACATACGTATACCTAAGCAAATGCGTTCACAAGTACTGATACCAGTATCAATAACCGAACGATGCAAGTATATGAATATGTTCAGTCATTTGTCTTTCAAAAGGAGCAACTCTAATATAGCAAGCATGAAAATCGGTAGGGTAAAGATATCAAAAATTTCATAAGCAGAAGTTAGTACCTGTTGTGTACATATAAATGTTCCCTCACTATATGATCCTATACACGAAGAGCGTATTTAGTATATACAGTAAGCGGGCGTATATGCCCATTCCACGCATCCATTCTTACTCGCGTTCCGAGGCGTTAGATCACGGCTAACACAGTTATCGCTAACAATGGGTCGCTATGTAAACGGTCGTCACTTCGGATTATTACGTTCCGATAACGAGTTCTTAATAATCGTAGCAATGCTGCAAGATTCTAACGCAATTTGAACACCGGCCACGTAAGGTTTGCACAACCTTTGATAGTGATTTAATACGTGCAGTGGAGGGATTCCTAAAGTGACCCTCAGCTATTTCTCAAAGGTGGCCAGAGAACCGTTTGTGACTGAAGAACCTGACCAGCTTCATTTGGAATAATTTATAAGCGCGTTGATTGAATAAAGAATTTTGAAAATCAGTCAATAATTTTTATACTTATAGGCTTAGAAGTCAGACCCATGTGCTGGGACCGTCGCAATCACACCGTCGAACCAGTTCGTCTGCACTAGACCGAGTGCTGACGTCATAACGTCATATAATCAGGTAATATGTCAAGGTCACCCCACATGAAGGTCACAGTCGAGGTTAAAAGTCACAGGTTAAGATCATTGACTTTACTTTTCCGGGTAGGTGGCAGTATTTAGTATGACGTGTGTTATTCCATGAAGTCATAGTCAAGGCTGCTCAATGCTAAGTGCAAGGTCAAAGGTCAAGGCCAAAGTCTTCCTTCAAGGTCAAACCCCCATTTCCTACCCAAAGACTGCTATAATGCCAGTTAAATTGTACATTATTGTTAATATGTCCTATTGTTACGCTTTAGGTCATTGACCTTGAATGGTCTCGCCCTCAAAATTTCAGAGAACATTGGGTGGTACCTTTCCTCTAGACCTTAGTCCAGTTTTGGTTTATTCCCGTTTTTTTCTCGCATAATCACGGCATTGCCCAATAGGTCTCCAGCACGGCTCATATTTGACGTTTACTACCTCGTCTGACCTTAAAGATATTGACCGCCAGGTCCTAGAGGTCAATGAAATTTCGCTTCAATGTAGACCATCACCGCCCCCCAAATACCTTCAAACGGACACTTTTCTAACCCTCCCAGTTTTTTAATCTTAAGGGGCACTTAAGGACCCCTCAACGGCGCCTTGACGCCAGACCCCTCTCACGGCGCGCGTTAATAACATGTAAAGTCGTCCTCATCATGATAACACCACTTATTGACCTCCGAGCCACCATCCATCCTGAACAAAGCTATTCACTTACCCTATCAACACCCCCGTTCCATAACGATCTTAAAGCGGAATTCTAGACATTTTTAGTGTACTCAAAAGCTTAGCGGTTCCTAAAATTCTGACTGTTAGAGGCTGGTTCATTTAAGCGTTTTGAAAAGGTCAGAATACCGAAGTGTTTCGATGGCACTTACTGACGCCTCATCGGCGCCTCCCATCCTAGTTCCAGTCGCGGGCCAGTGCAAGAAATCTTAAAAGAAATCTCAGAACAAGCAGCATCTCCTAGTAATGTTTACATATTGCTATGATTTACCGTTTCAGATGTTTGAACTGACCTATGACGTCCTTACTATCTCAATTCCACTAAATAAGCACAATTATTGAGCTGTGTTTTAAAAGTATAACGGAGCATGGCTGCCAATAAAGGATAATAATAACACCTCACGTAGAACACACCAGCAAGGTTCTCATGGTTAATAGTAAAAAAGTAGCCCACAAACCAATTTGTTTGCTCCCAGAAATAGAAAACTTTGAAGGTGTCCTCAATATGTACAGTACACTTATGTTCAAAAATGTTTCGGAGTTGCATGTTATGTTCTTATGTTCTTAAATGTTTCGGAGACTCCAGTGTCACTAGTGTTGTCTACATCAAACTTGGTACTAACACCTTATCCTGGTATCCACCCGCGCACACGAATGTCTAGCGCGCGTGTGCCCGTCCCCTTGCCCCAGTTCAGTATTGGGCCGTTACAAACCAGCACCGGCAACCATCAACACCACACATGTAGCTTTTATAATCCGCCTCGCGACCCCTCCCCACCGGCGGCACTTGAGCTCGGCGTTACCAGCCGCCACCGTGACCTCTCTAACCTCTGTGCCCCGCGGGGATACGGCATAGTGGATGGCGGCCGCTGATTGGTTGAGGAGCGTTCACCTGCCTTTTGAAGAGTTCAGTAGAAATGTGTTACTGAAAATGATATTGGCTTCAGGCACGCAACAGGAATTATGTTCAAGCATGATTTTGAGATCCGCTAGCCATACTTTTTCTCTATCGGATTAATTATTTGTATGGCTATTCCAGCCTGTTTTTCAGTACAGGCGAGACGGCGGCGGAGTCGGCACAGGCCAGACGGCGGCAGAGTTTGCTGAAGTCAGGAGCGTCGAGATGGGTGAGGAGTTTACGTGGGTTTACTGCGTGAGGAGTAACGAGGCCCGGCCCGGAAGGTAGCCGAGGGGCTAAGAACGATGTGGGTGTTAAAGCCATGAAACTTATAACTGTTTTATAAGTCATGGAAAATGATGACTAAGAAAACCAGAAGTGGCAAATTTTGCCCTTCTCAGCAGGGCTCGTGTTCAAACAGGGTGACAATGTTTGCAATTTTATGGTAGTCCCCACCACAACAAAACTCGCGCTTAAATCTATATTTTGTGCACATTGCGTACCAACTGGCTTCTTCAACAACAACAAAAAACAGATGGGGAGACTGGGATTCAGTTTATTACCGATCATTCATATGAAAACCCTATCACAAACAAAAACAGGAGGAAATATATCCTCGCAAACAGGCTTAGAAGAAGCACGCTCATGTGCCATCTCTACAGAATAAATCATCCTAGGTCGGCAAGCAGGCCGGAGCACAACTTGGATACAATATTCAAATACATACAAATGTAATTTCGATCCCAGTTTCAAAACCATTCAAACAGGGGATGCGGGAAACTTTCTTTAATTTGATAATGTCAAGATGGATTATGTTTATGCACCATTTTTATTGCTTCTATGACACTGCTTGAAGATAGGCCAATGAGGAGAGAGAGAGAGTGAGAGTGAGATTGAGATTGAGAGTGATTGTGAGAGTGAGAGGGAGAGAGGGAGAGAGAGAGAGAAAGAGAGAAAGAGAGAAAGAGAGAAAGAGAGAAAGAGAGAAAGAGAGAAAGAGAGAAAGAGAGAGAGATAGAGAGAGAGAGAGAGGTATATCAATACACAAAATATCACACTCTAACCACTCCACGGAAGTAAGACTAAAAGAAAGAATGTCACAAAATTATACACGAAAGGACATTTTTGCAGAAAAACTTTTTTCTTCTAAAATTAACCTTCAATATCAGACAGTTACCAAAAACCGCGTTTATGGGAGCGGCGACAGTGGCCAGTCCAGCTGGCTGGCGAACGTGCACAGGGCCAAGATTGCCACATTTAGGGGAAGGCAGACTGGAAGATTGGGCTACAGCACCAATAGCTGTTTTCTGCTGAACTCAACTTCCATCTTTTTAGAGCACAAAATAGAGCGTTATCTTATAACTCTACTCAACACGATGCTAAACGACGCTTGCATTATCTAGATATATTGCATAACTATGCTAGATTAGATAGTGACCTTGACCTGACCTGATGTGTGACCTGATGCGGATTGTGACCGATATGTGTGATCAATGGTCGGGAATTTTTGTCACCAGTTGAAAAAAATATAAATCAAAATCAACCGACTTCTAATTTTTGCAAACACCGCATAAACACGTAAACCGCGCTAAGCCCCTGTCGAGCAACAGGATAAGCGGGGCGCAAAGGCCACTTTGGATTTAGCGTTCTGAAACGATGAAAGTTGAGTCCAGAATGAATCATTAATGCTTCGAGTCCTTTTTAGTTCATAAGCAATATTTGTGTGCTTAAGCTATCAACATCAAACAGACCTAGCCAAATAAAAACATTGGGCTCTGGATAAAAACCAAGCATCTTCTGCCCATATCTTTCACACCCCCTCCTCGTTTCTTGCTCTTCGAATTGGGTACCCACAAACCCCACCGTCAAATTACGTTGTGGCATAATCCACAACCGCGTGATACTTTTTGTTTTTCGATTTCCGCTTCCCTCCCGAACAGACCGGCTAGAACCGCCCCTGTACATACCGATTTCGTATCGGTGCGAATACATCTTCTTGACGCGTACTATGGCTTACAATGGTATTTAGTATTGCTTCCAATCCTGCTACGAAAAGTCCCGTTCACAGGTAACTGCTGTCTTCAACGTATTCGGGGGCGGTTAACCCAACGGTCAGCGGAATTGACGAATCCATGAATTCATATCGAAACCCCAGTGAAATGAGCCCACGAATTCCTTTCGTTCTTCTTACTCGTACCTCATAACCATGGATGGAGACTCGGGGAGGGAGTCAGAATTCCCCTATATTTTGGGTCTCCCATAGGCTTTTTATGGGGTTTGTATTGATATGCAAGCCTTAACCCATGGACCATTAAAAGATTGCCACCTTTGCCTATAACCAGAGAAGGCCTACGCTGCGTTACGTTACCGAATTACACTGCGAAGTTACGGTTCGATTTTGGCCAAAACTACGCTACGGAATTACGCTACGTTATATTTCATCGACTACGGAATTACGGTATTTTAGCTACGGCTAATACGGTAAAAATATATCGTACTACGATATCAACATTTTGTTGACACATTCATACTTAAGCCCACGCCCCAGATGGGGGTGTTTGAACACTCCCTCGGGTTTTACCGGTGGGACGAAAAAACGGCGGCGCGAAGCGCCGCCGTAATTGCCACATCTTATCCTTGATCAATTCCGCAGCTTTAACCAAAATTTTAAGTTTGGGTCATCTCAGGTCAGGTCACCAGTGCAGGTTAAGTGAATTCACCTCCAAAAATATTTAAGGTGTCATAAGAAAGAAATAAGTGATTATATCGGATTGAAACTGATACCACATAATGAGCCTACCGAGTAATACAAAATATATTCTGGGTTTTTCATATCGATGGCCTGAGAGAGGTCATCTGTGCTACTTAAGCAGATTTTCAGACCTGTGCCAATAACTTTACAGAAAATGACGATACAATTTGTATTTTGATACCATTACGTTGAGATTGCTATTACGAGTCGATTGATGTGCATATTGACTATGCTAGATTAGATAGTGACCTTGACCTGACCTGATGTGTGTTACCTGATGACCTGGTGTGTTTGACCTGATATGTGTGATCAATGGTCGGGAGTTCTTGTCACAAGTTGAAAAAAACAATTTAGAAATCAAAATTAACCAACTTCTAATTTTTACAAGCCCAAAAATGTGTCCGTGATTTACAATATCTACTAAAAGGTCCGATCTTAATTGACAGTGATTTGATGCATTTCTCGAGGAATTGTTTTAAGTTTGTAACTTAAGAATAATAGTTTGGTCGTTACTTTTTCAAATATTATCACTTCTATTACAAATTTTGAATTAAAGCAAATCGTTACCATGCATCCTTAGTACCGCGATCAGGATCACGAGAAGGTTTCAACATATATGAGGTAACATTTTTCGTAGCACGCTACTATACGCTAAATTTTGGCGTAATACGCTACAGAATTTGCCCAACTACGCTACGTTTCATTTCGAGATCTACGGCTATGGAAAAAAATCGTAACCTAGCGTAGGCCATCCCTGCCTATAACCCAGTTGATTAGACTGTCTGAGAGTAATACACTGGGTATTTGCTCCCTGCTGAGGCATTCCAAATATGTTTGTAGACGCCTAAAATTTGCTCGCCTACACAGCCCACGAATGGCTCCGTGAAAAGGCATGGTTACCGCTTCAAATTTATATTAAATTTTAACTTTTGCTTAACTCCCGAACTTCTGCCCTGGAGCACATGACAAATTTTCAAGACAAGACATTGCACACCGTCCTATGAGTATTAGTGAATGATGCACACCAAACTGAAAAACTAGCCCAAAGATATCGAAATGGTACCATTAGCAAAACAACCGATTATGCACATGAGTTTCAACAATAGTCCAAAATACTAACTAGACAAAACACTTACGTCCAAGGGGTAGATATTGTTGCCCTCAAAACAAAACCAGCACCGACGCCAGACAGACCGATGCCAGACAAAGATCACAAATCCACAACGAAATTTTTGAAGGTTTCACGTGTTGCAGCTGGATTAGTAATTCAGCCATCACTATCTTCAGACACAACTGCACAGTCGCCATTAACTATGCAAGCCCTTGTCCAACCATAAGCACCAGCACATTCCACGCAAGAAGCGAAACAATTCTTACGACGATAGCAAACATTTTTAAGGGCCTTGCCACGTGTTCGTAAAAGGAGATTCTATCGCTACCGTCAGGCTAAATAATTTTCGCCAAACCTGTAATCAGGAGCATCAAGCAACAGTGTCGGGAATTCGTGCAGATGATAAGACTATGTGCTCAGCAGAGACAGCGCGCTATATCAAAACGTATCAGTGGTGTAACACAAGTTGCAGCTGTGTTCTGTTCCCTACCTTTGGTTGTAAATACAATAGAGGGACCAGACACCGACCAGACATGCAGACACTGTCCCTATGAGAGATTAGAGGCATGTAGACACCGTCCCTATACATATATTAGGGGCATGCGGACACCATCCCTATACAGAGATTGGGGGCATGCGAACATCACCCCTCTACAGAGATTAGGGCCAGGTAGACACCACCCCTATACAGAGATTGGGGGCATGGACATCACCCCTCTACAGAGATTAGGGCCAGGTAGACAACGTCCCTATGATAGATTAGATGATGTAGACACCGCCCCTATACATACATTAGGGGCATGCAGACACCGCCCCTATACAGAGATTAGGGACATGTGGACACGGTACCGGCTGGAAAATTGGTGTCGTCAGGACGATGTCCTCACCCGATTGATTTCCAACGGCGTACTGGGCCGCAGTTGCAAGTCCTGTAGTGTTTTCCTTTCACATGTGCCGTTACGAGAGACCGCGCCAACTTTGCCGGTACGGAGAGGGGGGGGGCGATAATCTCACTACGATCTCAGCAACCATACAAGGAGTGGCGTAAGATAACCCGTGTTGACTTATACTAAAAATACGATTACAATTTTTCGGTCAGGCCTTCTTTAAGATCACTATAGGTTAAGGTATTTTCCCATAAGTATTAAATGGAAACTTACATTGTACATCATAACCACTGGCATAGCAGGACTATGTAAAATATATGAGCATCAATGAAATTATGTCGTAGAACCCGATGGAATGATGCAACTTATGAACTTGTCAAGATAAATCCTAAAATAGACCCAGACTGACCGAGATAAGGTCAAGTCACGATCAAACTAGGTCACAGTGCATAACATTTCATTCGCATGATGTCAGACATCAAGTCAAGCATGTCAAACATGATACCAGAATAAAGAAAGTATGAGCACTATCTGGACAGTTATCGAACATAAACCAATTCCTCATGCATTTCCAACAGAGAGGCCATAGTCCTGCCCTAATATCGATATAGAAATCACATTACAATTTTGTTTTACTTGACGACCAGTTTTATGTGATGTGAACCGCAGGTCAATAGACTAAGTCTGATATTTCTGCTGCATCTCTTAACTTCTTTTAATGTTAGGTTGCTTGACCTGAACTGGTGACCTGACCTTACCTGAAAGGAGGGAGTGCTGGGGTTGGCAAAGCCAGGGGCGTCGTCACGGAATTTTCACGGGATCTTGGATTGGCGATGACCATGGGAGAGGAGGCGAATTTCGACCATATAGGCTGTCTTTGAAAATGGCAGCGAAGGTGCATTTGAGCACACATTTACACGCATGTAAATGTGTGTTGTGTTTTCCACACAGGTAATAGAGATAAAACGCAAGAAAACATAGGTCGAGTCCCAAAATTTTGGGGGACGTTAATCTGATTCACGAGTTGGAGGAGAGGGGGGTGTCTACAATCATCTTCCTGCTTCTCCCACTTTCAACACCCGTGGGCACAGCCTTTTACCCAGAGATATTATCATCGAACCAGAAATATCACCATGGACTTTTACTATGTATCATTATTATTTATCATCGATATTATCACCGACTCTTTACTATGGAGGTGCAGACTCCAGGCTGGTAAATATTTACGCATGTTCACTGTGCTCAGTACGCCAAAGGTGAACAAATCCACTCGAATCCCAACATTTTTGGGTGTACGTCCCTCTAGTTCACCAGTTGAAGGGGATGTCACCCCTATCTCCCATAGGCGGATCCAGGATTGCCAATCGGGGGGAGTGGGGTACCTTCCCGGGGGCGCCATCCGGACCAGAGGGGCGCCACTTGATACCGGCAAAACCTATCAGGTAGGCGCCAAATCCTATCGGTGGGCGCTGATTTTTGCATCCTGGGGAAGGGGGTGGGGTGGGAAGGGACATATCAGGGGGCACCATCGACCTTTCAAAGGGGGCACTGTGACCATTTCAGGGGGCACCGAGGGTCGATCGGGGGGCACGTGCCCCCCCTTTGCCCCCTGGATCCGCCTATGCTGTCTCCAAACTGACGACATACATGCTGACAACTCCCCTCTACACAAACACAGACACATGCACCACAAAGCGTCACCATCGCCAACCCTATTAGTAGCATAACTAAAACCGCTGCATTAGTTAATGCTACCAGATGCAACGCTGCCCTCCAGGATGAGCTGCCTGTCAGACTACCGCGGGTAGTGAGTGATTCATTTTCCGTCAAGCCTGTCTCGATCGATGATCTATACGCTACTCCTTGTACTCTTGGATCTCAGTAAATGTTTTGATGTTATTGAACATTCAAAATTGTTGAGGAAATTAGAACATTACGGAATTGAGATCAAATGGTTCAAGCTACCTCTCCGACCATTTCCAATACGTACGACTGAATTCCGATAGAACTGAGGACGGTAGTCAAAATCAACAAAGGGGTCAGTTTGGTCAAAGTGTTCAACGTCAGTACGTAACCCGATTGGTGTATATCAGGGGACATGTCTCGGCCCTCTCCTCTATTCGATCTTCTCAAACGACCTTAGTCTCTATATAAGTCCAAAAATAGAAGTATTCCAGTATGCTGATGATACCCAACTTCTAATCTCCGGTAAAAAACAAGAAATTCAAACCATGATCAGGCTTATGGAGGACACCCTTTCAACTTTATATCAATGGTTTACCCAAAATTCGATGAAATTGAACTCTAGCAAATCTCAACTTCTAGTCCTCGGCACCCGCCAGATGCTCAGTAATCTTCCGACAATTTCACTATCTGTTCGGAACTATCATCACAGAAAGCAATAGGGTTAAAAACTTAGGCGTAATATGGACAGAACTCTCTCTTTTGAACCCTATATTGATTCACTGGTCGGCAGATGCACCGGAATGTTGTTGGGGCTCCACCATGCTCGACACAGACTGCCCCCGCAGACCATTAAGCCCATAGTGAACAGTCTGGTTTTGTCCTCAGTCCGCTACTGCCTAAGTGTATATGGAATTGTAACGTCCAGTGCATGTACAGAATCCAGAAGCTCATTAACTTTTGTGCCCGGGTGGTCACGGGGCGTCGACGGCGGGATCACATTAGTGACGCTGTTCAATTGTTAGGCTGGCTTCCCGCTCGTGAAATGATTGTGTACCACTCATTGTGCCTATTGAGACGTGTCATGGACGTGGGTGAACCCGCTCTAATAGCCCAACAAATAGCAACTCGCAGTGAACGCCAGGAACGAACCACGAGAAATGACAGCGATCTCTTCCTTCCACGTATTAGAACTGAGTCAGGAAGAAGGCGTTTTATATACCGTGCCAGTCATGCTTTTAATAGATTACCACATGTAGTGCGAAACATGCCTATAGGTGTGTTCAAACGAGAGCTCAAACGTCATCTGAGCTAAATTCATCGTGACCATGCCATGTTTGTGGAATGTTGAGGATTGAGGGTGTATGATTTAGTTTTTATCCATGTTTCTTCTTGGCCTGGGCTCTATAATAGCCAACCTCTATGTTTGAAGAGTCCGTGACGTTGAATACAAATACAAATACAAATACCCATGAATCTATTTACCTATTTTTCTTATTTTCTTATCCTGTTCCCCTCTTCTTTGTCTTCCTTTTTTTCATAAACGCTAAAACTGCACTAACACTTTCCCTCGCGATGCCGCTACAACGTACCGCCGCTGTGTTGTACCGCTGCAATGTTGCGCTGACGTCTTGAACTTCACCCGTGCCTTGGTGCCAGTCCACCTGGGCTGCGTGCCGCCACGTCTCAGCCCGCTCTGTGGACCTGTCACTGCTCATCCCTGGACATTTTTAAAACTGCATACGTGTTAATATTCGTTTTATTCTAAGTGCGTGTCGCCCATATATTTTTGTGTGCGAAATATATGTATAGATATATAGACACACACACACACACACACCCACACGCACGCACGCACGCACGCACGCACGCACGCGCACGCACGCACACACACACACACACACACACACACACACACACACACACACACACACACACACACACACACACACACACACACACACACACACACACACACACACACACACACACACACACACACACACACACACACACACACACACACACACACACACACACACACACACACACACACACACACACACACACACACACACACACACACACACACGCACACACACACACACACACACACACACACACACACACACACACACACACACACACACACACACACACACACACACACACACACACACACACACACACACACACACACACACACACACACACACACACACACACACACACACACACACACACACACGCCCGCCCGCCCCCACGCACGCACGCACGCACGCACGCACACATTTTTGCTAGATCTCAATAGCTCTAATGGCGTGAGACCTATGCTCAGGTTTCTTAAGGATTGCATGTTTTACTGGAAATAGCCTATCGTGACATAACTTGACCACTGGAGGTCAAAACATAGACCTGAGCGCTTAAACGTGTTAGTAAAATCTTACTGAACTCACAAGGGCTTTCTAATTCCTTTTGCAGTTTTGCACTAACTTCCATATTTTCGGAGTTAGGGGGCATTGATGGCCCCCAGTGGGGCGAAGGTGGCGCCGGACCGCGGTGGGGCGCGGGTTAAAGGGAGTGTGGCACCTTGGTCGAATCCTGGAATTTAGTGTAATTAGGCGTACTTTTAGTCAAAAATAATGAAACCACTCATGATTTCTCTGAAAAATGTACAATAAGCTCAATATTTGGTTTTTAAAAATACTCCTCTAGAAAAAGAAATAAATATCAGCCTGTGGATGATGTCACGATCTGGCAACCAGTACCATACTTGAAACGTTCCAAGGGCTTCGATTGGCTGATGCTCATCGTGACGTCAGCATATGTCGTCACATCAGTAGCTCACAACAATGGCCGCCGGCGACGGGGGGCTGAAGAGGGGCTGGTGTCAGGTAGGTTTTAGCTTTTTTCTACGGAAATATCGAGTTTCAAGACAAATGAAATATGGAGTACCGGGTTTTCCGACCTGCTTTACAACTTGGCTATCTCAGTTAAAATCACGTTGTGAAGGTGCCACATTCCCTTTAAATGCTTCTGGAAATGACATCATAGTTCGGTGATTCAATGTGACGGGAACACATTTATTTTCAAAAGATGTACAATGATCCAAACAACCATACATGACATTTACAACAGCTAAGTTCATTCCCAAAGGGACAACAATGTGAATTCAAAATAGGGGAGGGTAATCCCCTATTCCTGTGCTTGTGTTAAAATGCTTCAACCCTAGGTTGACTGCTTGATTTTGATTCTTCAAATGTTTTTATTTTAAAGTTGCAAGTCAATTAAAACATGAGTTACGATAGCATAGCTCCACAGTGACACCTAGTGTTTATATATATATATATATATGAAGCTAAATGTAGTATATGCATTTCGAAAGCCATTTTTTATTTATTTGATATGAAAGACTACTATCATATGTCAAAACGCTTTCAAGAGAATTTTTGAATTTCACTGTACTACGGGTCAAGGTCACCGTTATAAAACTAGGTCATGAGGTCACCAAACATTTTTTGCTTAAATTTCAAAATTGAAGGTAGCCAAAATTTTCCTCGTAGAATTTACATTCTAAAACTATTACAATTTCAGAAATCACTCGAAAACGTTTGGAGTTATAGGCATTCTAATCAATGCCTGTAAAATGACCTTCAGAAATTTCCGGAGGCCATTTCTCTCAAACCAATTTTTAAATAAATTTTTTGGGTGATATGGGTGGATTCTACGCCATTGTGAGTCCCGATATATCAATTTTGGAGGAAATTAAAAATAGTAGGGTTTATGCCTTGGTCGATTTATGGTGGAATGACCCAGCTCCGTGTGACAGAGGAGGCATACGTCACATCGATTTTTTGACAGCCAGCATATATTCTGCACCTCTGAAGTACGGCATTCCCTTGCCCATGACGCCTTCTCGCCTTGGCAGTATTCCTGTGCGATATCAGTCTCAGAACCTGCAACGTGTAGTCTGAAGTATTCATGGACTCAGTGTCACATGCCATGTTTCCAAATCTGATATGGGCGTGAAGAACGCTGGTCCCTTTGTTGAAGCCTGCTTAATCAACATGGTAACTGTGCACTATATGTCTTTACTTTGTACGAAAGTATCCAGTCTCACTCCAAACTTGCTCAAAGATGCTGCTGCTTTTGATCCTTATAACTACAGTTGGGAGAGTACCAGCAGATTCTGGTGAGACGTTCCGCCGATCTGATTCCTCAGATTCTGTGTGTACCCTCCTCAAGACACACGCTCCATCCCACACTGCCTGCGCGAGCTACTGCGACAGACAGAGCACTTCTTGCAGTGGGTTCAAACTGGAGGAAAACGGTACATGCACGACGTTCTCAACCACATGCTATGATGGTTCCATCAAAACCATGACCAACGGACTCGCCTTCTTCCGCGAAGAGCCCCACCCCTGCAGCCCGGGCTGGGTGTCCTCGGGCAGCGGCTGCTACCGCCGCGAGAAGAGGAAGACCGGAGTGACCTTCGCCGAAGCACGACAACTCTGCAAGTCTCGTCGAGACGGTGCGGACTTGCTCAGTCTGAACGAACCTGAGGAAGAGGAATGGATCATGAACCACTCGCCGCAGCCTCCAGCAAGGGAGTACATCGGTCTCCGGAGGACCGGAGGGTCTTACGTCAACGTCGACGGAAGCTCGCCAAGCTACACGCCGCACGTGAACGATACCCAGGTGGACAACGACGGCTGCGTCACCACCCCCATGGGAGATGGAAGCAAGCTCTTGGAGCTGCACCAGTGCTCGAAGCCCTTGACCCACTACATCTGCGAAGAACCGTTCGGTCGATGTGCCGACAGGCGTTTATGGCCTGACCTATGGTACACCCTCGACCGCTTCTGCTACTTCTATCCCAAAGCGATGGAGAATTGGTCCAACGCTGACACCCACTGCGCCTCTCTGAAGCCAGGAGCTCGACTCGCCATCTTTAACGACGCAAACACCTGGGAAACCATTTACAGAGAATTCTCAATGAACGGCCATCATTACTACTGGATGGGAGTCTCCGATATTGCCAGCCACGGCGACTGGGTGACCATTGACGGCTCGGAGTGGACGTTCGCGTCATTTAATCCACCGAATCCACCACACGGACCCGATTTTCACTGCGTCGCCAAGCACTATTCCGGAGATGCTATCGTGCACAACTGCGTCAACCGTTTTGCGTTCGTTTGTCGCGTCCCCTGTCACAAGTGTCACCTGGAACACGAGTGATACTCGCCCTGCTTGAGTCCCTGGAGTTCCTGGAATTCCTGAAGGATCACTCACTGGCCTCACTGGAGGCAGGAGAACAATTAATTCCCAAATCCTTTCTGGGCTTATCTCCTTTCCTACCGGAGCCACAACAAAATGTGTGCAGCGATCGAAGGCTCTCAACAAGACAAGGCAAAGACATAAGAAACATTTCTAGGTCAGGTGGATATCACCAGAGGCCAGAGAAGGCTGCATAAAACACTACCAGTCACTGCAAACGTTCCGTGCCAGTAAAATTCCCCCGCCACAAGCACCACCGCAGGGAGCAAGAAAGGAACACTTTCTGGGAGACTGTCGACTACCATGGCAACCATAACGCACTTCGCTGGACATTTTCACCGGTGGAGCTTGTCATGCCTGGCGGTGACGTCATCAACCGGACGGAGCTGTTCTGACAGCTTGTGAGCGCTTTTAGTGTGTGAGCTTTCTCTGGCTTGAAACCAGTGTTGGATACAAGGCGGCTAGGGGGTCTCTAGCCCAGCGAAATGCTAGAGTGCCTATAGTTACGGCATAGACGCAGGTTGTTTCGAGGCAATTGCGGGAGAGGCTCGAGCCCTTTAGTCCCCCCGAAACGGAACTTGCAACAACTAACACAACATAATAATACAAACTCTTAAGACTCTTTAAGTCCTTTTTGTTCTGAAATTTTCAATGTCGCGGGGTAAGTATTGGTCTCCGTTTGGGAGAATAAATGATATTCCGAACTCCGTATCACCACCTGTAGGACCCCACATTACTACTCTGGAAATAATAGTCACCAACAGTGGTCTACCCAACTCATTGGAAACAAGCAGGAGCAGCCATAGGCTTGAAACTCCTGTGGGTGACAGGATTCTAAAGACATTTTAAAGCAGTGGATGATCCAAGACTTAATTTCGGGGAGGGGGGCTAGGGGTCTCGAACCCCCCCACCCCGCCATTTCCTCGGATCAGGCTCTGCCTACGTATTAACTACAGACACTCGGACATTTGGGGGCTTGAGCCCCTTAGCTCCTCCCCGTGTATCCGCCACTTTGTTGAAGCTTAATGGCAGTTGATGCTCCAGAGGCCCATTCAAGCCTGGCAGAACATGCCAAGATTTCTTTTGGCTGAAACTGCAAAATTTGTGCGGAGACTGATAATCGACGTAAACGTTTGCAGATTCTGTCAAAAATTTCGCCAGGTGCGAAGGGGCATTAACACGCGCCCCGCTGAGGAGAGAGGAATTCGCCCCCTTCCTGGTTTTCCGCAAAATAAGGCACAAACGAAAAGACGCAGAACAACGAAACCTACAGTACCTTATCCCTTATTGATTGTACACATCTGACCAAATTTTTTAGGTCAGGTCATGTCAGGTCAAGGAGCTATTCAAGGTCAAGTGACCCGACCTCAAAACCCAAAATCACGAGTTTGAAGCAATGCCTAAGGAACATCTGTCAACTGATCAGTTTCAAACTTTCACAATATGATGAGGTCATTAGGGTCTAAAAATCTGCTGTCTCAGAAGTTTGATATTGTTGACCTAAGGTGGGGTCAATTTTTTGGTCACCCTATTATAAGTCTATAGTGAAAAATATAAATCGCTCGTTTTCAGTAAAAACTGGATAGATGAAGCTAAAAATCCTCAAAACGTGTTTTATTGCCACAATCTGGACCATAAAGTTGCGTTTTTGACTGTCTGACCTTTGAAAGATCATGTCAGGTCACAGGAACATAAAGTGATTGTTTTGCCAATAACCTCTCACTGAATTTATATAAAGCTCCCATTTTGCTTTTATTGTGCTTATATTGTCAAAGGGGTCGATCGATATGAAGCATGACTCATTGGGTTTGCCACGATGAGAGGAATCCAATTATGTATAAATACTTGCTATAGCTCAGCTTAGTAAAAATCTAGAGGGGGAAACGTACACCGCCCTGTTGTAAGCCTATGGAACCTTCTTTGACCTTTGCTGACCTCAATATTGACCTGACATAAAAATACTTCGTATAATTTCTCTTCGTCTCGTCAAGAGCTTTCGAACGCCGTCCTTAATTTTCCTTGAGCTTTTCTGGGAAATGAGATACAGAGGGGGGCGAAAAACGCCCCTAGCGGGGCGCTTCTTGCGAGAGCCCCAGCGGGGCGCATGTTAAGAGGGAAGGCTAACAATTTTAGCGTGCTAATTAGTGTGTTGCAGCGCAATTGAGCACTGATTGAAGGCCGCACCTACTCTGGTGCTATCCAGTGAAGACTAACTTGATTCGCGTTTGGCTTTCTTGTTTTTGTTGTTTGTGGTAGCTATAGGCCTCGGACACGATCAGGAAAAACCTACAGTAATGTAGAATGTTCTGATGACAAATTAGTCAAACATATCGCTTTGAGTGGTTGATAGGTTTAGTGAGTTCAAAATCTTTGTCATCTAGGCTTTTCAGCTGAGGCATTGTGGTACCAAAGAGTACGACGGACGATGACGGAAAGTCGCAAGCATATGGGCCTGGCCAGGATAAGGACAAACTTTCCTCGTTACAACTGTCCCGTGTTTGAGGCTGTGTGTTTGTTTGTGGCTGTGTTTGGTAGCTTTTAACGTCTTATCTTGCTGTCCACGCCCGGCCAAGCACTATCCAGTAGGTGCGTCGGAAACATTTTTCGTAAATGAGCGCTAGCTTACACAGAAACACGAATCAGTGTCAGGGTTTGTTACTTCAACATGATCAGATGCCGTGCAACGTACCACACAGCAGTGGCTGCTCAGAAGTCCGTGCGTTCAGACCCAGATGCATCTTCTTCGCCAGGAACCCACCTTGAGGGGTTTTTTTCGCTGACACGTCACACTGTAACAGTGACAAACTATATACAGGCACACAGTAGCACCTGAGCAGCATATTAACACGCGCATTGACGGGGGCGGGTACCCGCCCCCCTCGGGTTTTTCGGAGACAGCAGAAAAACGGCGGCGCTACGCGCCGCCGTACTTATTATACCTTCTTCCCCATCATTTTTACAACTTCTGTAAAAATTTTAAGGTTAGGTCATCTCAGGTCAGGTCACCAGTACAGGTCAAGTGACCTGACCTCAAAAAAGTTTAAGATAGCAAAAGTCTGAGCAGGGTGAACTTATCCGATTGAAACTCATATCACATAATGGCCCCGCCAAGTTCTCTAAAATATGTTCCGGTATTTTTGATATCAATGACCTAAGGGCAGATAGGAGGCATGACCTTTCCATTGAAAATACATGGGAAAAATGTTTTTTTATGAATAACTCAGTAACGTATGGTGATAGAGCGTTTATTTTAGCTGCATTAGACTCGCCTTGTCTTTGCAGTTCTAATGACATGCATTTTATATAATTTGACCCTGACCTGACCTCAGGTCAGATCAAATCCTTAATTTGACCTAGCAAGGTCAAATTATATATCATTCGATTCGGCTTACTGCGAGGATTCATATAGTTTACGTCGTTTTGCTCTATCGTTACTTGTTCAGATGTAATGGCCGAAAAACTGAATTTACATGTTATCCCTAACAAGTGATCATGAAATGACCGTCAGTCAATGCGCCCTAACTTATCACGCAGGATGGTGATGATGGATGATGGATGGTGGGTGGTGGTGGTGGTGGGGGGTGGGGTGGTGGGTGGTGTGGGGTGGGGGGGGTGGTGTGGGTGTGTGTGGTGGTGGTGGATGGTGGTATGGTGGTGGTGGATGGTGGACGGTGGATGGTGGATGGTGGATATTGGGTGATGGGTGGTGGGTGGTGGTGGGGGGGGTGGGGGTGGGGGGGGTGGGTGGGGGGTGGGTTGTGGGGTGTGTGTGGGGGGTGGGTGGTGGTGGGTTGTGTGTTGTGTGTGGGGGGTGGGGGTGGGGGGGGGGGGGGGGGGGGGTGGGGGGGGTGGGGTGTGGGGGTGGGTGGTTGGGGGGGGGGGGGGGGTGGTGGTGGTGGTGGTGGTGGTGGTAATTGAACAGAAAGGTAGAAGTAATGATGATGATGAGGATGATGATGATGATGATGGTAAGGATGAGGATGATAAGTAACCATGAACGGGGCTTGGTAATAATGGGGGAAAGGTAATAATTTAAAAGAAAGGAAGAAGTACTGATAATCATTGGAGTTCAATAATACATCAGCTGCTTATGGTCCATGTCGTCACTCACACTCATCTTGTTAGAGGAGCATTCAAGTGTATGTGTCAAGCAGTTTTTATGTATCCAGCCAGAATCGTAATAATTTTTGGAGCTTATCAACGCACCAGGTACCACAGCCATATAGCGTCGCTAACTCTTTCCCTGTTGATGTTTCTCGGGGGCCAGGCTGCTGCTTGTTCAGGGAATCCGCCAAGCCTTGAACCCGGTTGGCCGTGTGGAAAGCAAGCATGCTATCGCTACACCACCGCGCCTCCACAGTCAGAACACGCTGACCAATACACTGGAACTTAGGTGAGCGTTTATTTCGGCCATTCAGATGTGTCAAAGTTCACTAGCACGGAGTCCCCGCCCGCTTAAGTGAATGGTAAAACTCACAAATCATTATTGGCATCTCTGATCTAGCTGGATTTTACGCTTTTCTAGGGTACATTTCCGTAATGTGCCTATGCTATCTTTTCCAGTTATGTATGACGGCACCACCCCGTTTATTTCAGTCGAAACACATATCAGTAAAAGTGCTAGAAGTAGAAACAGTAATTTTTCTTACGATAATATTAATATTTGTATTAGTCATTTCGACCACAGATACGGTCCAGAAGGGTTTCTCAGATTTCACAAATGAACATAAATAGAAGTTTATTATGGGAGTTCAGCAATGTTCTTGCAAAGAACGTTACTCCAATTTCATAGGATTGATTAATTTCACAAACTAATTTTCCGTTCAAGAGTTCATGAGTAAGCCTTCGGGCACCGTTACCATCCCACCACACACAAATGACAAATTTTACCGGAAACCATGGTAGTATGGTGGCATCTATGCGAAATTAAGTCTAGACTCTCTTGCAAAGCACGCAAATTAGTGGCCACTCCTAAATTACGCAACGCAAGGGGGTGGGAGCCTTGGCAGACGCAGGGGGGCCAATCCGGCCATGCCCCCCAAAGCGCTGGAGGGGGGCAAGCTATCTTTTGGCCGCCCAAACGTCTGAGATATTTTTTGAAACAAGGTGTTTACACTAGGTCTGTAGAGCAAAAAATCTTCGCTCCCCCCCCCCTTGTAGAGCGATCATGTACTTGGAGAGGTAGCTTATACTAGGTCTGTCGAGCACTGAAAAAGGTGTTTACACCAGGTCTATGGAGCAAAAAAAATTTCGCTCCCCCCAGGAGGAGAGGCAGACATGGGTTTGGCCCCGCCTCCCCCCCAAAAAAAAAACTCGGGTCTGCGTCCGCCCCTGGGTGGGAGAGTCGGCCACGGCGTTATCAAACAATCAAACTGACGTAAAAATTCAGCATGGGAGCAGGCGAAGCCAAAATCGCACAACCATCCGTTGTGTAATCTATGGACAGTCCCTGGTGGCAAGGCTGGCGGTATTTTTCACCTCTGCCGACCGGTCGCCCAAGAGGTGGTGGGGGATGGGAGGGGTGTACCTTACCCCGTGCTACCCCTTGGCTCGGCGTCCGGCGATTACGTTACCTCCTGCTAGAGTGGCAAATGCCCGGTTAGCTCAGTCGGTAGAGCATGGGACTCTTAATCTCGGGGTCGTGGGTTCGAGCCACAAATTGGGGGTGGTTTTGAACAGCAGTCTAGCTTTAACACGCGCATTGAGAGGGGTCTGACCCACCTTCGCTTTGCCGGGGGTAACCTCCCCTAAGATCTCGAGAACCACGTTAGATAGCGAAAAACAGTAAACGGGGTTGGGTATCCCATCTACTTCTCTTCGAAATATCGAAAGTATACCGAAAATTTTTGTCAGGTACTTTAAGGTCACTAGAGGTCAAGACATGCCATCATAGGGATAACATGTAATGAAGGTTTTCTGTGATTTCATTTGAGCAAGCAAAGATAATGCAAAACAATTTGGGTCATTGAAATTCTCGCAGCAATCCAAATCTAATTATATATAATATGACCATGTTAGGTCAAATATGGGGTTGAACTGACCCTGAAGTCAGGTCAAGGTCAAATCAAGTAAAATGCATATCATTAGAACCGCAAAGACAAGGGAAATATAATGCAATCAAAATAAGGGCTCTATCACTACCCAGTACTAAGTTATTCAGTTAAAACCATTTTGCTCATGTATTTCCAATGGACAGGTCATGGCTTGCACCTAACCTTAGGTCATCTATATAAAAAATAACGCAACATATTTTAGAGAAATCGGTCGGCCCATTATGTGATATGACTTTCAATCGGATAAGTTCACGCTGTTCTAACTTATGCTATATTAAACATTTTTGAGGTCAGGTCACTTGACCTGTATTGGTGACCTGACCTGAGATGACCTAACCTTATCATTTTGTCAAAGTTGTAAAAATGATCAGAGAAAAGATATACCAAGTACGGCGGCGCTACGAGCCGCCGTTTTTATGATATCTCCAAAAAACCCAGGGAGCGGGTACCACCCCCCACCCCGTCAATGCGCGTGTTAATACTAGTGGGTAGATACCCCGATTGCGTTACCTCCCCCTCGCCCCTAGTGCCCGGTTAGCTCAGTCGGTAGAGCATGGGACTCTTAATCCCAGGGTCATGGGTTCGAGCCCCACATTGGGCGTGGTTTTGACCAATATTTATAATACATTGGAACGTATAATAATCCGCTCAACCCTGGAGCCGATGAAACTCTCAAGCCCAGCTGGTACCGAGAGGCTGCTAATTCGTCTCCGAGCGGTCTCAGTTACACTGGTAGTCTGCTATAGGCCTCCAGATGACGATGCAGCCCTCCTCTGTCTGTCGTCCGCTCTGGAAAGATTCAAAGGCGGTGACAGACAAATTGCAGCAGGTGATTTCAACCTGCCGGAGGTCAGCTGAGAGCTGGAGGCGGGCCGCACGGTCCCCGCTCTCATCCGTCGGACAGCTCGAGCGTGCCGCTTCTGCAACATAACTGCAACATATTCGGGCTGCACCAGTGGGTCGGGTATGCGACCCTACCAGAGGCAACAGCACACTGGTGCACCTGGTGTTCTCGCGTAGCCCGACCTGCCGGACTGTGGCTGGAGATGGCTGGTTGGATTCTGACCACAGGGAGGTTACGGCCATTATCGAAATACCGGAGTGGTGACGACCTGTTGTAACACGCACAACGGCTTTCAACTATAAAGAAGCTAGCTGACTTTGCCGGACTTCGTCGTGCGCCCCTCCTCTCTCTCTCTCTCTCTTTTCTTCCATGTACCATTCTGTACTAGATGGAGCTAAACGCAGCCGTCGACTCGTTCTACAGCATGCTCGAGGCTGCTATGACCGACTACATACTAACGACGACACTCCGACGCAAATATCCGCCGCGGTTCAGTGCAGCTACGCGGTCCACGCACTACGAGAGAAAGGGCAGGCTTTCCGTAGGATTCACCGAAACTTCCGTCCCGGAGAGCAGACGCTTATTTGAAGATAAGAGGAAACTCCTCAAGGACGTCTGTCGGCAGTCTTATGCTGACTATTTATACAAACTCGCCGAGTCCTTTAAAACTTATCTGAAGAGGTACTGGTCATTTTTAAAATGTTTTGATGGTAAAGGTAGTGTTTCTCCTGCTTTATCAAGTGTCAACGGGCTAGTGTCTAGTGATGCTCAGAGGGCAGCATTATTGAATGAAGCGTTCTCTTCCAAATTGTGTTATGATCGTGCTGGCCTTTGTCCTAACGCACCTAACTTCCACACACCTGTGCTGAACGAGATAGCTATAGGTCAGGGCGAGGTCCATGCACAGCTACTTTCGATAAATGCCGCCAAAGCGTGTGGTCCAGACAACATAAGCGCTCGAATTGTCCGTGAATGTGCTGCTGAGCTGAGTATACCTCTCACTAAACTTTTTCAGAGGTCCCTGCGGGAGGGGATTTTCCCAGAAAAATGGAAAAAGGCAAACATTGTTCCCATTTACAAAAAGGGAGACAAGAAAGACCCCCGAAACTATCGCTCTGTTTCACTTCTACCGATCTTTGGGAAAGTCTTGGAAGCAATAGTATTAAAAAATGTGTACGCTCATGTTTTTGTCTCCGACTCAACACGGATTTTTACCGCGTCGATCGTGCGTTTCAAACCTGGCGACATACCTCCATGATGCTTTGGAGCGCTTATATTGACGATTAGCAGACGGACACCATTTAAACGGACTTTTCGGCCGCATTTCAGAGCGTGAATCATGAATTATTGTTACATAAACTAAGAAACTCGAACCATTTGAACGGAAAAAATTATCGATTGGTTTGTTTCTTATCTATCCGGCAGGGTACAGAGAGTCATCGTGAATGGGAAAGACTCAGACTGGAGAAATGTGACGTCAGGAGTACCGGAAGGTGCGCTTTTAGCGCCTTTTTTGGGGCTTATCGACGCACCAACTGCCAGGGTCATGGCGTCGCCAACTCTTTCCCTGTTGGAGGTTTGGAGCCAGCTTGCTCCTTGTTCAGGAAGCCGCCGGCCTTGAACCCGGTCGGCTGCGTGGCAGACGCTTGCTGACCACTCCCCCTTTTAGCGCCCTTAATGTTTGCAATGTACATTACCGATCTACCTGGAGTAGTCTCATCTCGTTGTGTCATGTTCGCTGACGACGTCAAACTGTACCGTAGTATTACATGTGTAGCTAACTGGAGGACTTCAGAAGGATATCCATTACCTGAGTACGTGGTCGAATACCTGGAGGCGAAATCTTAACCCAACCAAGTGTGTTGCATTCACCATGAGCCCCAAGACCCGACCTATTCAGCATGCATATACTGTTGATCAAACATACTTGGAGCGTGTTTCTGAAGTATGTGATCTAGGCATATTATTGGACCCAAAATTGATTTTTTCTTAGCGCATAAACAAAGTCGTTTGTAAAGCTAACAGAGCACTAGGCCTAGTGATTTTTTCATTAAAAAATCCCCGACGAAAATTCAGCCACAAACATAACTCGCTACGTAGTTTGCAAACGTACGAACTTGATCACCAGGACACCAGAAATTGGCGTTTCAAATTCACCAGCGTCATCTCTTAAAGTCATCTCATTGAGAAATGATTAGCATTTGTGCAGCCGAGCGGATAATCACGTTAGCGAACTCCATTTTCATCATTTTCATGTCGTTTTTTCATGATTGTACCTACAGCTAGTTCTTTTGCTTGATTTCCAATGCTTGTGTTCTTACTGGTATCATTATTTATGTTCGCTCATTGTAAATAACCATGTGTTTTAACTGTTAGACCTCACCTGTCAGTGTCCGCCTGCTGGTGACAATCAACAAATAAATAAAATAAACAAATCGATAAATATTCTAGCTTTAATACTAGTGGGTAGATACCCCGATTGCATTACCTCCCACCCATCTTTTCAGTGCCCGGTTAGCTCAGTCGGTAGAGCATGGGACTCTTAATCCCAGGGTCGTGGGTTCGAGCCCCACATTGGGCGTGCTTTTGACCGGCATTCTTGCTTTAACCCTCACCCCGGTGGGGATGTTTGAGCACCCCCTCGAGTTTTTCCGGCAGCACGAAAAAACGGCGGGGCAAAGCGCTGCCGTACTTGGCACACCTTATCTTTGATCAATTCCACAACTTTCCTCAAAAATTTAAGGTTGGGTCATCTCAGGCAGGGCTAAAAAGGCTCCGTCCTACCGTCCTCACCGGTGACCCACAAAACCTTTTGTTACTTGTCGGGGCGACCAAATCAAGCTCTGCTGGAAGATGAATACTCAGATGGCACCTGTCAGAACGGATTGGTTCAAAAACATCGGCCTTTACCTTTTGATCTCGTCTGTTGCACCCATCTTTCATTTATTGATTTATTGTGCCTCTGTTTTGGGTACCAAAGCACCAAGCTTCAGACCTGGCACATGCGTCACCATTCTGCTCTGCCACCTGTGGGACGCTGCCATACCCGTTTATGGCTACGCTGGTTGTCCATCGGCGCAGATCTGCAGTCGACAACCAAATCGTACACAAATAACGTAACATTGCTCAACGGAATAAATCAAAAGAGAGCTATAATGCGATCAGAACTGCTGTTATTGATGTTATTTTGTTGGAAATATTTGTTCTATATGTTCAGTGATGACAGTCTTACAAGTATCAAATGTTGAAGAAAAACCGTTTCGTTATTGTCAAATGCTGCGTTTGAGTAGCTTGGGTGGTTGTCGGGCGGGTTGTCGAACGGCGGCGTAGACGGATGAAGTGCTAACTCCTGCCGCCAGATCGATTCCTTCAGAATTCAAATGTGAAATATTGACGGCTGGAGACGCTGGACATTTATTGGGGACGGTGCTTTTCGATATAGCGGGTGGACAATGAAGCAGTGCATACCGGAGGTTAATTTTTCCGGCTCTCGCCCTTTTAAAATGGGTGAGAAAATAGTGTCGTTTGGGCATTGTGGCTGAATGGGCACCTACAAACATTCCCGACCAGGCATCCTGGGAAAACAGTGCTTGGGATCTTCCCAAAGAGCCAGTTTGGAACAGGACTACGTTTTGGTTGGACAATACTTGATGAGCCAGTGCGCGCCTGCTCCGTATTATTCAAATTTGTCGAACAGATTTGCGGACTTTTAACTTGCAAGCTGCATGATATGTCTGTTTTGTAAGTTTGATGTATGATGTATCTTTGATTTGTGTGCAATAGAGACCGCTTCCAGCGCTTGTTTTACTTTCAGGCTGTGCGTTAATCGGTAAACAATTCTTATCTGGAATATTTGTTCGGACAACCAGCAGTCGATATTTGTATTTGGTGGGCCACCGAACTGCTTTTAGCCTGATCTCAGGTCACCAGTGCAGGCCAAGTGACCTCAGTATTTGTGCAGATACAGCTGGCCTCATATTCTCCAAGTCGTGGTATCTTGGGCCCCTTTCCAGGTTTATGTCGCAATTTTTACCTGTGACCTCTGAGAGGTAATCTGGGGCTATTAAACCAGTTCTCAGACTAAGTTCAATAACTTTGCATGAAATGATGATACCGCTTGTATTTTGATATCATTGCGTTCAGATTGCTATTGCAAGTCGAATGATATGCATATTGACTATGCCAGGTTAAAAATTGACCTTGACCCGACCTACGATCAGGTCATTTTGTGTTTTGACCTAGTATAGTCATATTATACAGCATTCAATTTGCCGTGACAAGAGGAAGCGAATGGCGCCTATAAAATGATTCTAACTCAACTCAGTCAGATGGTAGAGCCCAAAAACTTTACTCAAAATCCTACTTTCTCTAACCTGTCGGGACCTCAACATTGACCTGGGCCAGAAAGTGACTCAAATAGTTCCTTCATGAATTTGTATGAGCTATCCACCAGCCTTCACGTTTATTCGCCATCTCCCATAGGGGCCGAGTCCGAGGGAGGGTGTTGAAACACCCCCAAGCCGAAGGTGACTCGGGGGCCCACTGGAGCGCGAGTTATTACTTGTGAGTAGATACTCCGATTGTGTTACCTCCCACCGCATTCGGCAGTGCCCGGTTAGCTCAGTCGGTAGAGCATGGGACTCTTAATCCCAGGGTCGTGGGTTCGAGCCCCACATTGGGCGTGGTTTTGACCAACATTCTATCCTTACACCGGAATGGGAAGATATTGGGCGTGGTTTTGACCAAAATTCTATCCTTACACCGGAATGGGAGGATATCCTGTTTGTGCCGGTAAATATCAACACTATCACAACCGACAGTAACGATAACAAAAACCAGGGGTTTTTAATCTAGGAAAAGTGCGCATTTGGAAAGTAACAATCCTCACAACTCCACCCATCTGAAATGTGAAGCGTAATGTTTATTTTCACGTGAGTATGTACTTTTCTATATCCTCACAGGCGCTTGGTTTTGAGGTTATCTAGTTGACAAGCCGTAGAAGCTCGTCCGATGTCTTATACAAGCTATACAAGCTTGTCCGAGGATTAAATTACCCTGCCGCCGACACTGACCGTGTCATTTGTCCCACGCGAGTGCTAATCGCTTTCATGCAAAATATGTTGACCATCAAACTATTCCTGTCCAAATTGTATACACTACAATCAATCACTGAATAAAAAATAAACCCCTTAAGCTGGAGAAATGGAGACTATGTGCATCCATTAATTATCTTAAGAAGATATAAATATATTATATGCTACATCATATATTATTCATATATTATATCGTTTTTATATCGTTTATACAGATATATATATATATATATATATATATATATATATTTTTATATCGTTATATATATATATATCATTTATTTGTATAGTATATCAAGAAATTATGGTATTATATCTCCCGCTATGCGAAAGAAAGAACAATACGCATGGCGCGTGCACCTATGAATCAGACATGAAAATATTGGGATAGTGCGCGTCCTCAAAAGTGGAATAAAAATCCTCGCATCCTCGCATCCTCGTAGCATCACGAGGCAGATCTGTGAGCCATCGCCGTACGAGACATTCGCAACCTTACAAACTGCGACGCGTTAAATCAACTATGGTACGGAAAACTCGTGGGACTTCTGGCATCGTTATCTTACTCGAATCAAAAACAGCGATCTATTTTACGAGGCATCGATAAGATGATGGATGATGATACTGGGGTTTGGGTCCCCCATTCCATTACGGGGCGAAATGGGTTAAAGGCACTCATTTCACCCGAGGAGCATAGGACTTTTTGCCACCACGGTTCCGCAACGAGGACCACACTTTTTCACATCCATCGTAATATGACTGATACTGATATAACTGATTCTTCCACATCGCAAAATAACTGGAATTTGAACATCTCAGAAAAGTACGAGGCATTGGTAGGTGCAAGGGTTATAAGCAAGCTATTTCACAAAGTGGAAAATCGGACTTTTTGGCATCATGGTTCCACTGTGAGGACCAGGGGCCAAAAGTGTTCCTCTGTCACCATTGAAACTTTCAGCCATGATGTGTCCCGCCCATGCTACAAAATGTGGCAGTTTTACGTTAGCGGTCAAATAGACACTCTGGATAAGATTAGTTGTTGAAAACATTGGGCTTAAATTACGGTGCATTTCGGAGATTTGTTCCTGTGTTTGTGTAGAGAAACATATTGGCTGATTTTGTACCTCACATGGGCTGTACTAGAATGGCAAAATGGCTTTTCAACCCTGGCGAGGACCTCGTTAATTTGATCTACAGTGTAGTGTAGTAGAGTGGACGTTAGAACCAGCCTCTGCGGCAGGAGACGCCAGACATATCTGCATGGATCCATTTATCAGCCAGCCCGCTATAAAGCCCGCTCTATAAGAATATTCAAACAAAAGTCCTCCTCTTGTCAAAGAACAATTGCAACACCACGGCACTGACCTCGGAAACCAGCAGGAAGGTGAAGTCTATCAGCAGAGTATTCAAACCACGCCGAGCGCGGATATCCGGGAGTGTGTCACAGTGTGAGGGATGCCATCTTTCTGAGCCTCTGCCGGAAGACATACTCCGTCCTCAGAGTGTCTGACAGGGCATTGTGAACAGTATCGGTACGCTGGCACAAGTCTATGGCACTTTGTAAATATTCCTGCACCCACTGGTGGACGCAAGGGGGAGAGCAAGGAGGCCATGACCCACCAAAATTGCAAGATTCTGGCCGATTTCCCCAAAAAACATTATTTTTAAGATTTCTCCCTAGTTGCCCCCCAAAACGGCACTCCTGCGTTCGCCACTGCCTGCACCTGGGATAACCGGATCGGCGTTGGGGCCTACTTATGACTTCCTGATTCACGACGCTACCTGAAACATACCTTCCCCCTCCCCCAAGATGCAAGTATTGGTGCCTCTATAATAAATCACATTCGTCTGCAGAATTAGCACCCCTGGTCCAAATGGTGGCCCTCCAGACTCAAACCTAACCAAAGTTCCCCTTCCCCCGAACACGCGGAATCCGCCTCTGGTACCAAAAGCGTTTTATTTGGACCAGCGATGTGTCTGTAGTGGGGAGGCTGGTGAGGACCAGGCTGTTGCCCAGAGGCAGGGGCGACACCATATAATCTTTTACTCGGGATGGGGGGGGGCTCAAACTACTCTGGACGGGGAAGAGTGGGGGAGATAAAATGAGCATATTGACCATCTGAAAACGCTACCAATGATGCGCTTTATTAACACATTTATCTAGCTCATGCAAGTTATAAACAGGAAATGCAAAAGAAGCTTGGTCGAATTCCAAAATTTTTGGAAAACGTCCCTGTTCATTCGCGAAACTCTCGCTTTCGATGTCCATTTCCAGAGATATCGCAAGGTGCCAATTTGACTCTATCGGACGATAGATCATTGCACTGATCGATAGCCCAAACGAGTCTGGTAGGAGAACATGACAACTAATGTCATAGCGGTGGTTTCGAAGCTGAAGTTTGCTGTTTGTTACGGATGTTTCCCAGACGTGTCTAATGTATGCACGTGTTCAAAACTAGCGTGGCGGACGTAAAACACCGCAAAGGCGAAATGTAACGTATGAAAACGCATGAATTAAAAGGTCAACCTTTGCTGTTTGTGGATTGTGCAGACCGAAATATACGACGAACATCGCGTTTTAAGGGTAAAATTCACCATTAGTTTGTCTTGGACCTGACTTGAGATTTCATTGATTGACACAGTTCCAGTACATTAGGTATCATTCGACAGCAAGAGTGTGAGAAATATAGCTGATGCATTTTTTCTGAGCATCGTTGGCATTAATTTGGTAATAAGCTGTAACTAAAACTATAAATTTGACGGCAAAAATATAAGAAGAGCGACCTTAGCGTGATAAGAAGCGAATTCCAGAAACGAAATATGTCTCATAAACTTAGCCAGGTGAGCAGGTTCACATACAAGGGGCATTGTTAACCACCTCACCATTGTTGTCCAGTGTTGCTACGCTTATCCGCACAGAACCGTATCGGCACGGTTTTGTCTCCGCAAATGGAGATTTCTAGGACAAACGAAACTTTAAACATGAGGTCTTACGGTATACTGTTCATACATCTTGGCTATCTTGGTTCAAATCACATTATAACGGTGCACATTCCATTTAAGCCACTGCTGTTGGAGCTATAGGCGCTAGCGCTTTTTCTAAAGTCATGCACTGAGAAAGAGGCAGACAAATGCATCAATGATTCTATCATAAATACAAATAGTGCGGTGCTAATTCGTATCCCCGGTGCAACTGTAATTTGAAAACAACACAACATATTGCGATGCTTTCACAACATGTACGGGCCGGGTGGCCTAGTGGCTTAGTTGTCCGTCTCCAGATCGGATAGCATGGATTAACGTGGGTTCAATCCCCACGGCGGGAAGCCGCCTTCCGTGTCCGATCTAACCCGGTGGAGAAGATCCTTAAACATACACGCCAACACGCCCTGTAACTGGGCAAGTGTGCATGTTGGGAGTGGCCCTAATAAAAATCAATAAACATATTTTGAAATCCTTACATATAAATGGGGCCTGTTGCCTTCATCAACGAAAATACTGCAGTATATAAGGAAATTTCAAAGCGTCACTTACATTCCCTATGGTCAAACTAGGCCCGATGTTGGCATGTATAATTATCAAGCAATAACGTGCACCACAAAGACAATTCAGCAAAATCGGATAGTTTTGAAGCATACATGTTGATTCATAGGCGGGTCCAAGGTACACGGGTACTTCCTTCTCCTGATCAAACCTCAGCGCCCCCTGAAATGGCCACGGCGCCCCGGAAAATTCGATGACGCCCCCTCCCCAGCCCCCCTCGATGTGAGTATCTGATACGGACGGCACGCGCCTCCAGCCATGAGCCTCCCCGAGCGGAAATCCTGCATCCGCCTATGCTGTTTTGCAGTGCGTTATTTAAGGTTATTTCATAATCCAGCCAATGTAGTTTCTTCTGCCAGCTTTATTTATTACAAATTGTTCATCACACAGCATTCGCTGAACCGTGCGTGTTCTCAGTTACATTTTCAGCATTCTTAGGTTTTATCATTTCAAATCTTTATCAAAATTACATCAAAGTTTTTTCCAAGGTCTTGCTACACTATGACCAATAATTTGTGATTTTTTTCTATTATTTACTTACCTGATTCTGAAATTTGCATTTTTGAAAAGTTAACACGCGCATTGACGGGGGTCTGAGCCACCTTCGCATTGACGGGGGGGCGGGTACCCACCTCCCCTAAGATCTCGAGAACCACGGTAGGTAGCGAAAAACAGTAAACGGCGTTGGATTGCCCATCCACTTCTCCATCGAAAACATTTGAACCATTTTTTTGTCAGGTCACATTTAAGGTCACGAGAGGTCAAAACATGCCGTCATAGGGATAACATGTAAATTCAGTTTTTCGGTCATTACATCTGAACAAGTAAAGATAGAGCAAAACGACTTGAACTATATGAATCCTCTCAGCAAGCCGAATCGAATTATATATAATTTGACCTGGCTAGGTCAAATCAAGGATTTGACCTGACCTGAGGTCAGGTCAGTGTCAAATTATATAAAACGCATATCATTAGAACCGCAAAGCCCAGGCGAGTCTAATGCAGCCAAAATAAATGCTCTATCACCATCCGTTACTGAGTTATTCCGTAAAAAACATTTTTCCATGTATTTCCAATGGATAGGTCATGCCTCGTAACTGACCTTAGGTCATCGATATAAAAATACCAGAACATATTTTAGAGAACTCGGTGGGGCCATTATGTGATATGAGTTTCAATCGGATAAGTTCACCCTGCTCCGACTTATGCTATCTTAAACTTTTTTGAAGTCGGGTCACTTGACCTGTACTGGTGACCTGACCTTGGATGACCTAACCTTAAAATTTTCACAGAAGTTGTAAAAATGATGAGGGAAAAGGTATGCCAAGTACGGCGGCGCTACGCGCCGCCGTTTTTCTGCTATCTTCGAAAAACCCGAGGGGGCGGGTACCCGCCCCCGTCAATGCGCGTGTTAAAACCGGCCCATACATATATCAAAGATTTAAGCCTAAAACCTAGAAGGTTTTAACCTAACCTAGAAACCCGCGGACAAGGTTAGCATCAGAAACTAAAGATATAAATTGCTGTCAGAGAGTTTGATGTAAATGAACGAAATTCAACCTTTAAGACTATTGTAAGCAGTTGCTAACAAATGTGAATTTGTGGAAAAGTCTCAAGTATTCCTTTACAAAAGCGACGACGGATATTGTCACCAGGTTATCTATCAGAGATGTGTTATTTATGTCACGACCATTCATACATTATCCAACACATTTGGAGAAAGAGTGTATTATGCCAAAGGAAATTCTGATCCCATTTAGTCCATATACCAAGATTCTTATTACCGCTACAACAACATATATATTCTTGTAGCATCATGCGATAAAATAAACGAGTTTCAGAGTTCTATAACAGATCCGAGGCTGCTGGAGGTGACACCCGAACCCCTGTGTCCCCAACAAATAAAGACAAACTGTTTGGACGAAACAAATTGGTCCCAGTCCTATCCATATTCGAAAATACGATTAAGTAAACCAAAATACACTGACCAACTCATAGCTCATCCATAGCTGATAATCAAAGCCATAGCACCCAAAACCCCAGAATTATCTAATCAATACAATCATATTGGCCAATGGATTGGGTTGGATGAGGATACATCCTGATGACCAATCCATAACACAATGTATTAGAAAGGGATGGGGAGGAGATGCATCAACGGAACCACTGTAGTAGGTACAGACAATAACGAATAAATGAACAAAAATATTTGAGAAGACACCAAAGTTAAGTCCGCACTTGGCTGAGATGGAGTACGAATATGATCTCACAGAGCGTTCCATAGGATATGAGCCCACACTAGGCTGCAGACCCTGTCTTCGACTGGTGTCACATAGCAACAACAATCATACCAATGAATCAACTATCATCATACCAATGAATCAACTATCATCATACCAATGAATCAACTATCATCATACCAATGAATCAACTATCATCATACCAACGAATACCGTATCACCAGCAATAACAATATCACCAAAAATACCATACCATCATACAAATCATACCAATAAATCGGCTATTCATCACACCAATGAATAACATGTCACCAAGAATAACAATATCACCAACAATACTAGACCATCATACCAATCATACCAATGAATCGGCTATTTGGCAACTGGTCATAGAGGTTTCTAGAGATTCCCTAGAGACCTATCACCGCACCGCATGGAATTCAATGGAAAAACACAATGAATGCAAGAGTCGAGCATTGCCCGACTTGCTCCAACCCCGTTTCAAAATGCATTCTCAGAAACTAAAATCCAGTGCTTTCAGTCAACACTCAGAGACCGCTATTTCCGAGCTGAACGGCGCACCGTCTCTTGGAGTCGGCCGCTCTCATGACAAGATCCTTCTTAGATATGCAGTCGTCAGCGACCCTGCACGGGCCGGCATTCATGAACTGCCATGAGTTGGAGGTGGTCATGTGCTTCGAAAGTTGACGCGACGCGCCCGGGCGGCATGTTCACGAGCTGGGCACGTGACGCTGGCGTGGAGACCCGTGTGCCATGAGTGACCGTCGTGAGATGGAATGCAGTCAGTGATGTATCCAGGAATACATTTTAGGGGGCTAGGGGCTCGAGTCTCACCCACCAGCACCTCGGGAGCCCCTTGCCTATGTATTAACTATAGGGGCTCGGACATTTGAGGGAGCTTTTGCCCCACTAGTCCCCTTCCCTTGGATCCGCCACTGCATGCAGTGCTGCTGCACGAGACCCAAGTGTTACCAGGTCTGGTTAAGAATGCGATGTTGTAAACATGCATTATGACACAATTTGTAATGACACAATTTGTTTGTAATTTTAGTTTCAAAACTTGGATGATTTGAAATCAAAAGCTTATATTTTTATATTAAGCATATTCGTCTGGTACAGATTTAAAACAACACACTTTGTTGTACAATGATCATTTATAACATCATATTCTTAACAAGAATGATTATGCCTAACATTTTGTGATATTTGATGACGTTACTACCTCTAATAAGTCCGAGGAAAATATTACGGCCGCTGTCACTTGTAGTGTTGTGATTTGGCAATAACTTGGTAGCAAATCGCTTAGGTTTCTAGAGGATTTACACCACACCGCATGAAATTAGGTAAATGTAAACCACAAATTAAGACACTGGTGAAATCAGCGCGTAGATTTCCGAAAATAGTTGCGGTTGCCTAAATTTGACGAAAAATGAATGATCACCGTATACGAGAAGATAGGATAATATTATCTTTGTTTTACTCATTCCACTGTTTTTTGAATCTCAAAATGCTAAACAAGAAAATATAAGGGTATTTTAGAACTAACCCGATATTTCATTGCGGATGTCCAGTAGGATGTTTAGCCCATTATAGTAAAACTTTGTTTGTTTGGAACGAATCATATCGACTTTCCCAGCTCTATACGTAGAACTGAATCGATTGACACCTTAAGAGCAAAATAAAAAACATTTAGAGGTGGCACTTTTATCACCAAAACCATTACACTTGAAAGAGGCACATTCTTTCTTGGTGCGCTTGGTAGAGAGCCTCGATGGAGTTCCACCACCCGGAGCAGGTACTGCTTCTGCTTGTCCTTGACGAATCCGTTGAACCTCTTGATGAGGGTGATCTCCCTTTCCCGCTGTTTTTGTCTTGAGTCGAAAGTTAGAGTCGTTGTGGCGTCCCATTTGATATAATGATCCTTCCCATATGTAGAAGGAGTATCGCAACAGATTCGACGCATATGTTCTAAATTCAACGTAAGAACATATTTTAAGCCACATCAAACGATCAAACAATTACTGGTCAAACCAAAGGACAGGATAGACAACCGGAAAAACCAGGCCCAGTATACAAGATGGAATGTAATGACTGTCCAAAAATATACATTTGAGAAGGCAAAAGGATGTTGGAAGTCCGACAAGACGAACACCAAAAATCTCGACAAAAACTAATCCGAGGGTCAATTGACGAGAGAGCCCGGGATGCCACAGTGGAACATTCATTCAAGAAAGATCATTATATCACATGGGACGCCACAACGACTTTAACTTTCGACTCAAGACAAAAACAGCGGGAAATAAAAGAGGCAATTTACATCCAAACCACCACGGAACCAAAAATGAATAGAAATATCGGCAAAGATACCATCTTCTCTGGGTTTTTGGACCTCTTAAAACGCCAGCCAAACAAGAGATTGAATGGAAAAATAACACGTCTTTAGAGCTAACAATTATAAAATGATTCGTCATGTTCATAGCTAAGATTGTTCTTTCAAGTGTACCCTGTCTTCGTGTTTTTCTCTTAGTTAGGTTTATGTCATAGTGTTATCTTCATCTCCCTTGAAAACGGGGGCAGAATGCTCCCGAAATCGGTCGGGTTTTATGCTCAGGCTAGTCTTGTACAGTAATAAATGTTTCATTTAATTTGACGAATGTTTCAGATGTGAAATAGAGAACCAAGCAAAAGAAAACCAGCGCCAGTATCAGTGTGGAAATGTGTACATTCATAGGTGTAGGAACAGGGGGCAGGGGGCCATAGCCCCTCCCCAATATTCTTGATTCTTAACTCTTAACCCTATGGCGTTGACTGGAAAGAAATGACTTCCAAATGCACCTTGGCCTCCCTAATATTCTGATCGTTCCTACGCTTATGTGTACATTTGAATACATTTGATAAAGAACTGCAAAAGTGCGCGACCTCTAAATATTATCGAAATACATGGAAATTTCGCACAGAAGCTTGTAAGCAGATGAGGTTTGAGGGGAACGTCGATATGCGTCAAAATATTGCATTTTGGAACAATGAAACACCCTAATGTCTAGGCACCCCAACGAGTTATAAATTCATACTCGTGCATAGTACCACTCATTAAGGTCCGAGCAACAACCCATCACTATTCGAGACCGTTCAGATACCATTTTGACTGATATTTACCGTGTCATAAAGATTTCACAAAGAAATTTTAGACACTATGAACATGCTCAAAAACCTAGCCGTTCAAAACTTTCCGCCGTTCAAAATAGTTTATCTAACGTTGCACAACCCCTCATTCATGTCCTCTCCCATCCTTGTAGCAATGATTGGCCAGTACGGAAGTGTGAGCCTCAGAAATCAACATCCACCAAAAAAAGAATTTATTTTGCTAAGATTCACCATTTTTTCCAAGCTTGATACCAGTTGTGACGTCACTCCCTGCCTCAGTGCGACCAAATTATGTATACTTTCGAAAGCTGAGTGTTGACGTCTTGATCTAATAGTAATAACGGTAAACGACTATTTATTCCTAATGATAATAGTAAACAACAAAAAAACTAGGAACACGACGACACTTAGGGGATTGATAACAAAATATTGCAACATACAAATTTTCAGGCATAAAAATAGAAAGTATTGTATTGTATTTGTATTAGCTGCGAACACTTCCACACAGGTAGTGGCTTTTCAAGTGCCGTCGCAATGAACATGAAACAATGGAAACTATGGCAGGAGGAAGCAAAGAAAAGGATGGATGAGGGTAAAGGAAGGTGGAATACTACCTAGAGGGGTCGCTGCTGCCCAAGGCGCATGCGCTCGCTACCTCCAGGTAGTTTAAGGATGAGGAGGAGAATAGGATAAGGATTTCCGGCTGCTACACACACATACACATAGGCACACACATGAACTTAAAACAAAAAAAACACAAACTGAAGAAGATAAAGGCGAAATAGGCGATGCTCGGCTTCGTGTTTTGTTTCATTCTTGAACAGATGGCCGATTCTTAAAAGTCTGACCATCATAGTTCGACGACAGTACACAGTGGCTTCTGGCTACCCGTAGGCCGAGTGGCGGCGGCATCGAAAGGATATAATGGGAGAATGGCCCAATGACCCATGCTAAAAGAATAGGTAGAGTGACGTTCATACCATTAAAACATACCTCGTTTACCTTGTGTTTTACCTTGGATCCTTCTTGTTTACACGGTGAGAACTAGTTATCCATCCGCCCCAAACAATCAGTTTAGAGTCTTGAACTTGTAGCGGTGCATATGCATGAAATGTCAGCTAGGCGTATATGTCACATGTACCGTGCGTTTTTATGGCCAATAAGTGTGTGTCCATTGAAAACCCTTCAAAGCCTGTACAATGTACCCTGATGCCAAAAAATACTAAGGACTCTAATTCGATGCCTGGAATTTTCCCCATTCAGCACATTTAAGTTCATTTTTATCCAGTGCTATCGACATCATACACTGCATAAACACCTAACCCAAATATTCACTCAAGTGTACAGAACATCTCGTGCGCCTGTCCCCTCCCTCAGTACAACAGCAGGCACAGCCACCAGCATTCTCAACACCACGCATGTAGGTTTTATAATCCGCCTCGCGACCCCTCGCCACCATGGCTTGAACTCGGCGTCAGCGGTGGCTAGCGTGACCTCTCACCTCTGTGCCCCGCGGGCAATCGGCACCCAGGGGATAGCGGCCGCTGATTGGTGGAGGCGCGTACACTTGTATTGCGAGAAATCCAGAGGACATTTCTCCATGAAATAACAGAGCTTTACACCATAAGCCGGGAAATTTATAACCAATATATTTTCCAACATTCCTAACCATATATTCCTCTCGATTGGCCTGATTATCTGTACCACCATCCAAGGCTACTCGTCGGTACAGGCGAGACGGCGGCAGAATCAACACAGGCTGGCCGGCGGCCAAGTTCGCTGAAGAGAGGAGTGTCGCGGTGGGTTTTTACTGAGTAGACAGGGTAGGGTCCGTAACCAAAGGTAACGGAGGGAAGGGGATGTATGAGATATTCTCATACATAAAACTAAAACGTTATCATCGGACGAGTTACAGTGAGTGAGGACTAATAGAGAGCTCTACCGAAGTACAACCAGATAATATACCAGAAGAGGGAGGCACATGCTGTTTTGCTCCGTGCTGGATGGTGAAAACGAACAAAACTTCAGTCGGGATTAAAAATGTTGCCTACGTTTTAGCCCATGTCACTTTTCTGACGTCATACCGCGGAAACTAAAACTCAATGGGGAGACCCAAAGGTCAAAGGCGACGGAATGTGTTTGTCTAAGGTGGACACTCTTAACATGCACAGTGGACAGGGGTCCTAAAGTGCCCCTCTCCCACCTATTTTTCCAAGATTGTCGGAAAATCGTGCACAGTCAGAAAACTCTACTCGGCTAACCTTGAAAGATTTTTTAAAAAACCTACCAATAATTTAATACCTATAGCCTTTTAAAATCAGACCTATATTTTGAGACCGCTGCTTGCGCCGTCACACCAACTTCGCCTGCAGTGTAAATCGAGTAGTGACGTAATAACGTCATGTAATCAAAATTTTGTGGCAATGTCACCCCACATGAAGGCAAAAGTCAAGGTCAAAGGTTACAGCCCAAGGTATTGGGATTCCAGTCAGATGACGTTATTCAGTATGACGTATGTTATGCTGTGATTTCATGGTTAAGGGTACTCAATGTCAAGGTCACAGTCACAGGTCAAGGTCAAATGTATTTTTGATGTCTTACCATCAGTTATCACACAATGGCTGATATAGTGCCAGTTTTATTGTATATTATTGGAAATATGTCATGTTGTTACGTCATAGGTCAGTGGCCTTAATGACATTGACCTCAAACTTTAAGAAAATATTGCGCGAAAACTTGCCTTAGTCCGCTTTCAGTTCATTTCCATTTTTCTGCATTATCATGACATTTGTAACCATACAATGTATTCAGTGTTTCCAGCAGAGGACATCACAGCAGAGTTCGATCTCAGATTTGGATACTAACATCCACCAGCTAGTCTGATAGTTCCGCGAGCTCCTAGTATGCCATCAGGCCACACTCGTCCTCCACCAAGCCCCCGGCGCGGGGCCCCTAGATTACGCCGGGGGAGGGGGGCAAGGAGATAAATCAACTCAAAAGCTCCAAAACAAAATTTCCCAATAGGTCTCCAGCACGGCCCAGATTTGACCTTTTTTGAAACTCGGTTCACCTAGAAGATATTGATCTAGATCAATTAAACTTGGATATAATGTAGATCATACGTAAATGGGTACATTATTCAAACGTTGATTTTTTAACACCACTGGGGTCACCCAAATCCAAGAACTGTCAATTATGAACTTTAATAGAACCATTGTAGTATAAACACTGTTTTAAATAACGTGGAAAAAATACTGAAATGTAAATACCACTCAAGTATGTTGTCACTATTATGTTAGTGACTGCTAATGTATGAAATATTCAATAAGTTATCTAGCAGATATGTATGCGCATTCTATATCATTGGCGGTGCCGGGCACCCCCAAAGAAATAGAAATCCTCATATCTGGGTAAAAATGAGGTTTTACCCAGATCCCAGATTTGCGATCTGGGTAAAACACAGATTTTACCCAGATTTGCGATCCACTTTTTTGGAAAAGTGGATCGCAATGACGCACTAAAAAAGAAGAGATATTGATTATATAGGAGAGCAAGGAGTGCAAATGGGATATGACAAGAAACAAAACCGAGGTAAGATGTTTTCAAATAAAGCAACTGAAGTTAAAACACTGATCCCTCTCGGAATTTCCGATAAGCTAGATGAACGTGTCACACAAAGCAAGTGGCGGAAGTATGGTTATGAAAATGAGCAACAGGCTCTCGGAAGTGACCATTGTTTGCCCGTTATCCGCTGCTGCAATGACGAATAGTCCGGTCTCGAATTCCTGGTCTGGTTTCCTGGACTGGGAAACCTGGGTATTAATACGCGCATTGACGAGGGTCTGAGTCACCTTCGCTTTGACGGGGGGCGGGTACCCCCTAAGATCTCAAGAACCACGGTAGGTAGCGAAAAACAGTAAACGGCATTGGGTAGCCCATCCACTTTTCCATTGAAAATATTTAAACCATTTTTTGTCAGGTCACATTTAAGGTCATGAGAGGTAAAAACATGCCGTCATAGGGATAACATGTAAATGAAGGTTTTCGGCCATTACATATGAACAAGTAAAGATAGAGCAAAACGACTTCAATTTTATGAATCATAACAGCAAGTCGAATCGAATGATACACAATTTAACTTTGCTAGGTCACACCAAGGATTTGACCTGACCTGAGGTCAGGTCACGGTACAAATTAGATAAATTGCATATCATTAGAACCGCAGAGACAACATGAATCTAATGCAGCTAAAATAGAAGGTATATCACCATCCTTTACTAAGTTATTCAGTTCAAACCATTTTTCCTATGTATTTCCTATGTAGAGGTTATGGCTCGTACCTGACCTTAGGTCATCGATATCAAAAATACCCGGAACATGTTTAGAGAAATCGGTAGGCCTATTATGTGATATGAGTTTCAATTGTATAAGTTAATCCTGTTCCGACTTATGCTATCTTAAACCTTTTGAGGTCAGGTCACTTGCCCTATACTGGTGACCTGACCCAAGATGACCTAAACTTAAAATGTTGACAAAAGTTGTAAAAATGATGAGGAAAAAGGTATGCCAAGTACGGTGGCGCTACGCGCCGCCGTTTTTATGCTGTCTCCGAAAAACCCGAGGGGGTGGGTACCTGCCCCCGTCAATGTTCGTGTTAACGGGGATGAGAGAGGAGTTTTAACTGAATTATGACTGGTTTTAACAGGAAGAAGACTCGGTATATATTTACACCTCCAGATATAATCAAAATAGTCGAAAAGCCACGTGGATACTGACATTCTTGCATAATGGAAACCAGGCGAAAGACTATATTAAGACGGACAGTTACCTGCCAGTCAGTCAATTCCTTTATCTCTGTTTCTTGATATGATGAAAGCAAAAAGCTATTTGAAAAAAACGTTGGCTGAAAAAATCATTGGTTTGATGGTGTAAAATGAAGTGAAAATCGTTGATCAACTTATTGACCAATTCTCAATGATAAATAGACATATGAGCCCGGAAAGAATGATTGATTTACTCATGGGACGGTAGAAATCGTAATAAGATATGTCACTTTATATAGCACAGCCAAAACAATATAACTAACTTCAGGTCAATTATCCCGCATTTGTAGAATTTACCCCATAACTACCCTTCAGGTCCTTTCACAACATTCTGCAGCAGACTGTTGATCTCTCCCTCCAATGACAGGTATTACTGCACGATCAGCTGATCAACAAATGCCCAATGATAATAATAGTAATCACTTGCTATCATTTTTTGCGAAATTCTAGCTAAAAACATCTACTTTAAGCAGTGGTGGATGCAAGGAGGGCTAGGGGCTCAACCCTCCCCCAAATGTCAGAGTGTTTATAGAAAATGCCAGAGGCTGTTCGA
>JAOTON010001954.1:0-59053 GCA_034440635.1 Lepas anatifera
ATCAATCCGGGTGACGTCTGACGGCCGCGCTGAGATGCCACTCTGCGCACCTGCTGTGCCCAGCCCAGACAACTGGAGCCATTATATGATCAATAAACGCGGCGTTTCACTAACAAGTGCGAGGGCCAGTCAATCTTCAACCTATTTCTGGCAAGAAATCCTTCTTGGCCCGGGAGCAAAAAAAGTTGCCGAATCTCGGACTCTTTGTCGCTTCCTTCCTCCCTCTCTCTGCAATGGCTGGTAACAAACGTTCTTGAAACCTTGGTTTCTTTTCTGGGCATGCTCTTAGAACGAATTGATGCAAGATTAGAAGGCGGCAGAGCGGCTGTCTCCACCCCGCCAGTTCAAGTTCCGCTTCCGATTTACGAATACTTCCTGCATCATTGGCCGAAGAGTGACATATTAAGAGGCAGCAAAAGTTATGAAGAGGCATGGTCTGCCAAATGTGATCGGCGGACACGGGTCGGGCAACCCAATCTTCTCCAAAGCCGTCTTATATACTTTAGGCAGCTATGACTGGAAATGCTTATATGTTACGACAGAAATCGGTATCTCCAAATTACCTTAATTGTCAAAAAAGTGTTCAGTCATAATGTAGCAAGAATTTGTGATTTTCAAAATTTCAACTGAATTTCGTTGGAGGTCTTGCTACAGCATGATCAAGAATTTGTGCATCTTACTTTCCTTTAACTCTACCTTGATTCTGATGAAGGGCTGTGTCCGAACATATAATCCCAGTGTATTAGATTCATTTTTGTATCCAGGATTCAAGGACAGGTCAAGACACATCCTACCAATTTAAAATCATGCCCATCGGCTCAGCACTCCGAAATGTAATCAATATAAAACCTTTATTATTTTCTGACGTTGTACGATAATTTCAATTGGGAGGTCAATGTTTTGCTACACTACGACCAAGAATTTGCGATTTTACCTACCGTTTACCTACCTGATTCTGATGGACAGCTGTGCCCGAATATATACTCCGAGGTCGAATTCGAATTTCGAAGTACAGTCCTCCGCAATTGTATCTGTACACACTAGGATCGACAGTTTTTGCCAAATTCTGGACAACTATTGCTCCCTCGGTCACGATGAAATACACAGCAGCTAAGTTTTTCCCATAGCTGGGGATGCTGTCCCAAAATCTGGGTTCCGGACGTGTAGTTTGAAAATAATTTGCAGAAAACGGTTTTGATGGCTCTCCAATGTCCCGAAACCTGGGGTGCTGGGGTGCAGAGCGACACCTAGTCAAGCAGAATTTTTTCACTCACTTTTATAAGCCTTCTTGCCGGAATTCCTCCACCCACTTCTCAATTACGGTTCTAGTTACCAAAGATACAATTCACAAAGTTAACAATACTCAACAATGCTTACTACAAGGCCCAGTTCCATTACTTCCTACTAACGTCCCACTGGAGAAAGAGAGGAGAAAAATCGAATAGAAGATCGCCAAATTAACTCGGCTCAGATGCGATTCTTTCGCTTTTCTGCAAGAAAAATCTGGCGACTTTTATTCTTCTGCAATGCGGCCAGTTACACCCGGCATACTTATCTCCACCGATTTCAGTGGAACAACAGAACCGAAGTTCTGGCGCGCGGGCAAGACGCTCAGTGCTCCCCCGTCCCTCCGGAGAAAGTTCCAATGAGTGAACACTGCCCCTAACCCACCACACTACAAAATTGGTGAGTGCGGAAAATTAGGCACCTTAGCCTTGTGTTTCCAAAAATGAGCTGCCCACTTTGAGAGATACATTTCTGGAAAGCAGTTTGTACCTGTGCGGATTTCGAGACTTACGTCCTTGAAAAGTTAGTTTTCTATTTCTGGTACCGAAAATAGTGCAAACCATTTTTGGTCATCTTGATGTTAAAAGCAATTATCCTGAAATGTGTATGCTAAGGCAGAATATTTTTTTACAATATATCGTAGAAAATTGGTCATTTATTGCGAAGAAAATCACTTTATCCGTACCAGCCCTTCATTGCCGCGTCCACGCCAGGTGACACCCAAATCCACCAATACGACAATCGCTACGACACCTCTAGGCAGCAATACGCTGATATTTAAGTTGAACTGAAAGTGTCCGGTATTTTGAATACATTGAAACTATACATTTTCATTAAATGATTTTTTTTTTGCAATACAAGAATGCACCCAGTTACCCTTCAAACACGGGCACTTTTTTGTATGGCTGGTCTACGGCGTGGACTTACCAAAAACCGCCGTCTTTACATCTAGTAAATAAAAGCGGCATCTTTAGGCTTTTGAAAGGGAGGTTGCATATTCGTTATTGACAAAACATTGTTAGTCTTCCCCTTTGTGTGTAATAATAATTTTCTAGCTAACAAGGATTTAGAAAATTATTTTAGAACAATTCTCAAAAATTATGTAAAGCTCAGGCGACCGGCAAGCAAAGCAAGCGATAAGAAATTTAAAGTAGTAGTCGCTCTGACGCTGTCGCAACCCGCCGCGCCTGGCTGGTTGTAAACGAAAGGAAGAAATAAAATAAAGACACGAGGCTGCTGTAGCTTGGATGCAGCAATATCCATATGAAGGAAGGTGAGAATATATGTGAAGAGGAGTGAGGAATTGACAGGTAAAGAAAAGAAACCTTTAGCAAGGGTCTGGAAGAGTTTAAGTTGCTTTGATAGAAAAAGTTTGTAGTTTCGTCTGGGTAAGTGTTACCCGGTGTCCTAAACTAAGACGCAACGCGCGTCGCAATGCGTCGCACGCCGTCGATCTGCCGTGCAGCCCGCAACGACCGGGTTTTTCGGTCGGGACACAAAACGCACCGACGCAACGCGTCGCACGGCGCTGCAACGCGTCGCAGCAAAAGCTGAACGATGTCCAACTTTTGACGCCGACGGTCTGCGTCAGAAGCCGATATCCGTGTTATTTGCTGTGTTGTTTTTAGTCATCAAATGTAATGAATTTTTTAAAATAATAATTCAAATTGGAATTCGTGCTGAAAAAACGGCGGAAACTGGACATGATTACCTTTTTCTCCTAAATCCTTCTTTTAATAGTTCTTGATGCCAGCTAAGTTTTGATGTTGTTGGTAAACAACAGTTTGTCGCAACTTGAGCTACCTTCAGATTGCTACCAAAGCCGAACCTTCCTCGCCCGGCCAAAACTCCAGAATTACCACTCTGCAACTGACGGTATCTTTGACTGACGCCGACTATCGCCGACGGTCGGCGACCGTTTGGTTAGGACACCGGGTAAGCCAAGGCTCTACTGGGCCCTAGCATAGGTGGTAGTGCAAGGTACAGTGATCAAGGTCTGCAGTGGCCTCCAAAATTCCGATAACTATAGGTATAGGGGGGCGTTGTCCCGGGACAGAAAAACTGTACAGTGTATGCTTAGATAATAAATTCTTGGCAAATCTCTTCTTTATTTTTTCACCACCTGCCGGTCTCCGAGGCCTCCTCTGCAGAGTTTGTCTAAGGGGGCCAGCCGACATTTCGTCTCAGAGGCTTTTTAGAGCTGAAGTCATGTGGGAGAGGAGAGGAGGGGGCACAAGGAGTTGGTCTTTATCCCACAAATGTTAGTCTTGGTGACTCCCAGAGTTCTTTCCCCGAGGGTCGGTCTCAGATAAGAGGCCCCCCAAAAGTTTTTTTTTTTTTTTTTGTTGCAACTCACCAATGCCTTAAACAATAATTGGAAACTGCATCAGGGGTTTCAGTTGGTAAAGATTTACCACTGCTTAACCCAAATGTTTCACATGGTAATGGTCAAACAATGCTGCTTGGGGACGAGTTAAAAATATTTACTTAAAAAAATAAACAAAATATCCATCCCATAGTCTCAAACAAGGGATCTGAGGAGTTTACCACCTGATTACCAAAATTGGATTTTTTTTTCTCACGATACATTTTGAAGGGAATTTTCCACTCACTCGCCATATATTCCGAGCTGAATTCTTCCACTCGACACCCTAGCGCAAAACCTATTTTGGGTCACTGTGGCTCTCTCCCGGCAATGTAGTTTTTTGCTATTAATTTCCTAATTATATCATGGCTAAGTATTAGTGGTCACGTATTCGATAGCTGGGAGAAAAACACACAAGCTGTATGTTGAATCACGACTTTGGAAGCAGTAGTTCGCGCACACTGTATCAAGAACTTCCGAGCCTAGTGTGTACAGATTCATTGCAGGGGGCTGCAAGAGCACCTCACCAAGAATTTGTAATTTAACCTATCATTGATCTACCTGATTCTGATAGAGGGCTGTTCCCGAATGCATAATCCCCCAGTATAAGATCCATTTCGCATCCAGAATATGAGGAGGCAGGCCATTAAACATACTGTCAGCTTCTTTATTCGCACCGTTATGTTTGTATTATTATTGCGAATCATTTCATGTGCATATTGACTATGCTAGTTCACATGATGATCTTGCCCTGACCTTAGGCACGCCATTTTGCTTTAGCCTAGTATAGCCATACATCATTCGATTTGCAATAACGAGGAAGCGCAGATGGTTCCTAGAAACTATTGATCCTGACCCAGCTCTATTAGCCGCTAGAGCCCAGTAACTCTTCTCCAACCTGTCGGCTTCTTTGAGCGTCATGAACTCATTGCTGATCTGAGCCCACATGTGACTGATGCAGCTTCCTCATCAATTTTGAGCCATTCACCAGCGTTCGCGTTTTTCGCTATCCCACGTAAGGAGTCAAGATGGAGTGGGGTGTTTGAACTCACCCACCCGGGAGAAGGTGGCGCGGCGCCGAATCGATTCCAACCCAATTCTAGTTTCTGTCCCCCCTGGTTCTCCGGCTGGGTCTACCACCCAGAGCATTGTTTTGCAGGCAACTGTTACCAGTTGGCTAGTTGAAGCATTTAAATAACAATGGCATCTCTAGTGACCTGCACGTTTCTGGAGGTCAGCAGCGGCCCCGCTCAATGTCATCATTCAGAAGTGCAGTTTCATAGGAAATTGTCGTCTTTTGGAAAGGTGTTGTGCATTAGATACCCCCATCCATACGTGTGGTGAACAAAAGCATTAATACGAATAAAACTACACCAGACAAATATTTTGCAAACGGAGATGTGCAATACCCAGACGACTTTGTGGTCATCTCCCAAGGAACGCAAGTAAATGCGTCACGTTCAGTCTCTCGTCATCCATCCCATCCCATCCTGGTTTTTCAGAATCACATTCAAAGAAAGTTTCACGCCCTGGAAGTTCCTCCTGCGTCGATGAAAAACGAAAAAAGAATAAATAAAAAACTCAAAGTGAAAAACGATAAATAACGAACAGTGTAGCTTGAACTTTTCAGCAACCCTAACTTCGCCGATCAGAAAGAGAAAAGCGAATACAGGTAAAACGCGTATTTATTGATTCAACGATGCAGTATCACAGATAAGAGCTGGAAAATATACGGTATGACCAAAACTCACATCAAATCAAAATGCAAAGCACTCTGATCAAAACAATGCCTATTATCAAGCATATGACAATATATGCCTGGATGAAGCTGTTGTGATAAATAGCAAGAAGAATAAAAACAACTGGGATACAATACGAATGCCAAAATCGTTTCCTACCGCCACATCGAAAGGCCACATTTTTAGCTCCGCGGATCCCTATTGATGCACAACACTGTTTTAAAGACCTTAGCTTTAATCATGTAAAACGGGCATTACCGACATTTGTGCATTGCAAGCGTCACAAGCAGACCTACCTGTTGGACTACTAGCTCCTAGCGGCCTCGGCATGGTAGGGGAGGCACGTGCCACAGCGGACACGACGACCAACTCGCGACGCCCCCGTCTTCCACGCAGGCATTCGTCAGACACTACACGCCGCGTATCCTCACGTGGGGCTTATCCATGCACGTGACCACCACTAGGAATATCACACCAGCGAACCACGCCAGTTACTCAACCTGCTCGGCGACTTGCATGCAGCGAAGAAGTTTGGACACAAGAGACAAAGTACTCAGGCACGAATGACAAGTAGCCAGGAACGCTTGAACCATCCGTCACCTTAAGAACGTGTTACCACACTCCGAAAATGGTCGATACCGCGACGCGGATCAGCATAAGCTCGAGTGAGCAGACACCAACACAGAATCAGAGTCCCGGTGATTTAGGGCGCTCCAGCTCAACGCCTCGCCCGGCAGGGTGCAGCCCCTCTCCCTGAATGTCTCCAGCGCCACCGCCGTCAGCTGTCGCGGGTGTCTCGCGCTACGGGACATGCCGCGTCAGCTGTCGCGGGTGTCTCGCGTGCTGCGGACGTGCCGCGTCAGCTGTCGCGGGTGTCTCGCGCGCTGCGGGACGTTCCGCGTCAGCTGTCGCGGGTGTCTCCGCGCGCGATACGCATTGCATGCCGCGTCAGCTGTCGCGGGTGTCTCGCGTGCTGCGGACGTGCCGCGTCAGCTGTCGCGGGTGTCTCGCGCGCTGCGGGATATGCCCGCGTCAGCTGTCGCGGGTGTCTCGCGCGCTGCGGGACATCCCGCGTCAGCTGCCGGAGAGTACGGCACTCTCGAACAGGTCCAGCAAACGCTTCAACTCGTGCACCTGCGCCGCCAGCGGGTGCACCTGCTTCACCGCCCGGTTCAGCTCCCTCTGTCTTCGCCATCACCTGGCATAACATCGCCTGGTCGGAAAAGGGACGGTTATCGGCGTGTCTCCACGCGGGCAGTGTCAGTGTCTCGCGGGGTGTCTAGGGCGGCAGAGTGTCAGTGTCTCGGCGCAGGGTGTCTTAAGGCGGCAGGCCGGGAAGGGCTGGGTCACGAGGTGTCTCGAGAGAGATTCTCGAGGTTATGGGTCGTCTCAGGGGAATGGGGAGGTCGTGAGGCGCCTTCTCAGGGGGCGAGCCAGGCCAGGGCGGCCACCAGGGTGAGGGGGGGGTGATGTCTTTACTCTGTCATTAGTCTGTCGGAGCCCTGCTCACTGTTTTCACTCCAGACAGCGCTGACCTTTCGGTAACGTCGTACCGCTGCAGATGGCAACAGGTGGTGTTTCTCCCAGGAGCCGTGGCGTTACTTCCAGGAGCTCGAAGTCGGAACATAATGGGACACCGGAGCAACCGTAATCCGCAGCCAGCTACTGGGCGGTCGACGTCTAACAGGTGATACCCGTAATGGAGCCTAATACAAGCATTTCGCCTCGTTCCCGACACGGCATATATGGTATATTCCAGTACCTAGAAATAATGATGTTACCAAAATAATACTCCCAGACTCCAGCATCGCATACAACAGAAGCCATGCGCTGATTTATCTCCTGGAAGCCAAGACCTGGGCGGTTGCATGACTACAATGATCCCGAATTCGCACCATCAACAGAAGCAAGTGAGGCTAATTTTGAACTATGTGGGCTTTATCCTTAGAGTATTTTCCTAACAGTCAGCCTCCATAATTGACTAAACTCCATTCCCGAATGCCTCCTCCTGACCTTTGCGAGCCGTCGCCCAACAACTGTGCCTTGAACCGAGCCTTGTTTCAGCGGACTGATCAGCGGACTTGATCTGATCTATGAATACAATTTCTAACGGTCAGGACAGGTTAAGTTTCAAGATATGTCAAGGCTCCAGCTCAGCATGCTGCTTTCTTTCTAAGCGCCCGGAAATCCCCCCAGAGCTTTACCTCGCTTAGAGCCCACACTGTTGCAAGTGTCAATAGTACATGTATTTAAATTTGAGGCCACCCTGGAATATAGCCAATTTTACATGAGCCATCAATTAACTAGGTTTTGTCGGTTTCATTACTACCCACACATGCCCTATAAGTTAAATGGTCCCTGATACGGACCGCTGAACCAACTCTACAATTATGATTGCTCTCTTCACGTCCAAGCTTACGCGCTGGCTCCGGGGAGTAGAGCGACTAGATACATGCACCTTAACCTATATGAAGGCTTCAAAGCTGCATGGTCTAACGCTTGCGAGCGCCCCAGTCACGCGCCACGATATGTGTCTCACGAATCGGCAAAGAGCATGACACACTCAGACCTAAAAAACCCTTAGGGACTTCTCACCAACTTCGCACATCGTTCCACAGTTCATCCGGGGTCCCCGAGCGACCATTGGCCATCTGGAGAGCGGCTACTGCGCCGGCGGCGGCTGGGCGCGGCTGAAACCCGACCAGGTCAGCACCAGCGGCCATCAGCCAGCTCAGTGCAGGCGCGTGCACGCCGACCGCACCAGCAGCGTCATCGCGTCAATAGCGAGGCCATGCAGCCGCCGCTGGGTCGATAGTCCAGGTGCCGGCCCACGCGTACAGCGCCGCTGATGCACACCCCGCTCCACACTGATTGGCAGACCTGCTGCCGGTCCCATTGTTTTTCAGATATCTCACCCCCCTTCCCCGTTTCGACCGCTGCCCTGGCACACTGTTTCCAGCTAATGTATAAACAAACTTATGAGGCCACATACCTGGGTTTCTTACTATTTCTGATGCAAATTTTTTGCGTAGATTGCAAACGTGTAATATGAATCTTCGCTTGGATCCTATTCTTGCTCTCACGAGTAACTTTTTCACCCCAACAGCTTCGAAATTACCCGCCAAAAAGCATGGTGCTTGGCCTTTTTGACCCACTTGCGGGCTGAGTCCGACTATTTGAAGCAATTACCCTTCTTATAACATAGTACATTTTGGAAAAGCATACAAAATTAAAGGGAATGTGGCACCTCGGTCGAATCCAGGAATTTAGTGCAATTAGGCGTACTTTTAGCCGAACATAATTAAACCACTCATGATTTCTCTGGAAAAGGTACAATAAGCTCAATATTTTGATTTTTAAAATAGTCCTCTAGGAAAATAAAGATCAGCCTGTGGATGATGTCAGGATCTGGCAACCACTACCATACTTGAAACGCATCAAGGGCTTCGATTGGCTGATGCTCATTGTGACGTCAGCATATGTCGTCACACCAGCAGCTCACAATGGCCGCCCGGCGGGGCGATGAAGGGTTGGTGTCAGGTAGATTTTAGCTTTTTTCATACGGAAATATCGAGTTCCAAGACAAATGATATATTGAGTACCGGGTTTTCCGACTTGCTTTACAACTTGACTATCTCAGTTAAAATCACTTTATGAAGGTGCCACATTCCCTTTAACGGGAATGTGACACCTTAGTGCAATTTCAGACTATGGTGAATTTGGTGACAATCAATGTTTAAAATAATGGATTTGGGCTAAATTCGGCTGAAAATGGTTAAAAACCTCATATTTCATTTTGCCTCTGCTTGCAATAACAAGTGTTCAAATGAAAGTGACGTCAAAATGTCGTGTGAGCTGCTACCACTTTGCAAGAGACAGAACGGGTTTGAGTTGCGCTAAAATGAAAACACACAAATCAAGCGTTTCAAGCCAACCTAGTTTACCATTAGAAAGTAAAGTAAAAACATTTTCCGTTTCAAGCTAGTTAAAAAACAAGTTATTTGCATGTATAATCCAGACTACGAAAGCCATGTTTATCACGTAGGTTTCAAAGGTCACGTCATGTCACGTGACCAGGCCGGGGAGAACAGGGCCGGTAGAGGGTGAATTTTGACCATTTCTCTCCGCGAACGGAGAGTTCTGGCGCAAATGAGATTTAGCGCGAACAGAGGATTCTGTGGCAAAAGAAATTCTGAGTAAGTGGCTTCTGGGCGTGCTCTATCACATGGCTGTAGGTTCAAAACTTCATTATGGAGGGATTGGCTGCGTACGTTTTCAACTTCTTTCAATCGTATTCCGGCATGAATTAACACCCAGCAGCGTTACACATTTGCCATGTCTGGCGATGCGGGTTAAGCGCAAGACAATTTTTCAACCAAGCCCATCACTTGATGGTGACAGCTTGGATGGTGCCAAGATTATCGGTGTATAATAATAAATAAATAAACGTAATACAATAAAATAACGTATTTAGTGTCGTTACAACTTCTATGAAACAGAGCCTTATCCAAAGCAGTGATTTCCAAAGTAAAGGCTGATGCAGAAGATGAAAGCGAAAAGTTATTGTCACTGCCTCGGCGACGAAAGAGCACCCCACTCCGAACTCAGTCTGTGATCCATCTGTGTACAACGCGGCATGACAGCATACTGTGCGATGTACTCGAGCGCTAAGTGCTTCCAGTCCACAAGGATCGCATCAGTCTTGGTTCTGCGAGAGCCGGGTCCGAGCAGACTTCAGATCGATGCTGAACGCCCCCCTCCCCCGTTTTACCAGCACGGATTGAAAGGGACGTCACCTCCCTTTCTGCACAGGCACCATTACCCACATCTGCCCACGTCTGACCCATCCCCCAAACGCGTACCTGACGGACACGCCGCCTGTGAAATGCTAAAAACACGTGGTACAGGTTTGCAGTTGACAAAAGGCATTCCAGGCTGACGTGCCTTCCTTTTCCGCTGCGCTCCATGCCTCGGCCAAAGTCTTGGTCCTTAAAATACACTCCTTCGCTCACAGGACAGTTTGCGACACCACAAGAGCATAAACTTCTACGCGTCAAGCTGTCGGTCACAATTCATATCTGCTCCTCTCTCTCTCACCCACTCCGAGCCTCGCAGCTTGAGGATTCAGTGTACTAATATCCAACCATGAGACCAGGGCTTCTTATTCCCAAAACGGCAGTGACGGGAAGTGACATCGGTATCAGATGACAAGAACATGTACCACATTTAGGCTAATTAAAACGGAGCGGCAACTTCCTGTCACACCGTTTTTCTACAACTTGCATGAAATTGGGCCCTGGACACTAAAATCGAGACATCTTTCACCCAAAATCGAAAACAATTTAGGTTGTGATGCCGTGATTGCCACAGCCAGGATTTCAGGAATAAGAAGGCCTGCAGAGACACTTAACGGAACTTCATACCACTGAATGGAAATATTCTTATTGGATGAAAGCTCTGCAGCATACCTGGATCACTTTACAGGGATAAAAGTGGGGTGCATGGGTGCATGACTTGGGTGCATCACATGCCCAGAAGTCTTCAAACGTCCTGTTTGTTGACTCTTTGTTACATTAGTAGTACGATGACGCTGTGCGAAATGCGAGCAAAATCGGATGTCATCTAGGGGTCCGCATCAGCACTAAACATGTATTACCCATCAACATTAGCCAGCCAGTTCTCAAGTATAGCCATATATATGCTTCAATAGACTCAGCTTAAAAGAAGACACTAGTTCAAAAACTCATACAGATGCTACACTGAGCACGCCCCCTGCCATTATCATAGTTAACTCGGTAACGGCGCCCTGAACCTGACGGCAGCACAAATTTCACGCACAACAGTCAATGCACAAACATAAGCATCAACCCAAACAGAGGAGTTCCTGGCATCTAGCTGGACAGCTACGGGGCGGCGTGGTCTCCCACAAGTCTGTCGTGGCGGAGGTGAGTGTTAGAAGTCCCCCGACTACGCCGTTCTGCGATAGCCGGCTCGGCAGCGCTCATCAGCCACCAGTCCAATTAGTGTTCCGGGCGCAAGTACCAGGCGCCGCTACCCAGACCCGGTTTGATGAGTTTCCACAAATCTTGCCAATATATTAAAGTCGGCAGCGCAGTATAAGTTTAGCTGCTGGACGGTAGTTAAAGGGAATATGGCACCTTGGTGCAATTCAAGACTGCCGATGTTCCAGTGGTAATCCTTATTGAAATAATTGATGTGAACTTATCTCTCCTAAAAAGTGACTAATACGACCAATAATTATTTCACTTTTCTTCAGACAAAGGAAAACCAAGTTTCGAAATGGCGTGACGACACATCGGCGTAAGATTTGATGAAACTTTGAGCCAGATTGAACTTTATTGATTTGCACCCCAAATGAATACCAATACAAATGAAGCGTATTTAGCTAAATGGGTAAATTATTAGAAACCCGGCGAAACCGGTCGATTTCGCTTATTTTCATTGATATATTAAAACCTATTTCAGGTTTCAAACTAGTCATCGAAGAAAGTTATACGTATTAATATGTCACCAGTACCGAAGACACGTTTAGCACGTAGGCTTAAAGGGAATGTGGCATCTTCATAACGTGATTTTCACTGAGATAGCCAAGCTGTAAAACAAGTCGGAAAACCCGGTACTCAATATATCATTTGTCTTGGAACTCGAGATTTCCGTAGAAAAAGGTACAACCTACCTGCAATGTACCCCTCATGTACCCTTAGCAGCAGGCCACAGTTGTCATGGCTGTTGGTGTGCGACATATGCTGACGTCATGATGAGCATCAGCCAATCGAAGCCCTTGAAGCGTTTCGAGTATGGTAGTGGTTGCCAGACCATGACATCATCCAAAGGCAGATATTTACTTTTTCCCTAGAGGAGTATTTTAAAAATAAAAATATTGAACTTATTGTACATTTTGCAGAGAAATTATTAGTGGTTTCATTATTTTAGGCTAAAAGTACGCCTAATTACACTAAATTCCAGGATTCGACCAAGGTGTCACATTCCCTTTAAAGGAGGTCCAATCAGGTAATATTTCTCTGCGCAGCGGGACTGAATTCTCAAGTCCACCTCATACCACGTGACCATCGTGGGAGAAAAGGGGTCAGTGGCAGTTAATATTTACCTTTTTCAGCGAACGGAATTTCTGGCGAAAATGACATTTCGATTAAATGGTTTCTAGGCACTCGATTACATGGATATATCAGTCCAAAGCCCATTATGAAGGTACCGTACTCCCTCGTAAACTCTGCCAGTAGCTAAAGGGTTTTTTTATCAAAGCGAATGTGGCACCTTGGTCAAATCCCGGAATTTATTGCAATTAGGGGTACTTTCAGCCGAAAATCGTGACACGGCCCATGAATTCTCTGAAAAAATGCACAATAAGCTCAATATTTTTATCTTTAAAATGCGCCTCTAGGGAAAAATAAAAATATGCATGTGAATGATGCAATGATCTGGCAACCACTACCATATTCAATAGGCTTCAAGGGCTTCCCATTGGCTGATACCGTGACAACATATGTCGTCTCACTAGCAACTGACGACTGTGGCCTGCTGCTTAGGGTACATGAAGGGTACATTTCAGGTAGGTTTTAGCTTTTATCTGCGGAAACTTCAAGTTTCAAGACAAATAATATATGGAATACCTGGTTTTCCGGCATGCTTTATACCTTGGCTATCTCAGTTAAAATCACGTTATAAAGGTGCCACATTCACCTTTAACTACATTCGCTCATCTTCCAACAATCTTACTACACGACTCCCACTACCAACTCGACCACAAGAATCCGCTAGTGGAGCGTGGGAGGCAAGCGATGCAGCACCGATTGATGGGAGGCTGACACACCATCTCAAGCCTGATTAGAAGCTACAGGCGTAACGCAACAGCCGGGACGGATCTAGCTACCTGCACTGTTGGCAGAACAATGCAACCACGGCAATACTGGGGCGTCCTGTCGCCAGGGTGACACATCCGCCACGCCTGGAGAGCGGGCACGGCACGTGACTCATTCCGGCTGTCTATTTGACAGCGGGGACGGCACGTGACTCATTACAGCTGTCTATTTGGACAGCGGCGATGGCACGTGACTCATTCCAGCTGTCCATTTGGACAGCACGTGACTCGTTCCGGCTGTCTATTTGGACAGTGGGGACGGCACGTGCTCATTCCGCCTGCCTATTCGGACAGCGGGGACGGCACGTGACACATTCCGGCTGTCTATTCCGACAGTGGGGACGGCGGGAACGGCACGTGACTCACTCCGCCTGTCTATTCAGAAAGCGGGGACGGCACGTGCCCATTCCGGCTGCCTATTCGGACAGTGGGGAAGGCACATGGCCATTCCGCCTGCTTATTCGACACGAAATCCTGGCTTTGACTCCACAAGGTACGTGCTGCGACTAAGTCGCTGGGAAGCCGAGCTACCCGGGCGTTCCAGCACAGATCAAACAGGCCCCTACATAGGGTCCATTGGGTTGTCAGGAGCGTGGGATTCTGATCTGTGATTATTTCATTCCTCAGACATTGAGTTTTGGACTTATAGCTTGAAGCAAATCGTGAAAATCGCCGATTTCATCAAAACATGGTGATATAAAACGATTATTTTCAGCCTTAACTCTCATTTTCAGCTTCAAATGACTCGACATTATATTGAGCATGTAACAACCAAAGTTGAAGCATCTCGTTTTTTCGAAATTTTCAAAGTTTTTAGAGATGTTTTTACTATTTTTTCCAACTATTTTTTTTAAGTGTGGCCAGTAATTCACGTTAAAGGTACCAACAGCAAAGTGTGCACCTATAGCTTGCCTGTTTAGTGAAGTCAATAATTTTTTGGCGTTCTAGACTTTACCAATGTGTAATTAGCCATAGAATGACGCCACGCGCGCAAAATCGGCCGCCCGGCCGTCGTCAGTGCGGCTGCCGGTGCGTGGGCACGGGCAGTAGATTAACTCGGGAGCGTATGAACTCTTGCAATCATGATTAAAGGTGGGAATAAAAGCAGAAAAAACACGTGTTCAACGAACGGGTGAAATTAATGCACTTTTAAGTCGATTAAGGGTGTTCGACTCGCCATATCATAACGTTGCCCATAAAATCGATTATGGATTCCTGTCATACATATGGATTTTGAAAATGGAGAGACCTGTGCGATTGTGCAAGCTTGGTCTGTTTTGCGTGTTGAAACGACATCGTTTCCAACGCGGATGAACCTTGGCCGCAGTTGTGCGGTCTCCACGCCGGTTTGTGCGTCAGAGCTTTTATTACACGCGCAAGGTGTCAGCTGACCAATGCGTAGCTCAGGAAGCTGGGAGCACATCCTCCACGGCTAGTATGACATTGTTTCTTGGGCAGTTGGGTGTCAAATGGAGATGAGGCAAGGCTTCAAGGTGGCCACTTGGTTTCGGAAGCCAGTTTTCTGCTGTCGGTGTTGGTGTTCAAACTTGTGTGCGACGTAGGAGTGGTAGAATGCCACGGGATAAGAGCACTTATTGTGCTGACTAGAGGATTTACTTTTTCTAGATTCTTGGTCCCGGCGCCGGCAATCCTCGACTGGTCCCGGCATGACCCAACGTGGTCCTGGCATTGGTCCCGAAAAAAACACTTAAGCTATGAATTGACTTCAACCCAGGACCTGAATAATATTGATTTCACCTTACTTCAAAACACATACTTTATGACGTATGTTGTTTACGTTCATTACCCTTAACATTGACGCGCATTGACGGGGGTCTGAGCCACCTTCGCTTTGACGAGGGGGCGGGTACCCGCCCCTCCAAGATCTCGAGAACCACGATAGGTAGCGAAAAACGGTAAACGGCGTTGGGCAGCCCATCCACTTCATCGAAAATATTTGAACCATTTTTTGTCAGGTCACATTTAAGGTCTCGAGAGGTCAAAATATGCCGTCATAGGGATAACCTGTAAATCAAGGTTTTCGGCCATTACATCTAAACAGGTAAAGATAGAGCAAAACGACTTGAACTATATGAATCCTCTCAGCAAGCTGAATCGAATGATATATAATTTTACCTTACTAGGTCAAATCAAGGATTTGACCTGACCTGAGGTCAGGTCAGGGTCAAATTATATAAAATGCATATCATTAGAACCGCAAAGCCCAGGCGAGTCTAATGCAGCTAAAATAAATGCTTTATCACCATCCGTTACTGAGTTATTCCGTAAAAACCATTTTTCCCATATATTTCCAATGGAGAGGTCATGCCTCGTACCTGACCTTAGGTCATCGATATCAAAAATACCGGAACACATGTTAGAGAACTCGGTGGGGCCATTATGTGATATAAGTTTCAATTGGATAAGTTCACCCTGTTCCGACTTATTCTATCTTAAACTTTTTTAGGTCAGGTCACTTGACCTGTACTGGTGACCTGACCTGAGATGACCTAACCTTAAATTTTCACAGAAGTTGTAAAAAGGATGAGGAAAAAGGTATGCCCAGTACGGTGGCACTACGCGTCGCCGTTTTTATTCTATCTTCGAAAAACCCGAAGGGGGGGGGCGGGTACCCGCCCCTCGTCAATGCGCGTGTTAATGAAACCTTACTGAAGCCGAAAACAAAAGATAAAAGAAAAAGGAAGACTAGAAAATATATTTTTGTCAACGGCACACCCCACCCTATGAAAATGTATACAGTACCATGTGCTTATGTCGATGCATGTTTCCCCAGCAACAAAACTTCTAACCCATCGTCTCCGCTGAGCGCCACATGCGTGCGTGTCGTCGGTTGCCGAAGTGTCAGTCGGCTATCGGTGAGGCGTGCCGGGCGGCCCATTTTCGCGCGCATGACGTCACTCTTGGCTGATTAGACATCGATAAATTCAAGAACGCAAAATTTAATTGATTTTATTAGAAAGCACAGGCACAGGGAAACATTTTTACCGTAGATTATTTTAAGGTGAATCACTGGCCACACTTAGAAAGAATTGTTTCAAAAATTGAAAACCAATTTTCAAAAACTTAAAACAATTATTTTTGACAAACTAAATTCTCAAAGCTGGGTAATATAATTTTAAATATAATCAAGTTTTACATGAACATCAATAAAGCAGGACCACACAGAAAATAATGGTTGTATGCCACCATGTTATGCCAAAAACACGGATTTTCGCGATTTTCAGCAAGCTGTAACTCCAAAAACCCGTATTTCGAGAAAATAAATATTCTCAAATCTGAATTCTACGCCACCGATAACCCAGTGTACCAATTTAGAACGAAATCTGAGAGTATACTATATACAGTCCATTGTGCCTGGTCGATCTGTCCTGGAACGCCCCTATCCGGGACACGACCCCAGCGCGCCGGCTCACACAGGAGCGCGCTTGCAACCTGATACCCTACCGCATTTTACGCAGCCTCTCTGACAGTAGCGCCAGCTACAAGTGCGATTCCTCAGCGACGTGGTCACAGTCGGACACTGGATCAATAGGGAGGGCTGCAGGGACGTCAGCCTGTCTTTGACGGCGACTCCAGCGCAACGCCGCGTAATTACTGTCCGACAGTCCACACCACTCCCGCTGACTGCGACACACCACCGCTCTCCCGGCACGAGAACCACTGGGGAGCTGGTGCGACGCTGGGGGAATCAAAGTCGTACCTGCGCACTACGGTGCAGCGTACTGACTGAACTAACCATAAATCTTAATAGACCACACAGTTTCAAGGAGTTTTTTTCTTAAAAGTTTTCAGTGAAAAACCACAGCCGAGCCAGCCGTTTCATGAAATCTGTTTAGTGCTAAGCCTCACACAGTGCGTAACGTCGCCAACTAAATGGCAGACCAGTCTAGCTTTGGTCCTGACGAGAAAGGTTAGTGAGGCGTCAGTACGGTTACGATCGAGCACCATCACTTCAGACCACGCCGAGGTGGTGATATTCACCTCAAGAATCTCACAGCCAGTTCCGTTTTTCCAGTTCCAGTTACTTTTCAGGTCTCTACAAATTCCATGGTGCTAAAGGCTCATACATAAGGCATCAGGTCCTCTCATTCGAACCTTCCAGTCGACTTCGGCCACACAAGTTGCACAACCGTGCCACCGTGTCCGCGTTCAAGGCAAATGTTCGCTCAACTCTCGAATACTGCTTTGTTTTTTGGGGCCGTGCAGCAAGATGCCATCTCATTCGCGCGGATGGTTCAGTGAAAATTTCTCACAGCAAGTCTGCCAGTACTTGACTGGAATGCAACATTTGCTTTTCAAACAACGGGCAATCTCTTTAAGCCAAGCGCTTCCAAAGTGACTCCCTGTTTTTTATGCGAAGACTTTCGAGCTCTCATCGCATCATCCAATCTTGTAGCTTTACTTTGATGTTCCGCTTAGTATTACTAGGATTTTACGTTCAATCCTTTGTAGTATTTCATTCAGGCGAGTGAACTCTGTTGCTTCTGAAGTTTTAAGAATATACCTCGCGTGGTGAACGACTTTTAAATGTCACCTCGAAGCGACGTATTTACCCCGGATACATGAGCAGTTTCAGTACGCTTCATTTACGTACCGGCCGCGGGAACGGACTTATCGACTCAACGTAATTTGGATTCCCAACGGCAGACTCCCGGTTACATGAGTCCATACGTCTGTTCCTGCGGTCCGTGCGTGAATAGAGCGTACTGGAACTGCTCATGTATCCAGCTTAAATGCGACTCATTTGGGATGTTCAAGGATATCGGTTTTTGCAGCGACAGGCCCTACTGGCCCAATGTGTGTCGTGTTTGAGACACAATGGAAGGACTAGGGGGGGCTGACGCCAGGGGCTATTCGGAAATGGCAGGAAAGGCTAGAGCCCCCCTAGCACCCCCTCCCACCGAAATGAAGTCCTGGATCCGCCACTGGCCAGAGGGGTAGCTATGACACCGAAGAAGGTCGGGACCCCGCAGCTGTAATGCCGTTTCCCGACCCCGCCTACCTCTCGCATGTGAGACGGCAGTTCCGGAGAAAGCACGTGGGACAGGACTCCCCCAGCATTACTTACCACTCACTTAAGGGGTCTGGCAGAACATGCGAATATAAATCAACAAGTTCATAACCTAAAAACAATACATTAAAAGGCATAGCACATTATCAACAAATAAAACATCGAAATAAGAATATAATGACTTAAACCGTTCTGATCAGGCATGCGTAAGCCTCCTCCGAAAGGCAACCTTACCATGTCCGTACCGCGCACTTTCGGCGTTCACGCTCGCCATGGAACTACACAGCCAGTTGTACCTATGCAGTTCATTTTCATGCATGGAGCCTACGGCGCCCGACACGCACGGGGTCAGCAGATACCAATTTCACAAACGCCTAAACGAATTTAACCTTGGGAATAACAATCATTTACTACATTACACAATACAAAGCGAACACTTTCGAGCTCTGGCTACTCAATATTACCAGAGTCCGTGCTCTAATTGGTCAGGGGAAACTCATATACGCTGTTGAGAAAACACTCGGCAACGTTTACTAAGTAGCTTATCTACTATGGGTAGGGGCACAGCCGAACGAGGCCGGGCCTGCCGAAAAATATGTATTTAACAGTGCTTTATTTGCCCGACGAGTGCCCGTATTCGCATTTATTTTTTCATATTATTACATTTGATAAGCGGCTACAATTAAACTTGAAGTTTTGTTTGTAAACATAATCAGCCATTTCTCATCCCGGGCGAAGCAGCAGTCGGCTCTCTTCTTTCCAGAAAAACAAAATGATTGGCCGCATAATAGCATATTATAAAATGCTTGTTTTACATATACTGTCTTTTGAATCGGTTTCATTCACTGCCGTTTAGATCTATCAATTAGCATCGCAGATTTTGAATGAAAAAAACTTTCGTTGCTGCCTGACGCGAGAGTATTTATCCTGACGCGAGAGTATGTGTATTTTAGCTGACAGCGATCCGCATTTACTGGGGTGGAAATAATCTATAAGAAAGCTCTGGAATCAACTACGTAGCTTACCCATTTCCATGCAGTCGAGTGGAATGGTTATTAGTTTATTCGAACGACCTGAGTACAAAGTAAGAACTATTTACTGCAATGTTTATAAAATGTGTCTGTCTAACGAGGGAAGGAGGCTACCGTCCCCCTGGATCCGTCTCCGCGTGGAAGTAACAGCCTCACTCACTGTAGCAAGCTCAAGTGATCGCGGACTACACTTATTCGCGCTGCCTTGCCGCCGCAGGCTCCGAGGCCAGAGCTGGGGAGGGGTGTAAGGACGGGACTTCAGTGCACCGCGACGTCAGCAGCCGCATTCCCATCCAACCAAAAACCGTATCTCTCGCACTTGTCTGGTTTTATTTGATGAGTTACCCACATTCCGGTGGCTTCCTTACAGGTCTCACCACAGGAGGCAGCCGTCATTGGCCCCTTACTCTGCGGCATGCGGTCTTGCATACGCTAATGATTACCACCGTCGTCAGAGTTTATTCAGAACAGTATTACCGAGCGGATATCAATGGAACGCCAGGACTTTCTCTAGCTTATACCAAAAATTTACATACGGACCGAACTGACGCTTTTGGCGAGCTTGTAACTCTCCAAATAACTGCAATAAGGAAATGCAATTAGCACCACCAAGAAACTGCTCATAAGGAAATGCAATTAGCACCAAGAAACTGCCTCACTTTAATTCCAAGTATTAACTCTTCCGACAAACCATAGCCATCCAAACCAGGGATGTAGGTTTCCACGAGGTCTTGCAACATCCTATGAATAAATATTTCGAAAAGTTTCAACCCTGACAAAATGAAACATTTCCCGCCCAAATACACTTGAGTTTGAGAAAAGGGTCTGCATTTCTGGGAAGCTGTTAGACAGTTAAAGGAAGTGCGGCACATTCACAGTGGGATTTGAACTGAGATAGTCGTGTGGTAACAGGGTGCCCAGAAATCGCAAGAAAAGTACTTGACCGACATTTTATTTGTCCCAAAACCTTCCGTTCGCAGAGAAAAAGGTAAAAGTACACCCCCTGTCGACCCCGCCAGGTCACGGTATAAGATGAACATTAGTCCCCATCGCAAAAATTCGTCCCCATCGTGACGTAATGCTCACGCCCTGCGTAGGAAACCAGTCATTCTTGCCAGGGTTGGCGCGACCCACTACCCAGTTTTTCATATACTTTTTTGTGTTTTTTATTATAGATAATACCGGCCCCGGTTTTTTGCACCGGTCAATGTGCTTACAAATAGATCATGTATTCAGTCATGTATTGTTCACAGTCACTTGACAGTAAAAAACGTACTCAGAATGCATGGTATGAGGACTTCCAACTTAATCTATTCCGTTTTTACTGAGCCTTTTCACCAGAGGCTTGTAATAGGGTGACCAAAGCATTGCCCCCAATTTTAGATCACAAACACGAAAATTCCGAGATAGCAGATTTGTAGAACCTAATGACCTCATCACATCTTAAAAGTTTGAAACTGATCGGTTCGGTGTTCCTTCACGGCCGCTTCAAATTCGGAATTTTCGGTTTCGACGTCGGGCGGCATGCCATTAAATGTATCCTTGATCTGACATCACCTGAACAAAAAAGGAAAACATGTGAAATTCGTGAAATCGATGAGGGATAAGAAACTACCAAGTTTTATTGTTGTGGGATTTTCATTTTTTCGTTATTTAGGGAAACCACGAGGGAGGGGGCCAATTTCGCCCCTCCCGCAGCGGGACGCGCATAGAGGTAATATGCGGACATGGGCTCTCCCACTCGATGCAAAGACTGAAGAGCAATGATATGACCTAACCCAGGCCATTTTTAACATGTTAACTGGGGGCCATTAGCCCCCAGTCCGCCGAAACCCCCCACATTGCCCGGGAATTGGCCCCTCAGGGAAAAAGAATGCAGATGATTTAAAACTGAGCAAACGCAAACTCACCTAACGACAATCCGACAGAACACCACCCGATAATAAGAAATTTGTTCTATTGCTCGTCCCAAATTGGCAATTCCCAAATATTGTGTTCAAAATTTCCACGAGTGACTGTCTTCTCCATCGTGCAAAAACGAAACAAAGCGCGTAGTTACGGGAAATTCTGGCAAAGCAGCTTCAGCATCAACGAATCACAACGCTGGAGATAGCCTATTACCAATGTAACATCGTGTTCTATCCGACCGGAAGCCCACGCCTCAGCCGGGACCGTGGGATTGAATGATACTCTCATTTCACACGCGGTCAGTTGTCAACGCTCAGACCTTGTTCGTAGATTAGGTGGGGCACGGCGAAGTCAAAGCTCGTCAGACTGTTTGCTGGTGTGACAGTGTGAAGTGCTTAGCCTATTTATTTATTATTGTGGTGGTGGCATACGTGAAATTTGTAGTAAGATCGCTGTACAATTTGTTTTGTCAACACCCGCCCCGGTGGGCCTCCGAGCCGTCTTTCCCCTGGTGGGGGCTGGGGAGGGGGTTTCAACACTCCCTCCCTCGAACTCGGCCCCTATGATGGATAGCAAAAAACGCGATCGCTGTTTGATAGCTTATACAAATTCATGAGGAAACTACATCGGTCATTTTTTGGCTCAGGTCAATATTGAGGTCATGACAGGTCAAATACGGTGGCATGTTAGAGAACGCTTTCCGGGCCCTAGCGTATAACAGAGTGGGGTTAGAATTATTTTTAGAAACCATTCGCTTCCCCTCGTTACGGTGAATCGAGCTATTTATAATCACTATTCTAGGTGAAAACGTAAAAGTGACCTGACCTAAGGTCCGGTCTAGGTGCAACCTATCCAACATAGCAAAGTCAATATGCACATCAATGGACTCGCAATGGCAATCCAAACATAATGGTATCAAAACAAAAGCTTTATCATTATTTCCTGCAAAGTTATTGACCCAAGTCTGAAACCTGCTTAAGAAGCCCCAGGTGACCTCTCGAAGGTCACAGGTAAAAATTGCAACATGAACCTGGTAAGGGGCTCAGGATACTACGATTTGGAGAATATGAATGTATTCACAGCTGTATCTACGCAAATGCGGCCCAATTTGTTTTTTCCACGTATTTCCGATGGAGAGGCCATGATCAGTACCTGACCCTAGGTCACCAATATAGAAATCCCGGAATATATTCTATCCATTAAGGATAACGTGTACCAAGTATTGCGACGCTTCGCGCGGCCGTTTTTTTGTGTCTACGGAAAAAAACCGAGGGGGGTGTCAGGGGCGGACGCAGACCCGAGTTTTGGGGGCCAAACCCATGCCTGCCTCTCCTCATGAGGAGGAATTTGGGTGCTCGACAGAACTCGTATAATCTACCTCTCCAAGTACACGACCGGTTTCCTGGGGTTGGGGGGGGTGGGAGCGAATTTTTTTTGCTCGACAGACCTAGTGTTAACATTTTTACATTTTTTCAATTATTTTTTTGGGGAGGGGAGGGGGCAAAAGATAGTTTGGCCCCCTCCAGCGCTTTGGAGGGGGCATGACCGGAATGGCCCCCTCCCCTGCGTCCGCCAATCTACTTAACGGAATTGGAATTTGGGGGGGAGGGGGTGTTCAAAAACCTCCCCCCACTGGGACGAGGGCTAAGTTATTGAGTTGTTAATTGACCTATCTCATCGATTCCTTGATGTTGAAAATTGGGGGAGAGTATATATTTGGCCACAGCCCTTCGTCAGAATTATCAAACTGGCTCCCGAGAAACCCTTTCCACTGGGAAAGAGTTGGCGACGCCGTGTAATCCTGACAGTTATTGCGTCGATAAGCCCCAAAATTATGTACTGGTTTTTGCACTACCTTTTCTAGATGATTTTGACAGCAACATCTACACATGATAGTAGGTACGTACTTAAAACATTTGCCTTTGTTTAGACTATAAACCACATATGTTGGATATTTTAGGAATGTACTTACCTTGCCATCATCGCATAGAAAAATAAGAAAAAGTTTATTCATTTGGAATACATTGCAGCAGCATCAGGGCTGCCAGGTTGGCCATTTTGTGACCAAATATTTCGGATAAAGTCAACTACTTTTTTGCTGTGTGTGGCCCTGCGATTTTTTTTCGGTTGGCCCTGTCTTGGAATCTGGCTTTTTTAGCCCCTTTTCTAGCAGCTATTTTTGGTTTGTCTCTTGTATAATTATCGATTCTTGTGGCCTTTTCCACTCTCGAAAAAGATGCCCTGACACCAAAAAAGCAACAGAGCAGCAGAAAAACTGTTATGACTGTGGGAAGGAGGGACAAAACTTTGTTAAATATATGATTCACAAAAATGACGGCCACCGAAAACCGGATGCGAAGGATTCAATACTATAGGCGCGCTTTGGATGAAAAGTTGATGGCAAAGTGCGCCCTCTGAGGCTCCGCCCTCCCCCCACTTACCAATATCCTAGATCCGCCACTGTTCAAGAGCAAAAAAGTTCACCGTTGGAAAAGCAGGACAAATATGAAACGTTAGCGGGGAGTGGTGCGGCCAAGATAATTGATGATGCTAACAAATTTTCTAGTTATGAGGATGAAATTATTTGATGGCCACGCGGGATTGGAAGGGCACTCCTGGCTTCCTATTAAATCGATAGGAAACCAGGAAATAGATAGGAAGCTAAAAAATATTGCATCAAGTCAATATCAAACTGTCAACAATAAGTTTCAGTAAGTTTTCAACAGTGATCAAGAGTGCTCTGTCCTTTTTCTGTGAGTTTATGACAGCCGTTAGGGATCGTTTTAGCCTCAAATGTGGCTTTTGTGGTATTTATTTGGCCATTTTAGTGAAAATAAAGTTTGACCCATTTTGGCCCTTTTTCAAAGTCGGTTTGGCCATTTTCCACGAAAAAGTCTGGCAGCCCTGGGCAGCATCCACAATCTCTAGAATATGGAAGAACACAAAAATTGGGATACATTTTTTAGCACTGACGCGGCTAAGTTGCACCCCCCTCTGAATGGGGTCCTGATCCCCTGGAGACACCAAAATGGCCAGCACAAGAAATGCCCCCCTCCCCCACCGACTTTCCCTTAAAAAAATGTTTTGACCTAACTCACTTATAGTATCACAGCCTACATTAATTATCGATAAAAAATAACTTAGAAACAATATGAATACAAATTTTAAACTTATACACTTTGCCCAAAGAGGGACAAACCCCCAAAAAAACAATAACCGTGGGTTTATTAACAGAAGTCCGGATTTTCCAACCCTGATCCTTACCTCGACCTTAAAACCTATGTGGTAGGCGCGACTTTCGTAATGCCGATTGTAAATGCGTATAACTTGTTTAACAACGGCGCATGCGTAGTAGCACGTACCCCCAATGGCCTATATCTCGGCAACTAGTGGGCCGATTCTGCAAAAATTGGTATGTAGGGTATCTGTTATGAACCTAAGTCAGCAAAGGTGGAAGTTTTGCACGCGCTCACGTGACAAAACCAGTCTCTATCGAGGGTCCTCCGTTCCGGGGATCCCATTTTATTATTTTCTGCCGAATTGTTCTGTGGGGATTTTAAGAACTGAAAACAGGATGGTGCAAGTATTGCACGTGCAGACGTCACAAAAACATTGACATCAAGGTCTCCCGTTCCGGAGAAGCGAATAGGTGCTCGAGTAATCACCTTCGGTCCCGCGACGCCCCTAAAGGCGTCGCCCCCACGTATAACTTGTTTAACGACCAGTTTCCAACGTGAAATGTTCTCATACAGCAAAGGATTGCAAACATTATCAGTGTCACTTTGGGCCTTAAAGGGAAGGTGGCACTTTCATAATTGGATTCGAACTGAGATGACCATGTGAAAGAACATGCCGAGAAACCACTTGATCCATATTGCATTTGTCCCAGAACTTTCCGTTGGCGGAGAATAAAGTAAGAACTCACCCCCTCCGAACCAGTCCTCCCAGGACCTGACGAAATGCGTCAGGAAAGTGACGTTATGCTCAAGTTCCGCTGCACGTGCCACGCAGACCATTTTAAGACCCACGTACTTTGATACAGTCGATTATAAATGCGTATAACTTGCTGTATTGACTAGTTTGTAATGTGAAAGATGTTGCAATAGATAAAAAGTAGAAGACATTGATAAATGTCACACTAGTTCCTAATGGCAGTCTCTTTTCATTAAAATCTTTGATTGGTATTCATACACATTACTGACACCACTGAAAAGAGTTCAATCTGACACAAGGCGTTCCCAGCTAAACCGGCTTTATTGCACATGTTCCGTTACCAGACTACCTCATGCCACCGCAAATTCTACCTCTAACGAAGGAAAATGGCAATACGAAATATTGGTCTTAGCCATAATTTTTCAGCAGAAATAAGGCAAAATTCACTATTTTCTATAAAAATGTCCCCTAAACCACTCCAGTCTGGAGTTGCACCAAGGTGCCTCACTCTTTTTATTGCTCCAAACAAGTTTATCCTGATAGTCCAAAGGTTAAATAACTTAATTAGTGGATAACTTGGCATAAATCTTCTCTGGCTGATTTTCCAAAAGAAAGCCTAAATTCCACCGAATACACAATTTCACATTGAAGAGCGGCCTTCGATGACCGCACCTGGCCCGACATTACTATCTGATATCGTGTACATACGTTATAGAATAAATAATCCTACCACATTTCATACAAACTTCACCCGCTTCCCTGCAACATGGCCACCCGCTCCGTTACCGCCCGCCGTAAAGTAGCGGCGTCCTGATGACCACGTCAGACCACGCTGACCCAGGCTTCTCTCCCAAATGTGTGCATGCAGCCCAACCGGGCTCGTATGCAGCGCTATGACGATGACTGTGCAGATTTTCACTGCCAAGGCCACCGCCGACCGAGGCCTCCGGCCGGACGTTCCAAGGCCAAGATCCTTGGCCTTGGACGGCTCGCCTGCACCACTGCAATGATGACCAAGAGCAACTTCGCACTCAGCACTGCTCCTCCAACACATGCAGCTGAGGGTCTTCGCCTACATGGGGCAGTCTCACAAGATCCGCCAGGTCAACTAGTGTCGACGCCTCTCAACTTTTAGGCACACTCGGTCCGCTCCCACACTAGCGGCAGTGAAGCATTGCAAAACAAACCGAGATGAACAATGTTCGGAGAAATTGGCGCGGGCGAGGGACATGGTCCAGCCTTCTCTGTGTAGTAATAATGATAATGCTGCTGCTGCTGATGATGATTATGATGATTATGACGATAATAATAATTATTATCATCATCGTTATTATTATTTATTACTACTGTTAATACTATTAATTAAATTAATTAATACTATTACTATTAACTCATCATCAGCCAACGGAGGCTGAGTACCGAAGGAGCGAAGGTAGCGTCGGAAGGTAACGAGCGACAAAAATGGGCGCGTCATGTATATATTTACGTTTTTAGGGATTATATCATTGCCCGAAAAAAATGTAAAGCCAAAGTGATACGATACTGTAAAATCGTACATTGATTAGGCACACCAGCGGAGTGCGATTCATAACGGATGCGAAGCGTGTAATGTTAGTTCCCACAGGTAAAACACGGGATGATAGTAGTCTGTACGTTCCCTGGTCTATACGTCCTTCCGTCGTATGTAATATAACATAAGGGTAAATTTCGGCATAACGTTTGTATCCACGCCCACGAAATTTCCCAAAGGCTTGCACTGATGAAGTCCCATCATCGTATTGAAATTCGCGGTTGAGGGAGTGAATAGCTTATTTCCGCACGGTCCGAAGTGATATCATGTCCCGCAACTTTTGGTTGTTATAGATATCCTCCAGACGCATCAGAGCGCTGTAGCCAAACGACTCTTTAAAGATTTGCTGGCGGCCGCGAACGCCTCCCCAGACTTGATGCAGGCTGGGATAGATAATTCTCAGCGCCTCCCCAGGTTTGATGCAGGCTGGGATATATAATTCTCAGCGCCTCCCCAGACTTGATGCAGGCTGGGATAGATAAATCCCAACGCCTCCCCAGATTTGATGCAGTCCGGGATATATAATTCCCAACGCCTCCCAGGTTTGATGCAGGCTGGGATATATAATTCCCAACGCCTCCCCAGATTTGATGCAGGCTGGGATAGATAATTCTCAGCGCCTCCCCAGACTTGATGCAGGCTGGGATAGATAATTCCCAACGCCTCCCAGATTTGATGCAGTCTGGGATATATAATTCTCAACGCCTCCCAGATTTGATGCAGGCTGGCATAGATAATTATCAGCGCCTCCCAGACTTGATGCAGGCTGGGATAGATAATTCTCAGCGCCTCCCCAGACTTGTGCAGGCTGGCATAGATAATTATAGGCCTCCCCAGACTTGATGCAGGCTGGGATAGATTATTCTCAGCACCTCCCAGACTTGTGCAGGCTGGGATAGATAATTCCAAGCCTCCCAGATTTGATGCAGTCTGGGATATATAATTCTCAACACCTCCCCAGATTTGATGCAGACTGGGATATATAATTCTCAGCGCCTCCCCAGGTTTGATGCAAGCTGTGATATTTAATTATCAGCGCCTCCCCAGATTTGATGCAAGCTGTAATATACAATTTTCAGCGCCTCCCAAGGTTTGATGCAAGCTGTGTGTATATATATATATATATATATATATATATATATATATATATATATATATATATATATTCCCAGCAGCCAGGTCTCGCCCGCATGAGAGCCGGGAAAAGCCTGAGGACGTGATCCGGGGTGCCGGCTTCCTCGTTGCAGATGGGCATCTTCTGGTAGGGCAGCTGGTAATATTGCACGCTCCGTATACGCGGGAAGGGCTCCGGCAGCTCCGGTGAAGGAATTACCGGCATCCTGACCGATGTCCTGCACACAACTGCTGGACTCGGACCACTGCCTGTCTGTTTCCAGCCGGCAGAGGCGGAGGAGTCGCTCTCCAACCAGCGAGCGGTACCCGCCGACGGTCATGTCCTGAGGTATGCAGCACGCGCCGCTCTGGCTGCCGCCCGAGACACTGAGGCAAAGTCCATCGGCACTTCCTCCTGGTGAAGAGCTGATGCTCCTCTATCAAACGAATCAGATCTCGTTTGGGTCACCCCGTGCTTACAATTGTGGACTTATCAGAGTTCAGCTCAGGCCCCGATGTCGGATGTGTCCGATTTTAAGGGATTGGCCTCTGGCGCTCCGAGCGGGACCATGATGCGAACAACGTCCCCCCACCCCTTAGCGCACAGGGCAACCCGCCGGAGACAAAGTCGCGGGCCTGAAATAGGCCACGCGTACACCCCGCAGCTAATACGCATAGCAAACACAAAAAGTCTGAAATACACCCTATCATCATCTTGCTTCCGGTTTTAGGCCGCGCCGGATGCGGTTGTCGTTTTGCGCAAATGTTAAATTTATTAAAAAAGCAATGTTGGCTTCAGCTTAAAGGAAAATCGGCAGCAGTTCACGCTTTGGCAACATATCCAATAAGATACCTTCACACTGCAATGTAAGTCGTGTGTTACGCCAGAATATAAAAACAGGACAGCGCAAAGACCGCAAGGTTCAACAACTCGTACTTCAATACAAGATATCACTCCGGTAATATAATTCTGCTTTATCACACTATATGACCACCAGGAGAGCCAATACATTAAAACTAACACCGTTCAAGAACAAAACGACGTTGTAAATGTCTAAATTACGAAATTAAATCAGGAGAGCCTCTAGAGCGCAGTATTTACTCACCCTGTAAATATTGTACTCTCTCAATCCCAAAACCGCGGGAATCTGCCAACACATGCCTCCCAAATTGAACTTGTACCTAAGGAGTGCCCATTGCTTTCTATGAAAAGGAACATCTCCAGGCAAAACAAGAATCCGGTCAATATGTAATTTATCATTCAGGAGGTACCCATGAGGACCAGGAGGCCGCCCTAAAATGGGCGCCGCCGCTGCACATTGTCGCCCATTTCTGTCTCCCACCTATGCTTCTTGTAACGTTCGGATTTAAATCTGCCAATATGCGTGCTACTAAGCGAGAGACCCCGTTGAAGTTCGACGTAGCGTTATGTTCGACAAGGTCAAAAGGCGATGATACAGTTCAAAGTCATATCCTCATATTCAACCAAACGGCTCCAAAAGCTTGCGTAATAAGCATTAATACTTTGGAAAATGACAGTATGAGATCATAGGTCTATGACCTTGGATGACCCTCATACTACAACTTCAGAAAACACTGCATCATACCTTACATTCACAATTATAGTTCGTAGTTATAGGAAGGCGGCATATTTCCATAAAATCACGGCATACTACTGGGTGAATAAAACTTGGCTGTATTGTAATGAATACCTAGCACCACGGCTCCAACAAAACCAATTTGGTAATCTGGTGTTTTCCTCTTTTTTTAAGACCTCAGGGCGCCTCCCGAGTCCAAACCTCCAGTGGGCGTTAGTATAGCCCCCCTTCCATTGCAAGCGTTAACAGGTTTTTAAACAATTGAAACTTCGCCCAGATAAGACAATGAGCGACTGCTACTGGTCCCGCAGGCCGCCACCGCCCGTCCATCCACCCACCCCACCTTGATGTTGGCGTCGATGCCGTCGCAGGTCTTGCAGACGCCGTCCCTGTACACATCCATGGTGTCCACGGCCAGCGAAGAGATGCTATGCATGGTGCCCGTCAGACTCTCGATAAGCGCGTCGGCAGAGCCAGCCAAACGGCGCGCGTCCGCCTCCAACTCGTCCAGCAGCGTCGCCGACGGACGCGCCACTGAAGTTGTGGTGTTCGCCGCTGCACAAAGATGGCGAAAACGTCACACCCGTGCGACCCGAACTCGTGATCACAATATATGATGCTAAAGCATCCGAATCATTTCCACGCAAATTTTAGAGAATTTCATGCATGATGCAAGAAGAACAGCGTTCAGTTCCGTAGCTGCCAGCGAATGAACAATCCAAGTATAGGATTCGCGAATATACCTAGCATTGCTTTTCGAGGAGTTTGGCAGGGTTCAACATTAATGCACAAATTTACGGCGCGCACTCGAAGATTAATCTGCGAAGCGCCTGAGACAGGGTTCGTGCGTAACGGGAAAACGTTTTGACGTAGATATTTAAAGTCTCTTCCACTCCCTTGACCACCAACACGGAACGTTTTTACGAATTTGCGGCGGCGGGTGTCGGCCCCCTCATAGCGATGGTGAGCACATGCAGCCAAAGACTATACACCGATGCATATTCGGTTCATGGAGCCTTTTGGAACCTCGTTTCTTTTCAATTAATGTACGGCTGACAGTAAGCAAACGCTAAAAATTTTGAATGGGCGTAATAAGCCTGGTAAATGACCAAAGTTACAACACTATATTCTCTGGATTGTAGTCGAATGTGGAATCAGCCTCACTTCGACAGAAATATCCTCATGAAAGGATGATGCGCTTCAGTGGACTGAAAATGTCAAAGAAGCATCACTTAAACGACAAATACTCATTTCGAAGCCTTCTCCTCTGGATAACAGTACACATCTTATACTTATTTTAACACTAACATAGCTAATTGATTACCTAGTTGAGCAACTACGTCTTAAGCGAAATTCCTCAGAGAACCACCATTTCATCCAAACAGGATTACTTTGTGAAAACTAAAAGTGGACAAGTCCTATCATTTCCGATCCTTTCGGCCGCACTAAAAAATACTCAGGCTAAGTTATCCTCTCTCCTGACAATGCAGTAGAAACCAAATAATGGGTGAAAGTGCGGCGCTAGCAGCGTTAATTGTTGTTTTGTACATTTCTGCCTCCAAGGCGAGTCTCTGTTTGAGATGGACTATTCGGTTCTGTTTTTTTCTTATCACGTTTCCAGGTTTTTGTTTCGGCCACCATTTCAGACCGCAGCCGCCGCAAGTCTGACCAGTTAGTGCTGCACCAGTACCTGTCCCCGTGTTAGGCGTTTGCTGCACCAGTACTCGCCTGTCTCCGTGCTGAGCTCAGCTGGCGATCTGGGCTGACCAGTTAGTGCTGCACCAGTACTCACCTGTCTCCGTGCTGAGCGAGGCCAGCCCAGCTGTTGATCTGGGCTGACCAGTTAGTGCTGCACCAGTACCCACCTGTCTCCGTGCTGAGCGAGGTCAGTTCAGTTGATCTGGGCTGGCCAGTTAGTGCTGCACCGGTACCCACACGTCTCCGTGCTCTGCGAGGCCAGCTCAGCTGGTGCTCTGGGCTGACCAGTTAACGCTTCACCAGTACCACCCGTCTCCGTGCTGGGCGGGGTCAGTAGTTGATCTGGGCTGACCAGTTAGTGCTGCACCGGTACCCAGTCTCTGTGCTGGCCATGGCCAGCTCAGCTGGTGCTCTGGAATGGCCAGTTAGTGCTGCACCAGTACCCACCTGTCTCCGTGCTGAGGGTAGCCAGCTCAGCGCTGAGCTGGTGGTCGGGGGTGGCCGGCGAGAGGTCAGGAGAGAGCAGCGTGTCGGTGCCGCACTCCAGCGCGCTGGAGCGGCCGCTGGAGCCGCCCTGGCAGATCTCCGAGTAGGACTGCGTCATCAGCTGCTGCCGAGCACGCCGCCAGTCAGTCCGGACACACGCCGACCAGTCAGTCCGGACACACGCCGCCAGTCAGTCCGGACACACGCCGCCAGTCAGTCCGGACACACGCCGCCAGTCAGTCCGGACACACGCCGCCAGTCAGTCCCGACACACGCCCAGTCAGTCCGGACACACTCCGCCAGTCAGTCCGGACACACGCCGCCAGTCAGTCCGGACACACGCCGCCAGTCAGTCCGGACACACGCCGCCAGTCAGTCCGGACATACGCCGACCGGCTCAGTCCGGACACACGCCGCCAGTCAGTCCGGACATACGCCGCCAGTCAGTCCGGACACACGCCGCCAGTCAGTCCGGACACACGCCGACCGGCTCAGTCCGGACACACGCCGCCAGTCAGTCCGGACACACGCCGACCGGCTCAGTCCGGGCACACGCCGCCAGTCAGTCCGGACACACACCGCCAGTCAGTCCGGACACACGCCGTCAGTCAGTCCGGACACACGCCGACAGTCAGTCCGGACACACGCTGCCAGTCAGTCCGGACACACGCCGACCGGCTCGGTCCGGCACACGCCGCCAGTCAGTCCGGACACACGCCGCCAGTCAGTCCGGACACACGCCGACAGTCAGTCCGGACACACGCCGTCAGTCAGTCCGGACACACGCCGACCGGCTCAGTCTGGCTGTCTCACACTCGCGCTCCGCCAAAATCGTATACACTTTTAAAAGCACGAAAGTCGACTGAATAAGCTTTAAGACTGCCACCATTTCAGTTCACCCATCCAGAAGGGCGCAGCAGTGGTCAATAAGGCCACTTCAGACTACGGCAGACAGCAGGCGGTCAACTATATACTCCCCTAACATACACACGCTCAGAATAGGTCGGTTACACTACGGTATGAATGCAGACACTTTACTGTGCAAAAGAGGGCCAACAACCCGATATGGCGTTTCGAACAGGGACAGGCAAACCATACATTTCGACAGAAGAAACCACCGAGACGAGCTCGCCTGTCTTACACCAGCGAGGACTCCACGTCTGGGTCGTGCGCCCGGAAGGCTCAAACACGTCCACCCATGTCACATTATCCGCTCACCCTGTCGCCGCGGGGATCCTCCGAGCAGGGCGTGCCCGGCAGGGAGGCCTCGGCGCCCTCCTCAGCCGGCGGGTCCTGCGGCGCCGCCCTCCTCTGCATGTCAGCAGTCTCCAGCGACCAGCAGCAGCGGCACTGGAACAGCAGACGCCGGCGTGGAAGCTAGAGCTGCTCAGCCAGCCTCAGGCAGGTCTCAACCGCAACAGCAGAGCTGCGGAAAAACACGGTACAAGTTTACAAAATGGGGAGCTAACTCAACTGGGAATAACAAAACATACTCTTGCCCCTGCCCGATCGGAGGGGGCGGTTTGCCCCCCCTGCCTCCCCGATGGCGCCGCCACTGCTCTTGACCCCACCAAGTCCAGCTCTTGAGGCCCTCCGAGACCGATATTTCTGTTTTTTGTTTTTCCCAAATCAACTTTCGGAACACCGATCAGTAATCGAAGAGAGCTTTTTGCAGTGCTTAAAGGGAATGTGGTACCTTGGTTGAATCCTGGAATTTAGTGTAATTAGGCATACTATTAGCCGAAAATAATTAAACCACCCATGATTTCTCTGAAAAATTTACAATAAGCTCAATATTTTGATTTTTAAAATACTCCTCTAGGAAAAGAAATAACTATCAGCCTGTAGATGTCATGATCTGGCAACCACTACCATACTTGAAACGCTTCAAGGGCTTCAATTGGCTGATGCTCATCGTGACGTCAGTATATGTCGTCACACCAACAGCCATGACAGCTGTGGCCTGCTGCCAGGAGTACAAGATAGGTACATTACAGGTAGGTTTTAGCTTTTTTCTACGGAAATCTCGAGTTCCAAGACAAATGATATATTGAGCACCGGGTTTTCCGACTTGCTTTACAACTTGGCTATCTCAGTTAAAATCACGTTATGAAGGTGCCACATTCCCTTTAAGCTCAGCCCAAGATTTAAAGAGCTTTATTTAGGCATAAGGGTGCAAACAGATGTTTTGTAATATAATAAATAATTACTAACATTTTTTATCTTTAGAAAACATGAATAAACTATTTTAAGTTTATGCCAGCTGGTTTTTACCACAATAAATACCGGTAAAAACTACCAAGAAACAAAAACCTGCCAAGCCTGATTGGGTGAGGTCTTATTGGCTGAAGTGTGCTCTTGTGCAATTTCTATTTGTCCTCTTAATTTGATCCCATCTGTTCCTCTCTAAGAAAACGTATTCTGGATGAAGGTAGGTATATCCCTGCAAGCTGAACGTAAAGCAGTAATCAGGTCTTGCTTCTCGACAGTGAGCATTGCCAATCACACTTGCAGCCGGAGAAGATTCGCAGCGCTCGCAACGAAATCCTAGAGCTGAAAGCGGACCACAGACAGCCGCCTTCCACTGAACATGAACCCTGACAAGTATACCTCAGTCGTATGGCTGTGTGCCCGCCGCATATGTTCCTTCGTGTGCGTAAATAATGTTATTCGCCGTAAACCAAAGCACATTCTCAGGAAGGATCTTATTAAGCCACACTATGAAAGGGATTTATTAGCCTCAAAGTAAAAGAAACTCGTCGTGGGAGTTTTTTTGTAGTGCGAAATCGAATGGTCGGCTTCTGCCGGTGGTCCTGCGTGCGGAATCGGGCGGCAATTAATAGGTGACACATTGGGACTAAGGAGTACTGTGGTGTAGATTTTATCTAACCATGTGACCCTTCTTGACGGATTAAAAATCTGCCACGTCTCCGTTGCATTTTTGGTATGATTCAATAGCACCAGTCTTAGACGATTTTGAAGCGAGCTTGCCGGCGGTGGACTTTGGGGGCTGGGAACCAAATCTGCCAGTTCAAGTTGCACCCAGATGGGGGAAAGAGGGTTGCCCCTCGGCCACATGCTGACTTGATTGAGGCACGCGTTTTGGCCCTGCATAAAGGTACATTCAATCACTCGCCTGTAATTACCACCTAGCTTTCTATTTTCGTTTTCCTTTGCAGCAGTCTGCATATAGGCCCATCGATCACCATTATCTGTTATATAATATAAAAGGAAGTACTTAATACATTTGTAATACCTACATCAGATTTATCCACAAGTGTCACGACCACCCAATGGCGCTGCGCCCTTTGGTGGATCGTCCAGAAGACAGCCAGCCGTCTTGCCTGGGCGGTCGCAGTCTGCATCAACCAGGCAACGCCGTGGCGGCGCGGGGGGTCGTTTGCAGGATTCTACAATTCAGAAGAGAACGTGTTCATGCCTTAGGGAAACCCATACATTCGTGTGCTAATGAGAAAGCCATACCCAACCACTTCGACTCCACTGCTAACCCTACCAGCGCAGCGGAATTACGTGGGCTCAGGCTAAGATCATACGATACAAAGGAAGACTACAAATCGCGATAGACATTTATTGAGGGAATATGAACGAAGACGGAGATCCCGAATGCCGTAAAGTGTTCCCTTAGATACATTGATCCTGGCTACACAGCAATTCTCACTAGCTGTCAAAAAGAAAAAGCATGAAAGACGAATGGTGGGTGGGTAGGTGGGGTGGAGGTAACCGATACTTCAGGGGTGCGCTATTGACCATTCAGGATAACAGAGGTACCATGACCATTTCAGGGGTAACCCCAGGTCGATCACAAGGGGTGGGGGGGGGGGAAGTGCCCCACTTGCTTCCTCCCCACCAGTATCCACTTTTAATATGAGATGTATGACGGAAAGAGTCAAGGAGACATGGCCAAACAACATGCTGAATGCTGATTGAATATGCAACTGATATGCGTTTGTTTTATGTTTGGTCTATTGTTCTGTTATCTGTAATTTCGCACTGAGGCGGGGCGAATATCTAGGATCAGGATAAACGGGGTATTTAGTTCTTCATATATGGCCACCAAATGACCTTTGACTCGGGAGGCGCCATAAAGTTCCAGGTCATCATCTATTGACCTCACACGTGACTTGAGCGTAAAGCGGTATAACACATCTCAGGTGGTGCCATTTCAGGACGCCTTCGTAGTTTTCAGACATAGACGGATCCAATGGGAATGGGAAGCACATGCCCTCCCCGATCGATCCTTAGCGCTCCCTGAAATGACCTCAGATCACCTGAAACGACGCTTCCCAGCCCCTCCGCCAAGAACCTGATACCGGCGCCTCTCGAAAGTTCCAAAAGTTCTGTGGTCGAAATGGCGCATTCCTAACCGAACGCCTCCTCTCCATCCACAATAAGAAATATTGGCTTCTCCGTTTTAAGGGGGCTTCAGGTCCCATTGTGGGGGCACCGATAACGTTCGATCAGGACACCCACCCGTGTTCCATCTGGGTCCATCTCTGAACATCACGCATAACAGAAGCAAACAGTCTCAGCAGCCCAAAATGTAGCTGCAGGTTTGGGGATGCAGTGGTACCGCCTTTGGCTTCCACGTCGCTACCTGTCTTCAAGTCCACTGAAGAAGGACGTCCACATCCTAACTATATAGGACCCCTCCAACAGATTGAGTTTCGACGCCATTTGACGTCAGCAGCTGGATTTTTATAGTAGTAATGGTTCTTCTTAGGTCTAGATACCCTCAATAGAAATATTTACTATAGTTATCGAAACATTCTTTAAATTTGGCAAGATCAGTTTCAATCAAAAACTTGGATGTATATCTATTTAATATGCCCTGATCAGAAATCACCAACTTGAAGTCGATAATGTATTCCTCAATATCTCAATCTATATATGGAAAAAAATATTGAGAGCTACCACCACAGGCAAAAATTGAGGCTGCCAGTACATCTCCCACCTGCTGCTGACAAAAAAACGGTCCCCTCGAAGATCAGAAACTCGGCAGGTTTGAAGTGGTCGTGCCTTCTGCACTAGGTGGTTAAACAAATATTCAATATCTCCTAGTTGGCTCAAATAAGGATATTTCCGAAAAAATGGCCGAGGTTGGACGCAACCCGCTCCTTGACCCATACCTACTTAGTTAGAATTGTGTCTTTTATAACGCCCTCCAGTCCACTGTTTTTTTTTAGAATTTATTCTAGGAACCAAAGCACGAAAAACAACACCCCAAAAGTTTAATGTTAGTACTTAAAGGGAATGTGGCACCTTCACAACGTGATTTTAACTGAGATAGCCAAGTTGTAAAGCAAGTCGGAAAACCCGGTACTCCATATTTCATTTGTCTTGGAACTTGATATTTCCGTAGAAAAAACTCAAACCTACCTGACACTAGCCCCCCCCCATCAGCCCGTCGCCGGGCGGCCATTGTTGTGAGCTACTGGTGTGACGACATATGCTGACGTCACGATGAGCATCAGCCACTCAAAGCCCTTGCAGCGTTTCAAGTATGGTAGTGGTTGCCAGATCGTGACATTATCCACAGGTTGATGTTTATTTCTTTTTCTAGGAGTATTTTTAAAAACAAAATATTGAGCTTATTGTACATTCTTTCAGAAAAATAATGAGTGGTTTCATTATTTTTGGCTAAAAGTACGCCTAATTTCACTACATTCCAGGATGCGACCAAGGTGCCACATTCCCTTTAATGAGACACATTCCAACAGTCAAAAGTCCACCCGTTTTCTTTATCGGATACTTCTGGTCCCGGCAGGCCTTGTACAAAAAATGGTTAGGGTTTCATAACGACCTACTGCAAAGGGCACAGAAAACATTTTCGAAAAGAGAACGGCGTCTTGTCAGAAAATAGATGGGGAACTGGTCTCCAATGGAACAAAACCTGAAGGACCGGTGAAGATTGGAAGGAGGTGGAAACCAAAGATGGAACCAGTTTGCATGTAAAAATGCGCTACTCCGGTCACATGGGAAAATATGAGGGGTTCATATCCCCCTCAACCCATCCAGGCATAGCTAAAACCAGAAGAATTTGTTCTGAGAATAGCTACTCCATCCATTTGTTTGAATGGGGTAAGCGAGCAGAAAATCTGAGACATGGGCTGTTTCGGTAAAACTGCCTTGCTCCGGATTCAAACCAGGGCTGCCCAGGTAACAGTCAGGAACCTATACTACTGTACCATCACTGGCACAGAATATCTGATTGATTGGAATTTTTGTGATCAATTTTGCATCACAAACATGTTCTAAAAATAAGCAACTACTGATGCAACTGTGTCAATTCGGCTGAAAGCACATTTGCGACAAACAATCACATTTTTATAGCAAGTTATGCATACTGATGGGAGCTTGTATGTGGAAGGTTAAAACTGGAACAACAGTTGTTTTATTATTTTTTCATAAGCCTTAGAGGCAACTTTTGGTATAAAATAAGCATTGTATGAATGGCAGCTTTTTATGGAAATGTTTTATCTTCATCATCAACTTTTTAATCATTCTAACACAGACAGGTGGCCAGAAGCAAAGTGTGAGGCCTGTCTTCTGGACAAATGAATAATTTATGATTTGATTTGATGTTCCGAGTCTTCTTTAAGGCAGACGTCAACGGTGCCTTACTAGCCCGGTCTCTTCGAGCTCTGTTCACGTTCTTTGTCTGCGACAACTCGGGCCTCAATAGAATCAAATTAAACAGAAATACAGCAGCACGAATGTTTTGCAATATAAAATGCTTCCAAAAAAACAGAAATAAATATCCATGGCATTGAGATGAAAGGCTTGTTTCAATCCTTCACCATCATTATTAAAAAATTGAATATAAGTAATGGTCTTCCAAAAAATCATTGAAAATACAAAAATGAATAGCACCATTGTGATCAATATTTTCAAACACCAAAAACCACAATAAGTGATTCAAATTAATCCCTATTAAAGGGAATGTTGCACCTTCACAACGTGATTTTAACTGAGATAGCCAAGTTGTAAAGCAGGTCGGAAAACCCGGTACTCCATATTTCATTGACTTGGAACTCGATATTTCCGTAGAAAAAAGCTAAAACCTACCTGACACCAGCCCCCCTCAGGCCCCCGTCGCAGGCCATTGTTGTGAGCCACTGGTGTGACGACATATGCTGACGTCACGATGAGCATCAGCCAATCGAAGCCCTTGCAGCGTTTCAAGTATGGTAGTGGTTGCCAGATAGTGACATCATCCACAGTCTAATATTTCTTTCTTTTTCTAGAGGAGTACTTTTAAAAACCAAATATTGAGCTTATTGTACATTTTTCAGAGAAATCATGAGTGGTTTCATTATTCTTTCACTAAAAGTACGCCTAATTACACTAAATTCCAGGATTTGACCACGATGCCACATTCCCTTTAATAGGAATGGACCAGTCTTCTGAATTTAAAAATGGGAATTTATGGACAGGTCAGTAAATAAAGAAATCATACTGTTTCTGCATTTGACACATGCAGTTGAGGGGGTCATAAAAATCCCCCACCTATTTTTCTGGGGTGGTTGGAGAACCATTCACTGCCAGAAAACAAAACTTGGCCACATTTAGACCTTACCTTACGGATTTTCGGAATTTCAAGGCACAAGGCCTGCAGGCTCCGTTCCCCATGAGCTCAATTTTGATCGTGCTTGACTCACTCGTTCTCAGGAGATTAGTACATGAGATGGGCCCAGTGTTCCTCTAGGCCACTTTTAAATTGGGAAATGGTTTGTGCTGTAACGACAGAGTCAGGGAGAGTTCCAATCGGACATAGATCGGACCCTAAGGGTGCAATGACAAATTCTTGTTTGAACTGATGGATTAGACAATTCATGAACAAGTCGATCTGTGAGGTTATTGAGAAAATTGGTCAACAATTTCTTACTTGTAGGCTTTTAAAGTCAGATCCACATTTTGAGACCATCAGGGTGTGCGGTCACACAAGTTTGCCTGAAATTTAGGCCGAGAGGTGGCACCATAACATCATATTACCAGGTTATATGTAAATCTACTTTAGACTAATTTTGTTAATTTTTTATTAGTTTGTACCATATTCCTGAGACTGACTGAGCCAAGTGTGTTCAAAATCAAACTAGTGGGGACTGCAGTCTGCAGGCCTTTTGCCTCAAAATTCTGATAATCTGTAACAAGATGTAAGGTAAGGTTTCCTTTTTGGTTTTTGATCTTCATTATTTTACTTTTAAGTGTTTTAGAATTATATTTCTGTTCAGTTCATTTTAAATGTAGGCACATCTCATTTAATTATATCCTGTCAGTGTCTGTTCAGTATTGAGTTTTTCCTTCTCTCATTCCACAAGTGCTGCTTCTTTGATGGCAGTTTATGTTCTGCTCCTTCTAACTATGTTGATCATGTGCACTTATCTGATACGGTATTGGTGAAGCAGATGTCATAGGAACATGCCAGATTGTCACCTTGGGAAATGTTTTCAAAACATCCCCAGATTCACCTTGGGAAATGTTTTCAAAACATCCCCAGATTCCAGGCTGCAGAACGTGGCAGGCGACTCGACGAGGCGCTTGGGGCAGCTCCAAGCCTGCCCCAATTGGGGCAGAAATTTGGATGCTGGGGCAGACTCCTCAAATGGGGGGGTATTTTTACTGATACATGTTTTATCTACTCCAGTTTAAACAAAACATCCAGAAATGAAATAAAACTGTGCATCCAACCCGACGATGATAACGCACTCACGACCCCCACGCACAACTGCAGCCAAGGCCATACATACTGCAGCCAGCTTGCATTCATGATGCCCAATTTCAATACGTTTATTCAAAGGTAAATTTACAAGCAAAATCTTTTCCCTAAAGACGTCATTTATCACTGCTTTCACACCGTATAATCAATACATTAAAAATTCAATTGATAACTAAATTTGATAAATAAAAATTTTTCCATGGCTAAAGCATTTTTCCCTCCCACTTTCTCACATTTGCATGAAAGCATCACAAAATTTGGAAATTTTCACAAGACCCAAGCGAAGAAAGATTCCCGTGCGCTCGTGTGACGTCACATCACCAACTAGCATTTGATCTTGGGGGAGGGGCTGGCATGATTTTCTTTTGAACAGTGAACCATTTGAGTGGTGGACTCTTTGAACAGTGAACCTTTTGACAAAGACCCGATTTGCTGGCCTTTGGTGATCAAAACATAACAGAGGAAATGCAAAAAATTACATACAGGGAAATTTTATTTCAAGTTCTAAGAATATTTTTTTGTAACTAAAACTAGGTTTAGATTACAAATTTAGAAAACAAATATAAATTTAGCCTTAAAAAGGCACCCATTGCCTGATTTTTTATTCACTTCCAGGAATTTTACATCCATTAAAAATTCCCTTCATTTGGTATCTTTTTATTCCTATTTCTCCAGATGACAAATATGACGTTTTGCGATAATTCAGCTTTTATGATGCAATTTTAATTATTTTTTTCTTCTCTCGGTGATTACCCGGACCGACTGCTGCCCCAAGTACTAGTTCCTGCCCTAAGAGTCCCCCTCTGCCCCAAAATCGACCAAAGCTGCTGCCCCAACTCGGTAGGTCCGCCCCGAGGCTGCCCCAACGAGATCTCGTCGAAATCTGCCGCGTTCTGCAGACTGTTCTCGCTCCCGAGCTACGAAAGTTATCGAAACTACACTATTGGGCTTTTGGTTCTGTATATTTTCCCAGCAATGTAGTCCACAGTAGTAGCCGAAAGACAAGTGACGTAAAAACTGCCAAATGGAAAATATCATTAGACACTTCACAAATATATCCTCATTCATTGATCACACGCATACTCACAAACAGCTCCACTCAAGCTTGAACTAGAAATGACTAGAATACACTCATACCAACTCTCAGTCATCAACAGCCTCTACTTAACAATCGGTTAAGCCACAACAAAACAAGATGAAACCATACGTACTCCGTGCTGTGTCGCGCAGGTGCTTGGTAAGTATTTGTCTCAGTTAGCAGCCTGTGAGTCAAAGCTATGACTCCTTTCAATAACTATGCCAACCAACAATGAGACCATTGACCAACTTAACCAATTGCTTACATTAACCTGCAAAGGAAAGAGCATATAGTTAAACAGCCTGAATAGGCACACACACACATGGAATGCTGCATTAAATATCGAACCGACGTAACAACGGCGGGAACATGGCTCCCCAATTTTTTGCAAACAAAAATTATCTTCTGCGACGCAAAACGTCCGGAAAATCCTACCAGTCTGGCTCCCTCGACCGGGAATCTAACCCCTGTCTCTCGCGTGAAAGGCGGGGACACTCACCACTATACAATGCCAAAATTTTACAACAAACATTTTCTTCTGCAATGCAAAACGTCCAGCAAGCCCTCACATTCTGGCTCCCTCGACGGGAAAACTCACCCCGGTTTGCTTCTACCAGGGGAGTTAACCTTGCACGCACAAACAGAGCGTTACGCTACTGAGTCTTTCAAGAGTTACAGCGCACCGCTCTGTCAATCGCCGAGCACCCATTAAACGTCTCAAATCGTTCTCAACCCCAGGCTTCACTGTTATCCGCACACAGCTCAATGTCACAAATCAATGCGACACTAGTCCAGAGCCTGCAGTTCTCACGATGCCGCGGTATCAAGACCTCACTAGTCTGTGACAAATGCTACACAGAAGCGGGTTCTGCTTCTGCGTCAGGATGCTTTAGAAGCAGTATGAGACGATTGACGGGTCTATCATACTGCGCCTGGTTTATCTGAACGCGCACCTTACGCACGAGCCCGTCACTGCTCGGGTAGGTCGCCACGATTCTACCTATCGGCCAGTTGATTCTTGGAGCAGCGTCGTCGACTACTACAACGACGTCTCCCTCTTCAAGGTTGCGCTTCGGGCGCTGCCACTTCCTTCTCTCTTGGAGAGTAGGCAGGAACTCCTGCCTCCAGCGGGCCCAGAACATGTTGGCCAGGTGTTGCACTCTTCTCCAGCGCCGACCAGCGTAGAGATCCTCGGTGCAGAACCGCCCAGGTAAAGGACAGACTACCTTAGATTTCAGGGTTAGAATCTGATGAGGTGTTAGAGGCTCTACTGTGTTAGTGTCAGACATACTGGAGTAAGTAAGAGGGCGACTATTGACGATCGCCTCAGCTTCGACAAACAACGTTCGCAGGAGCTCATCATCCAGTTGCTGCCCGTTTGAGTCCAAGAGACTAGCGAGAGCGGATCTTGCCGTCCTGATTTGGCGCTCCCATACGCCGCCCATATGACTCGCCTGCGGCACGTTGAAGGCAAACTCTACCCAGTCACAGTCACTCTTGTTGAGTTCAGTCTTGATCTTGGCATGGTCATCCTCCTTCAAAGCATTTTCCAACGTTCTCTTGCCGCCAATGAAATTGCTTCCGTTGTCACAGAAGATCTGGCGGATCGGTCCTCTTCGACAGGTGAACCGGCGATAGGCGTTGATGAATGCGTCGGCAGTCATCGAGTTCATCGTTTCCAGGTGCACAGCACGTGAGGCCAAGCAGGTGAAAATTAGTCCCCACCTTTTCACCTCACTGCGACGCTCGCGAATGTAGAATGGACCAAATGCGTCGACACCACAAAAAGAAAACGGGTCCGCGTCCTCAGCAAAGCGCTCTGAAGGAAGATCAGACATCTTCTGAGCGCAAGGCGTTCCACGCAGACGGATGCACTGAGCACAGCCCAGAATGCACCTTGACACGGCTGATCTCCCCTTCAATATCCAAAATCCGTGCTGTCGTACTTCACTCAGTGTTGTTTCCCTTCCGCCGTGCTCTATCTTACTGTGAAGGTGTTCCACAATCAGCTTGGTGACGTGATGATCATTCGGTAGAATCACTGGATGGGCTACCTCTCTCGGTACATCAGCTCTTCGCAGCCGTCCTCCAACACGGATCAAGCCGTCGTTGGCAAGGAATGGATCTAGTCTATGAAGCTGACTCTTCCCTTTCACACATCGCTTCTCAGAGGCATCATCAAAGCGCTGGCACTGGTCCTTCAGTGTCTTCAAATCCTCCTTGAAGCTTTCTTCTTGCACAGCACGAATGATTTCCGTCTCTGCTTCCTTCATATCCCGTACATCCAACGGGCTAACATGTGAAGAGTCAGTCGTCTTCGCTGTGTGTGGCCACTTCTCCTTGTGCACTCTGCTCCTCACACGGGCCAGCAGGATCGTTCTGTAGCGCAGAATCAGCGCAACCGCTCTTCTCGCCCTGTACCAGCTGGAGAAGTACTGCAGTCTCTCGGACAGAGACGCGTAAGGTTCGGCAGACCCAGGCTCTTGCACGGTACCTGTGACAAACACTGCCGACCTTTTTACCTCCGGGTCGTCTTCTGCTGGCTCCAGCTGCGTCACCTCACCAGGGAGGTCTCCAGGTTTCCGCAGAAAGGAAGGACCCTGCCACCACAGGCCGCTGCTATTCAACTCTTCTAGGCTTGCACCTCTTGAGGCTAAATCAGCAGGGTTGTTTTCCGACGTGACGTGACGCCACTGGCCTGGATGGGTGCACTGCCGGATCTGCTGGACTCGGTTAGCCACGAAAACATGGAACTTCTTTGTTTCGTTGCGTATGTAGCCAAGAACCACCTCGCTATCCGTCCAGAAAACCTCTTCCAGGTTATCTATAGCTAACTGCTTCCTTAAGAAGCAGCTGCCCTTTACAGCAGCTACCGCAGCCGTCAGCTCTAATCTTGGTACGGTCATAGGCCGTTTCGGTGTCACTCTCGCCTTGCTCATCACAAGAGACGATGTGATGTCGCCATCCTCTGCAATAGTCCTGAGGAAGCTGCAGTAGCCGTATCCAGTGAGGCTTGCATCACAGAAATGATGCAGCTCATACAGCTTTACGCATTCCGATCTGAGCGACGAGTAGCTTCTCGGCACACTTATGCTGGGTAGGTAGGTCAGGTTTGCCTTCCACGTCTCCCACAGTCGGACAGTCTCCTCCGGCACGGGATCGTCCCATCCGCAGCCGTTGCAGCAGAGCTGTTTAACGATGCACTTTCCCTGCAGCACAAACGGCGAAATCAGGCCTAGAGGGTCGTGTAGGGACGCGACTTGAGAAAGAATTCCCCTTCGTGTCGGTGGCCGGTCAGCTATCTCTAAATCGAATCCCAGAGTGTCGTTTTTGATATCCCATTTGATGCCCAAAGCATGCTCTGTGGCTTGCTCTGGGGCCACTTGAACCTCCCGCAGGCTGTCGGCGCGGTACTGAGGTGGCAGCTGGGCCAGAACTTCAGCTTCGTTCGATACAAACTTGCGCAGCTTGAACCCACCACTGGCGCACATTTCGATGGTTGAAGTTGCCAGCTCCACAGCAGTCTGCGCGTCAGGTACAGATGTGAGTCCATCATCCACGTAAAACTCGCGTCTGACGAACTCCGCCGCCTTGTTGCCGTAGATGTTCTCGTATCTGTTCGCAGTCTCGTTGAGTGCATACATTGCACACGCAGGAGATGATGTAGCTCCAAACAGATGTGTTGTCATGCGGTACTCCTTTGGCGCACCCGTGACGTCTCCGTTCTCCCACCACAGGAAACGCAGCAGGTTCCTGTGCTCGATGTTCACTCCCACCTGATTGAACATTCCCTCGACGTCACAGCTCAGTCCAACCTTCTCCCTTCTAAAGCGCACCAAGACGCCGGCGAGGTTGTTGACGCAGTTGTTTCCCTGCATGAGCTGTGAGTTGAGGGACACTCCCTTATACTCCGAGCTGCAATCGAACACCACGCGCAGCTTATTCTTCTTTGGGTGATAGACACCATGGTGGGGCACATACCATATCTTGCCTTCTTCTTCATCATCATCACCTGGTACTGCTTCAGCGTATCCCCTTTCTAACATTTCCTCCATGAATGCCTCATACTCACGACGAAACTTCGGGTCCCTCACGAGTCGTTTCTTCAGGCCTGTCAGCCTCTTTACAGCTGCTTCTCTGTTGTTTGGGAACTGGCATGAGGAATCCTTCAGCGGCAGCGGCATCTCAAAATGATGGTCATCTCGCTGGTGTATCCCACTCTTCATGGTGTCGAGAAAACGAATGTCCTCCTGAGAAAGCTTTTCCTCTGCCATCGTGACTCTGAAGTCAGTTTCAAACAGGTGAATCAGCTGAGCCGGACTGACTTCCTGCGTCTGAACCCTGAATGCGAAGTGACATGATGTCTTCGAGTCCTGTGGTGCCGCTCTGCCCACTGGGCCAACGACGCTCCAACCCAGGGCAGTTTTCACTGCCCAAGGTTCACTGTCTTCTCCAGTAACCAGTTCGACGGGCTTGACGGCCTTGGTGCAGTTGACGCCAATGAGGATCCCAATCTCTGCGTCACTGTAGTATGGTGGAAGGGTTTCCGCCACGTCCTTCAGGTGGCTCCACTTCTCCACCATCTCCTTCCTCGGGATCAGGCTGCGCTCTGCGGGTATGCTGGAGCGTGCGTACGTGGTAGGCAAGCATATCTCTTCTGATCCATCAACAGGTCGCACGACGAGGTCACCCACAGCACAGCTTTCCACCACCGACTTGCCTGTCATTGTGCTGAGTTGCAGGTAGGTGGTTTCACCTTCTGCCTGCACCTGCCTTTGCACGGACTCTGAGATGAAGCACGCGTCCGACTGGAGGTCCAGAAGTGCGTAAGTTACCAGCTCCTGTTCAGGATGGCTTGCATGATGCAACCGTACAGGTACCACCATCGAATGAGCGCATTTGTTCTCATTATTTGCCGTCACTTGCAGTGAAGTAGCCATTGTCTGTGTTGATTCAGTTTTGCAGCCCGCCTTAGTATTCTTCACCTCAGTATGCTGCCAAGTATCGTCATGAAGCGCGGTTGGGTGGGAGTATCTGCACTTTTCACACCGTTTCCTTCTCTTGCAGAGCCGCCAAACATGACCAGGCTTCATGCAGCCTCGACATAGGCTATACTGCCGTACCACGTCCCGTCTTCCGACGATATCCAGCTTCAGAAACTTCTCACACAGTTCCAGTGCATGACTGCCCCCACACAACTTGCAATCCATGGGTCTAAATTCTGCTTCTGCCCCGCGAGTACTTGGTGATGCAGTCTTGGCTCCATGTGCTGAAGCATCAGCTGTAGCCAAAAATGTCCTTGCCTTGCTCTGTGGTGGCATCCTCCTCGGAGAGCGCTCTTGGTTGTGGCCAGCTACGGCACCCTGAAGACTGATGGGTCCGCTTGCAACTCTGGCCTCCTTCTTAAGGAAGGACACAAAGTCGCTCAGAGATGGGTAGCACCCAGGTGACCCTTCACGTGGCTCATGCAGAGACGAGTCCACGATGCGCTCCCATCGACTGACGATGTGCCTTGGAAGAAGACGCAGCATCTTCATATTCTCATCTGGGTCGTCCAATGCTTCCAGGCCTTTCACTGAGTGTGACGCCACTTCACAGCTGTCCAAGTAGTCAGTAAGTTGCTGAAGAGCCTTACCGTCCCCTGGTTTGATCACGGGCCACGCACGAATCCGCTTCTTGTACGTGGCTGCTGTCAGGAAGTCATTTCCGTAGCGCTCCTGAAGCTTGGCCTTGGCCTTCATGTAAGCGTCCTCAGATCGCAAGTGTAGAAAACCTTGAATGGCGCTACGAGCCTCACCAGCAGTGAACTGGGCAAGAAAATGGAGTCGTTCCGTGGGTGAGGTTGTCTGTGCTTCGATGTATGACTCAAATGCCTTCATCCAGAGATGGAAGTCTTCTACATTCCCCTTGAAGACTTCAGGGGCAAGACATGGAAGCCGATTTCTCCTCACCTGTTCCGACATCAGCTCAGTCATGGCTGACAGGAGACTTCGGTTGGCAGCTTCCTCACAAGCAGTGTTGCTGTCATCCATTTTGATCGCACCTCTAATAGAAGAGACTTCAGTTCCTTTGAATGTTGGATGAGCTGCGAGAGTAGGCGTTAGTTCAGCTTCTGCGTTGCTGCTGGGCATGCAGTTGCTCTGTCCAATCTCTGAAGTCAGCGGCACTGTCTTGTGTTCAAAAGCTACGCTTTCAGCAGGCAGCTTTGGCTTGTTCCCTGTGTCATCTGGGCTGATGTTGGAGCTCAGCTGGTTGCCTGTTTCAGCAGATGCAACCACTTCAACGGCGTTCGGTTCTACAGCAGAGGTCCCACCAGCTTCTAACTCCCTTTCGAACTTCTCTATTACTTGAGCTTGCAGGCGATGAACCTCTAACTCGGTGTGCAGAACCAACTCCTCCTCCTTCCACTCAAGCTCCTTTCTCTGCATTTCCAGATGTTTCTTCTTTTGAAGCATCGCAAGCTTGGCAGTGGCTTCAGCTCTTCTGTGCTCATCTTGGGCGCGCAAGAGCAACAGATCCGACTTCGCAGATCTGGCAGAGCCAGTCCTAGCAGACTGACCTGCAATGGACGGCTCCCGCGCTCTGGTCCTCTTCAATACCTTCTGCCGATCCTCTATGTGATTTCTCATTCTGTTTAGACTCTGCATCAGCTGGGCGTGTTCTTCTGTGTGCTCCTTTACTTCCTCTGCTGTGAGAAGAAACTGCAGTTCTTGTTCTGTTTGTACCAGAGCAACATATGAATGAATCCACTCATTCAGTGTTTCTTCTGTCACGCCAGGTAGCACCTTATATGAAGATCCTTCTTCTCCAAGAATTTCTGATGCTCTTTTCTTGATGTCTTGTACTTGTCTCTTGTAGGCCCTGGTCTTCATCTCCAGCTGGTACCCGCGCCCAGCCTCTGTATGTCGTGGGGTTCTTCTAGTCCTTGACCGGCTATCACCTGCCTCCTGTACCTGAATCGTCTGCTCGACGTCCAGCTGTTCTGGTCTGTTATGCCTTTCCATTGTCAAACGTGGGTTAGTCAGATGGAAAATTTATGTAGGGCACAGGATATACCAACTACAGGCTGAGTACCAGGGTTCGTAGGTCACTAAATGCTACAGCATCATGTACTACGACACTAAGGTTCTATGTACTTGTACAGCCAACAATACTTAGACCTTGTGGCTTCTTGAGGTAATAAAGTAGACCAAGGATTAGGAAACAGATTGTTTAAGGAAGGGACTAGTCTAGTTTCACCCATTACACAACATTTCTGGTGAAGCTCTAAGTTATCACCTGACGACAGGTGTACGACTTTTACTCTTATCACCTGACGACTGGTGCAGGATTTTTACTGTTCTCGCTCCCGAGCTACGAAAGTTATCGAAACTACACTATTGGGCTTTTGGTTCTGTATATTTTCCCAGCAATGTAGTCCACAGTAGTAGCCGAAAGACAAGTGACGTAAAAACTGCCAAATGGAAAATATCATTAGACACTTCACAAATATATCCTCATTCATTGATCACACGCATACTCACAAACAGCTCCACTCAAGCTTGAACTAGAAATGACTAGAATACACTCATACCAACTCTCAGTCATCAACAGCCTCTACTTAACAATCGGTTAAGCCACAACAAAACAAGATGAAACCATACGTACTCCGTGCTGTGTCGCGCAGGTGCTTGGTAAGTATTTGTCTCAGTTAGCAGCCTGTGAGTCAAAGCTATGACTCCTTTCAATAACTATGCCAACCAACAATGAGACCATTGACCAACTTAACCAATTGCTTACATTAACCTGCAAAGGAAAGAGCATATAGTTAAACAGCCTGAATAGGCACACACACACATGGAATGCTGCATTAAATATCGAACCGACGTAACAACGGCGGGAACACAGACTGGCCCAGATTCACATTGGGAAATGTTTTCAAAATATCCCCCATTTTGCAAGAAAATCCCTAGAACCAAAACAGATGGAAGGAGAGTTTGAGTAGTGTAAAGTGGTTCCCAGAAGCGTACTCAGATTATAGAGGGGGTGATATCCCAGACTGGGAAATAGGAACCAGGTCATACTCAACTGACCTGACCTGATCTGACCTAATCTAACCCTCAAACCTAAACTTACACCTAAACCAAAACCTAACCTCTGTGCAAAAACTAGCCCCTTTTTAGCTGTCTGAGCACGCCCCCGGATCACGTGGGCGGGTCCCGTGGGTGGGATCACCCATGATCACATCAGGATTTTCTTCAGAATATGAGGATATTTTGACAAAATTTCCCAAGGTGACAATCTGGCATGTTCCCGTGACATCTGCTTCACCATTACCTCTGCTACCATGCTCACAAACTTCCTTTTGCTCTATGCTGTATGCCTATTACACCTCCTGTTGCTCCCAATTGCTTTGCCTTTCCCATGTCTTGTTTTGTTGTTCTCTTCCTTTATTTCTGTTCACTGCCAATATGTAAAAAATGAAATAAGAAATTGATAATTCTCCAGCAAAAACCAAAATGAACCCCAAAAATTGCTATAATACAATATAAGCTCTATCACAGATTTTCTCTAAACCAGCGACTTAGGGTGTACCATGCCTGGGAGACACTTTAACCTGAGCTACCTCCCCACCCTCTGCTAAAATTCCATGCCAAACGATTTTATTCGCCAGTGATATTTTACAACCTTACACCATTCGGCATCCATTAGCAAGCATTGCGCCATAATTGCCTCGTTCATAGGAAATTGACTATTCTCAGCACTAGTTTCTATCGATTCTAAAATAAATTAACCATGGTTTTTGGAATATATGGACAAGATATGGCACACCTAATTTTTTTCGTAATTTCAAACCTTTTGATGGACAATATTGAAGAAAAACAACGATAAAATGATTTAACTCACATTTCTTCTATTTGTCTTATCAATATCGATAGAAAGCCGATGTGCGACAGCTTTACCCACAGTGCAGCAGCACATACTCCAAAACCCAAAAGACGAACAGAATTTACTCCAAAACCTGATGGCAGTTGAGAAGACAAAAATATTCCGAACAATAGGTTTTAAGGAATATTCCTAGGTTTTGAAAGTTTAATTTTTAAAAAATATATCTTTGAAATAACTAAAACTCCATTTGATCTATTCTAAGAAGCTTTAGCAATTCACGATTTTCACGGAGTACGCACGATCGCAGCGCCACTACGCGGAGTTGTAGAGGTTACCGGCGTTCGGGGTGCTTGCGCGACGCTCTCAACAAAATCCCAAATTTCTCATCATGAGTGCCACGGAGGAGAAAACCGAGATCGGAAACGGCAAGACCGCCGAAAATGAAGTCAAAGGCACTAAGCGAGCGGCCGAGGTAAGTTGTACTTTCGCAAAATCCCGTTTTTGGGTGCTTGCACGTGTATTGCCGATGGTGCCGGGTAATATGCCGGCATCGTCCTGTAATGTAGTGTTAGCCTGGTTGTTCTGTTCTGTTATAATGCTTGAATGGGGCACCAGTTGAACGAATTGTGTTGAGTAGAGGTCGTTTTGGCTCTGTTTCTTTTGTGTGTGCGTGGAGGGGTTTGAAATTTAGGTACTTAGGTCCCTTGAGGTTGCACGGGTGCGCGCCATTCCTTTTTATTATTCTCTTTTTGGTGCCACTTGAATAGTGGTATCTCCGCTTTTGCAATTTTTGTGTGGTCCTCACTTTTTGAACGTGTGGCGTTCGTCTCAATTTTGATTTTGAAGATTAGTTGCTCAAACTTCGCGGCGCGTTTAAGTGCGGTATTTCAAAGTTATTGTAGACGAATGCTGAAACCCTATTGCTATGAGCCTGTCGCACATTCTGTGCATGGAAGCCAGTTGCCTTATTTCACGTTTCTCGGGTCATCCAAACGACATGCTTAGTCAGGGGCGCAGCATCCCTCACGTTTGCTTTTTCGGCGGGAACCTGCCAATTAGAGAAACAAAACTTCAGATTCGAATGCCCCATGTTCGGAGCCGGGTACACGAAAATGTTTGATTCAATCCTGACTTATGCAGGCTTACTATATTTTATGGCCGTCGATCACGATGGCGCGTTGCAGTAATGAGTAGAGCCGGCCGGCCACGCGGGGTCGGCGCCGGGCCGGTTTTGGGATGTTCTTGACACCACTGGCCGCTGGCGGTTGGTCGTTGGTTGGAGCGGCGGCGGGTGTTATCCCGCTCCCTGGCCGGCCTCCGATACTGCCCGCCCGGCCGTGGGTGGGCTTCCGTTTGTTTTCGCCAGGCTTGGCCATTGGAACAAGGCTGTTGGCCGCGTTAATAGTTAATCATCGGAGATTCTATCTTGCATGGGTTAATTGTATTAAAGTATCTCGCGCTTTTAAAAGACGTCCTTGAAAGTCAGGGATGTATCTAGACGGTGGGGAAGAGGTGTCTGTCTCTCCACCCAGGATCTCGTGATGTTCATTTCGAAAGAGAATCCTACCGTTAGTTTTTGCGGAAGAAAAGTGAGAGTCCGAATGCGACAAGTTTTAATGTCAGGGGAGTTACCTGTCAGTGGGGGTGGAAGATTGGCTGTCCCCGAGGTTTTGGCTGGCGGTGGCTCGGGCCCGTGGCCGCCGTCGTCACGTGTTTATAAATGGCTTGTAATTGTTCACGCTACTCACGGGTCAGAGAAGACGCTGTGTTTTACCCACTTGTGGTATGGATCCAAATCCGTTTTCATTGGTTAGCATTGAACAAGATCATACGAAGATGCCGTAAGGTACAGCGAAAGTAAATTTTATATGAATTATTGGATTACTGTGAACTAAAACTTCGAGAGTAACGTTGATGAGTCCCAAGCTCCCTTGGAGTTGGTTGGGAACTTATGTGACGCCTGACGAGGTGTCCATTTTTACGTGCACTCCCTGATCCGGGCCATCAGGATTGTTTCGAGACGTGTATTCTTAACATGGTTTAGTTAGTTTTTATTGGTTTTAATCATGCTATCATCGGGATTTTTGAAGTCATTAAAATTGTTTCGTAAATTGGTTCAAAGGTGTTTGTTAACTTCTCGGGGTTAACCGCGGTTAAAATTTGATTCAAAATTAAATTCCTTTGATGCCTGACTTGGGAGAAGTCCTTTTAAGTAATGCATTTTTTTGCCTAGCTTAGCTCAGATTTTTATCAATACAACGCAAGCACCATGCATTTTTCAGCACAAAGGTCGATGATTCCGTGTTGTAGCTCCCCCTCTCCCCTGGAGTGGCAAGAGCAAACTGCCGGGCACTTACAATTCTCAAGCGGCGTTATCAATGACTGCGTGGAAAACTGTTGTCGGATTGTTTCAGGCTCTCTGGTTTCTGGAGCATTGCTAGGGAACCCGATTCGGCAAGGCAATTTAAGTAATTTACGGAAAGTGCTTTACCATAAGTATGACACTTGGCTTGGTGGCATTCTATGGGGCTTTCATCGAGCCATCCACTTAATAAAGTGGGGGTGAGTCAGGTGTTTTTGGCCGTAAATAACCAAGTCTACTCCTTGAATAAGTAAAAACGGCCAATCTGGAGGACTGGTACTGTGCTTTCCACCGGATTGGGTGATAGCAGGACTGCCAGACCTTTTGGCCAAAAGAGCTCAGAATAGCGAAATTGTCTCGAAAATAAGTCTAGGACCAACTCAATTTCATGTGTATGAGTGCTAGGTAGAAAGTAATTGGACTTCTAAGTCAGTTTTTTATACCCGGTATCGTTACCCTCGCCTCATTGTGTGGAGGGTGCGGCCTCAGCGTTTATGTATGCTGGTGGTCGTGACGCGAACACTGCGGCGTACCCCAAATGTTCACATAATTTTTAGACAAAGTTAAAATCGCTTCGTTAATGGTTGGCGTACTCGGTGATGCGGTGTCCTCATCGGCATACCGGCAGGAATAGTTTCATAGCCCGCGGCAGAAGTAGATGATATTACGTGGTGGTTATTGCTGCGAAGAAGCATGCTGAGGTGCATGATTAAGCAAGATCCTTAGTGGGATTTGAAATAATGAAGTGATCCGCACAGCCACAATCTTGCGATCAGACTATTTGAATGAGCCTGTAATTTGCAAAAGAAATATGTTACAAATGTATATTAATCCGCTGGATATCGGTTCGAAGTTGGCTTTTTTATTGGTACATGGTTGAATGTGTCTGGCATATGACTGTGCTCTGCCTTTGATTGGTAACAGAAACATTTATCGCTTTAAAAGTACACCGGTTTTAATGTTTTTCCCAGACCATCGTCGGCAAACGAGATCCATGCTCCTTATCGGCTCCAAGCTCACTTTGCTTTGGCTCACCTCTGCCGCGTCAGGAATCACAACACCAGTCTCGCCCACTCGGTATCGTTCGGTACCACTGACCGATGACGCACGCTTATGACGTCATATGTGCCGGCAGGATGACGTGGAGGCGAAGAAGTTGAAGCTGAACGGCGCGGAGGAGGAAGACCTAGGAGAAGAGGAGGAGGGATTGGAAGGAGAGGATGATGACGAGCTGGGAGAGGAGGATGTGGACGGGGAGGAAGACGAAGGTAAGAGAGATTGGCCTAGATGAAGATGCCAGTCAAGTTGAGATGGCTGGGTGTATGGCGGCAATGCAAAATTACGAGGATCCAGTGTTTAACTGATAACGGAGTTAATCGGTTTTTTTTTTAAATACGTACAAAGTTTGACGTTTAGTATCACCCCCCTCTTTTCTGGATTTCCGTGATCTCGTAAAGCGCTGCAATTGTTTGAAGGCGCTCCTCTTGTTCAAATGATTACTTCTGGTATCTGCTGGAAAGCATCAGGATACCCTGTTTTTTTTTCAAGCACGTGGGGATTCTGGTTGGGTCATTAGGGTAACGGTCAGCAACTGAGCGTCGTCCAACCTTTGACAGAGGATTTTTGTGCATTGATACGCTCGATGTGGCGATGAGCATCCGAACGGTCCTCAGCTGAGCTCTGCATGATGTTGGGTCAGGTGGTGATAATTAAGATTGTTGAGCGAATCGATCGCAAAATCTCGGAACAAATGAGTTGTTGAGCGTAATAGTCAAGAGATTGATTGGAGTGCTGGTGGGTGAGACTGGAGTTTGGCTTTATTTTGGTGCAAAATGTTTGGTCTTTTGTAGCCCACCCCCCCATAAAACTTCGTTAATAATTGAGTGATTTATCAGTATTTGCCCGAGACGGCGCAATTACACACTGTTTCCTCTCTTCGATGTAAATGAAAATATATCCAATGTATTGCGATCAAAAAGAATCCTCCTTTCGCATGTGTGTGCTGGGTTTTATGCCTCTAACGAATATTTGCGCTGCATTGGATGCAATCCGTTCTGTTCGATTGTCCACGTGTTGATCTCGGTGTGCTGAGACTAAAGTGCATGTGTGTGGCTGGCAGAAGACGTAGAGGGCGAGGAGGGAGAAGAGGAGGAAGATGGAGAAGAAGAAGAGGACGGCGGGGAAGAAGCGGAGGATGATGCGTAATGTGTGCGCGCGATTCATGTGACGGACACAGACAAATCCTGCCAAAGCGGGCCGGGCCCAGCCCGAGGCGGTGGCGCGTGAGAGGGGTGAGGGAAGGGGCCGGCGCCAGCTGGGGTAGCGGGCAGTGGCAGGGCGCCGGCCCGTTCACTGCTGAGCCCGCCGCCCCCGCCGCCCCTGGCAGAACCAATCTTATCCATCAGAACACGCAGAAGACGAGTTCACCGCGTTTTTCACCACTCGTCTGAGTCCTCATCTGTGTAATGTAAGTTATTCCTTCTCAATGTGTACAAGATACTGAGGTGTGCGCCGTTAGTACAGCTGGTCTTGTTGGTATGCGAGATATCTGTGGGACACCCGTTGCACGAGATTGTACAACGCAGACACTAGCAAGACACCGTCAAAAAAAGCATCACGCCGCCGCGTTTTTCTTGTGAGTTGTGAATGGCTGGTGCTTCTCCCGTGGCTTATTTTACGCAAAGGAACATCTTACATAACCCGACAATATGATCGTGTTTTTTTTACATCTAGCTGCTCATTTGTCACTGGAATAGCTGCTGGTTTTACAAGTACATGTGTCCAATGACTGCCCGTCTCTGTTTTTAATGATGAGGATAACAAAAGACTGCACGTGGCGCGCGAGTGGTCGCGACGTGCCGCGCTCGCCGGTGTGCGGCGCGTGAGCGTGAGTCGCGCGACACGCGGGATCTCGGCGCGTGAGAGCGACTACCCTGAGTGCGAGAGACAAGCGCGAGTGACTGCCGTGATGACAAACAACACTGTTTTGCAATAAAAGTGAAAAACCCGACGGTTGTGTTTTGTTTGTGAAGGCGCCGGCCGGTGCCTGCGGCTGGTTAGCACCCGACCGGGTGGTTCACCGTTCTGCCGACAGGTGGCCGGGATGTGAGCCGGCTGAGACCGGTCACGGTCGCGGCGGCGCAGCGTCGAGCCTTAGTTGGTCTGTTAGTCACCGTGCGGTGCCGGCGACGGCGGTGCGTGCCGGGCGGGCGCTGCGGAGCCGACGCGCCGGCCGGCCCGGCGTCACGGGCGGGGGCGGCTGTGCGTGCGATCGATCTCCAGGGTCGGGAGTGGGGCGGCGGCGGTCGGCGCCAATAGGACGGGTGGCCGGCGGCTGCCGCGGGACGGCTGGGGCCGCTGGCAGGATGCCCCCGTGCGGTCGGGGGATGGTTCTGGCGGGATTTGCCGAGGCGACCGGCCCGTCCGCCGGTCGCTCGTGTTTGTCAGGTCTGACGGCTCAGTGGCTGCCACGTGGGGAGGCAGACGCAGCACTTCCAGTGCGGAGAGTCGGCGTCCGCTGCGCTGCTGGCGGCGGGGCGACTGCCACACGGGGTGGGGCATCAGACCATCGAGTGGAGATGTTGAGATTACCTAAAGCTATGTGGAGCAAGGTGATTTTGGGTTGCAGGCTACGGATGCACTCGTCTCGTCTGGTAACTTGCTCTGGATCAGCATCGCAGAGCACGGGCGGCGGAACTGGCCGGGGGGACCGGGGTACGGTGCCCCCTTAAATCACACATTTTAGCACTAACCCTATGGCCTTGATTGGAAAGACATGGGTTAGAAAGCTCATGGTGTCCCCCCCACTTTAAATTCGGACGTTCCGCCGTCACTGGCAGTGTTAACACCCGCCCCCGTGGGCCTCCGATCCACCTTCGCGATGGCTGGGGTGTTCAAACATTCCCTCCCCCTTGAATACGGGATAGCGAAAAAAACGCGAACGCTGGTGGATAGCTCGTACGAATTCATGATGAAACTACATCGGTCATTTTTGGCCCAGGTCAATATTGAAGTTGACAGGTCAAAGAAGGTGGCATTTAGGGTAGTGTTTTTGGTCTCTAGCATGTGACAGATTTGAGTTAGAATCATTTTATAGGCACCATTCGCTTTCTCTCTTCACGACGAATCGAATGATGAATTATATGACTATGCTGGGTCAAAGCACAAAAATGACCTGACCTCAGGTCAGGTCAAGGTCTCTTTCCGACCTAGCTTAGTCAACATGCATATCAATCGACTCTTAATAGCAATCATAACGTAATGGTATCAAAATAAAACTTTTATCGTTATTTCCTACACAGTTATTGACCCAAGTATGAAAATTTGCTCCAGTAGGGGAAGATGGTCATTATGCGCCCACTTAAGGAAAATTGTCTGCCAAAAATTGTGCAGTTTACTTTGGTGCTACTTCTACGCTGAAACATATTTTGCGATTAATTTGCTTTCATTTTGTACAGCCAAAACGTATTAAGTTGATCGAACATTTGAATGTTTTACGCTTTTGAAAAACCTTGCAAAGGGCGCAGTTATGAACAAGATATCTAAAACGCGCCCAGCAAGGTTCATAAATGTGCCCGAGCTTATTATGCCTCCAGGGCCCTATTTCATAAAAGGCGTAAGTTACGCTTATAGCGTAGAAGTAGCATAATGCAGCGAAGAAAGTGAATAGTACACCACAATATTGTTTCACAGAAATGCAGCATAAAAATACAACTACTTGCAAAGTTACGCTGCTCTAAGCTACGCTGTACTGGAATGCAGCGTAGAATATTCCCAATCTCGTTTCATATACCAGACAACATGTACGTTGAATACGTAAAACACTCCTGAAAAGCTATGCAAGAAGTAGCAGCGTAACATTTATCAGAAAATGAAGCAAAACATGAAATATATAATTTCTTCTGAACTTCTGAATCTCAGGCAAAACTAAATAGTGTAGTGAAGGACAAAAAAGAGCCATGCATGTATAATAAACTTAGATAAAAATGGTGTGAAGTTGTTCCTTGCACAGGTTTGAAGTGCAAGTTACTCATGCCAAATTGAGCTGATATATAGAGTGCTATGGCCATTTGGTATGCCAAAAATGATGATAGCTATTGATGCAAATACACAGGAAAGCTGACATTGATTTTTACTTTGACTTTCTGCAGTTACTGTTATTTTACAGTCTAGGTAGTACAAAACCGTAGATAGGCTGACACTGACACAGTGTTATATGGAGTCTATGGAGGGTAAAAATTCAATTTAAGGTGCCTGTCACCAACAAAATCCAGGTATCTCTACTGAGGCTTCTGGCGAAAATGATGATATAGGCACCTAAGTACTGACATCTAGTTATTCTTCAAAGACGTTGACTTACTGTTCCTTTTCCAGTTTCACGAAATTATACGGTTCACAGACTTTTCACAGTTCACTCAAGATGAGTAAACACACTTCAACTTGAATTTCACTGAAGCACACTTGCACAACAATAATACCATCACCTTTTAGGGCCTTCTTCTTGATCTTGACAGTAACTACCTAAAAAAGACGGGGTACTGCCAAAAACAAATGGGTCGTATATTTAATGCGTCGGCTGTTAGCGCGTCTTCCTCCGCAGTATTTTTTAAAAGTTCATGAGAAATTTAATAATCGAACAAGAGCAAATAAGTGCAATAATTTTCTTTCAAATAATTTATTTAAAAATATATGCGCTTGTAGCCGAAAACGGGTGGAGGCCTCGGAAACCTCCAGTGCGCCATGTTAATTTCTCGTTTAAAATACTGCGGAAGAAGCGTCTGCTGCGACATGTTGTTTTTTGGCAGTACCATCTTTGAATTGATATATCAGAATCGAAGGCAGTGCTCTTTCAATGAGATTGAAAGTATTTACACCAATGATGATGGCGAAAATCAGCTTGGTATTTCTGAAACTGGGAAGAACGGTGGGCGTCAGTCTTTTGAAGAATAACTAGGGTGTCATTACTTAGACGCTATATCATCATTTTCGCCAAAAGACCTCGTAAAGATACTTGGATTTTGTTGGTGACTGAACAAAAAATTGGTACATCCGCCAGAGACTCCATGCAACACTGTGTCGAGAGATATCGGCCCCAGCTCTAGAGGTTTCTGTACTACTGGACACGAAGGTGGCTGTGGCTTTACGAAATCGAAAGTAAAGATCGATGTCGGCTTTCATATGTATTGTCAGTAGCTATCATCATTTTTGGCATACCAAATAACCATAACGCCTCTATATATCAGATCAATTGGCATGGTAACTGCACTCCAAAACCTGTGCGGGAAGAACTCGCACCATTTTATCAGGATTTATTATACATGCATGACTCTTTTGTCCTTCACTACACTA